>SJXQ01007557.1:0-113380 GCA_006408695.1 Aepyceros melampus
TTCTATACATCTGTGTCTCTTTTGCTGTCTTGCGTACAGGTTTATCATTACCATCATTCTAAATTCCATATATATGTGTTAGTATACTGTATTGGTGTTTTTCTTTCTGGCTTACTTCACTCTGTATAATCGGCTCCAGCGTCATCCACCTCATTAGAACTGATTCAAATGTATTCTTTTTAATAGCTGAGTAATACTCCATTGTGTATATGTACCACAGCTTTCTTATCCATTCATCTGCTGATGGACATCTAGGTGGCTTCCATGTCCTGGCTATTATAAACAGTGCTGCAATGAACATTGGGGTACACGTGTCTCTTTCAATTCTGGTTTCCTTGGTGTGTATGCCCAGCAGTGGGATCGCTGGATCATAAGGCATTTCTATTTGCAATTTTTTAAGGAATCTCCACACCACACAGTGGAATTCTAATGCACCTCAATGACAATAAACAAATTGGCATCACTTTGAAGAGTATAACTGTCACTCACAAATACAGTATTGAATTGGAAAAGCCAGATATAAACTAGCACATGCTATATAATTCCATTTACATGGACTTCAGATCAGGACAAACTAATCTAGGATTATGGTTACCCTAGGGAGTGGGGAGGAGATAGTACCTGGAAAGGGACATGAGCTTTTTGTTAGTCTTGATCATATTCTTTGTCATGGTTGGGTTCTGGTTATACAGGTATCTTCATTTTATAAAAACTCAAAGTTTTTATAAAACTGTGTGCCCTTATGATTTAGGCATTTTGTTTTTAAACTTCAATGAAGTGTAAAAAAAATAAATACATAAATGTGCCCATTCCACCACACCTATCTCACATTCAGTAGATCCTTGCAAAATATTACACTAACTTTAGAGACAAAGGAAGTGATCACAGACCCCCTTGTGACTTTCTGAGTATGACTGGTACATGGATGCCTTTTGGCCTTAATGGTAATTGAAGTTTCTTACAGTTGAGATGTTGAATCTGCAGTAACTCATATCAAGTTGTATTACAAAGCTGTTAAGAAAAGATATATTCTTAGTTCTACAGTTAACTGAGAATTTCAAGTGGTAGTGGTTAACTTCGTAGGTTTTTTCGTTTTTAAACTCAGAGAGAATTTTCTTCAAATATAGATAAATCAGCAGATTTTGTTCATACATGTTCAGATACATGCAGGGGAAAAAAAAATTGCTATTCAGAGACAATGAAAATAACTTCACAGACCCCCTTGTGACTTTCTGAGTATGACTGGTACATGGATGCCTTTTGGCCTTAATGGTAATTGAAGTTTCTTACAGTTGAGATGTTGAATCTGCAGTAACTCATATCAAGTTGTATTACAAAGCTGTTAAGAAAAGATATATTCTTAGTTCTACAGTTAACTGAGAATTTCAAGTGGTAGTGGTTAACTTCGTAGGTTTTTTCGTTTTTAAACTCAGAGAGAATTTTCTTCAAATATAGATAAATCAGCAGATTTTGTTCATACATGTTCAGATACATGCAGGGGAAAAAAAAATTGCTATTCAGAGACAATGAAAATAACTTTTTGAAGTTCCAAATCTTAAAATTCCCTGCATAAGTCACAGTTGAAATATATTAAAACAATATTTTTTTCAACTGACCAGAATTTTTAAAATTTATAATATATAAATCCACCTGTTATGAAATACCTGGAATTATAACTTAACAAGCTACCATAGCATGTTTGCTCTTGAAACAAATAGGTCTTCCTCAGAAGAATAAGGATTTTATTAAACAAATGAGTAAATCTGTGAACTTAATATTCTTACCTAAGTAATTCCATAATTTTAATCTGGGGATGTGTGAAAAGTTGAAGCCACTTCTTTGGTCACAGGAAGCAGCAGTGACCCTAGGCAGAGTTGGGGAGTGCGTGAAGTTGTGGCTGAGTTTTATGTAGTCTGCAAGATGGAGTGGTGGGAATCTGTAACCTCCAAAAAGGCACTCATAATTGGAAATTGGGTAATAAAATATCATTATTTGGATTTGAGGTTAGAAATATTAGCATGTGATTGTTTACATCAGCCACCTAGAAATAGAATTAACTCACTCTAAAATCTGGTTTGTGTTTAGATTTAAGGTGAACAGAAATCTAATCTATATTCCTGAGGGAATTATTTTAATAATAGCTATTTACTATATATTTGGTATATGTAAAGCTAAGAGCTTTACATTAATTATCACGTTTAGACTCCCAACAGTCTTTAGGAAAGATATTATTAGCTTTGTTTACAGAGGAGAAATCAAGATTTAGAAAATATAAGGACCTTGTGAAAGGTTTTGAAATGTAATATATGATGACTCTGGAGTCAGATTTCTTGGGTTCAGATCTCAGCTCTACTACTCATTAGGCAAATCACTTAAACTAGCTGTATTTTGTTTCTTTATCTTTTATCTAGAGATGATGGTAATAGTATTTTAGAATTGCTAAAAGGATTAAGTGAGAAAGCTCACTTTAGGTGCCAATGGTTATTATTGTTCAATTAAAGGCTCATAGGTAATAGATGCTAAAGAATCTACTTGTAATGCAGATAAATCCCTGGGTTGGGAAGATCCTCTGGAGAAGGGAATGACTACCCATTTCCCTCTCCAATATTTTTGCCTGGAGATTTCCATGGACAGAAGATCCTGGTGGGCAATGGTCCATAGGGCTGCAAAGAATAGGACATGACTAAAAGTCATGGATGCTAGAGGTGGTGAATAACATGTAGTTAAGGTACCAAAAAATTAACCAACTGTAGTTAGTCAAATTTTTCTGGGGGAATCACATGTCAACAGAAAGATGGCTTGAGATAAGTCTAGAATAACAGTACACAAAATATAAGGATAAATCTGGCAATGACCAGAGGAGAAGGCTATTTGTGTTCAAGGACTATAACTAATTTTTTAAAGAGAAACATTCCTAGAATAGGGAAGCAGTTTCCATTATCATATTTTGAAAGAAAAGTCCATCAATAGGACCTATTCTCTTTCTTCTAATTGTCATAGACCCTTGAACAAGGGTTTGGACTGCAGAGATCTACTTATATACAGACTTTTTTTCAATAAATACACAGTCATACATAACCCAGGTTGGTTGAACCCACGGATGTGGACTGCAGATTGGAAAGGCCAACTATTGAACCTGAGCATCCACTGATTTTAGTATCTGCATAGAGTTCAGAAACCAATACCCCAAGGAAACCAAGGAACAACTGTATATGATCATCAAAAAACCCTCTAATTGGTAATTTGCTTTCCTGAGTGCATTTAAACTACCATGATGAAATACCCAGAGTGAATAGTCTATACAAGTTCTTCTTTCTAGATTTAGCTTTTTGTATATTGATAAATTGACATTCTGAGGGGCATGTTAATTTCTTATGATTCTTCTTAACATGTTGATCTTCGAAAGATTGATTTGTTCTAAGTAAGTAAATGAAAGTCACTCAGTTGTGTCCAGCTCTTTGTGACCCCAAGGACTATATAGTCCATAGAATTCTCCAGGCCAGAATACTGGAGTGGGTAGTCTCTCCCTTCTCCAGGGGATCTTCTCAACCCAGGGATCTAAACCACATTGCAGGTGGATTCTTTACCAGCTGAGCCACAAGGGAAGCCCTAATTTGTTCTGGTGAAAATGGTAAACTCGAGCCTCCAAACCTATAAAACTAAAAATCTGGCTTTGAATATTGCATTAGAGCTCTGTATGCTTGCAAGTAACAAAAATTAAAATGGCTTAAATAACAAAAAAAAGGGAGGGGGTTAATGTTATAAAGAGAAAGTATTTGATGGGATAGGAAGGTAAGAATACAGCATAGATTCAGAAAGAAACTAAAGGAAGTCACCTCACATCTAAGCAGCATGCTTTCTCCTCTCTTGCTACTGTCTCTGCTTACACATAATTTTCTATTTGCAGACCTCTTTCCCCTGCTATGTAGTTCACAGGACAGACAGAAGCAGTTACCATCATTAGACCTGAGCAATAAGGACTATTAATCCAACCCTGCTCCTCTGGGGGACAGGTCTGTGAGACACTTTGGAGAGCCTCCAAATGTTCCAAGTCCTCTGTGGTGTCTGGGTTGAGTCTGAGAGGCAGAACCCAGTCCTGTGTGGGTCCTGGAAATGAAAGCCCTGAAAGTTCTGTTGTCTGCTGGAGACTGGCCAGGTTAGCAGGCCTTTCTGGGCAGGACACCCTAAATCTGTACCAGCACTTTATTAGCCTCAGTCCCTGGTTCTCCTTCTTAGTGCTCTCTCAACAATACCCCCTCACTGTGCATGGGGTCTGCTAGGTCCCTGAAGAGCTCTAGGTCTTGCACTTGTAAGGTGGCTCTTGGTTCTTCTATTAGTTTTCTAATGCTGTGTAACAAATTACTACAAATTTAGCAGCTTATAGTGACATTTTATTATCTGTCAGTTTCTGTAGATAGAAAGTCTGGGAATGGATTATTCTTTGCTTAGGATCTCACTAGATCACAATCAAAGTATTGACTAGGAGTGTAGTTTCTTCTGAGGCTCAGGGTCATCTTCCATAGTCATTCAGGTTGTGGATAAAATTCAGTTCCTGTAGCTAGAGGGCTGGGGCCCCTGTCTCCTTGCCAGACATTAGCTGGAGTTTTCCCTCAGAGACTGCCCTCAGGTCCTAATCACACAGCCCTCCAGCAATGTGGAACATTACTTCTCCAAAACCTGCAGGAGAATTTCTCTACAATCTCTTCCTGCTGCTGCTAGTATTACTATTACCAATACCACCACTATAAGTGCAGTGTTACCTAACATAAGCTAATCATAGCAGAAATGATCCAATCACCTTTGCTCTATAGTACTAAGTCACTTCAGTCCTGTCTGACTCTGTGACCTCATGGACTGTAGCTCGCCAGGCTCCTCTGTTCATGGGATTCTTCAGGCAAGAATACTGTGGTGGGTTGCTGTGCCCTCCTTCACAGGATCTTCCCAACCGAGGAATCAAACCCACATCTTTTGTGTCTCCCGCATTGGCAGGTGGGTTCTTTTCCACTATTGCCACCTGGGAAGGTTATGTTCTGTAGTCTAAACTAATTGAAGGAGTGACATCTCATGTTAACAGGTCCTGCTCAGACTCAAGGGGAGGGTATGACAGGTCATGTATGTGTACCAGGGGGCAAGAATCTTGGCGGCCATCTAAAAATTCTTGAATAGGTAAATATTCCCACAGATGATCCTTACACTACTCACTATCTCAAGGCATTGAGAAATCCTTAAACTGACTGTCCACCTTTTTCTCTTTCGTAGTCTTTGAAGAACAATATAGTTTACTATAGTGCTTGAGATGTATGACTGTTCATAGACGTGCAAGTTTCACATACCCCAAGTGTGCATCTCTAAGAATCTTTTATCACACAGATTTCTTTCTATAATTTAAATGTGCTGAAATGACAAGAAGTTATTAAACATTGTTTACTGAGTATACTTTACAAATTGACATTCCTAGAAATTCAGTGGATTAAAAGATGTGAGTATCCATCTCTAAACACTTCACAAATATCCTGCAACTTAAATGCTCTTTTTGTTCTTTACAAACCATTAATAGGAAGTTATTGCCAGCTGGTGTTTCAGAGTCCTTTATAAATTAAATATAGTATTTACTAGCCATGTGGGAGTGGAGAAGGCTAATTAGGTCAAGGAGGCTAGCCCTGCTTGAGGCTGAAAGGCAAAGCAAGTATAAGGTGTCAGTTGCAAATTTAATGCAGTACTTTGTAGACCATATGTTTTGAAAAAAAAAATAGTGGATAATACTGAGATTACATGCAAATTTATGGGAAAAATCATATCATAATTAGAATAAAAATTTGTTAAAATCTGTCATAGATCTATGACAAAACTAAGGTATTTTAGCTGACACAGGACTTTATGGGTGTTCTATGTCACAGGCAGAATGGGATGCTTGATGTTAACAATATATTCATTCATTTATTCACTCACTCAGCAAGGCAAGCTGTTTTTGCTGCAAAGAAGGCAATATGACAGCTTCTTTCTTTAAGGAGTTCACAGAATGCTGGTGAATACAGATGTATAAGTAATATAGGCATAATTAGAAGGTATTAAGAGTGTTCCTAGGGGCTTCCCTGGTAACTCAGATGGTAAAGAATCTGCCTGCAGTGCAAGAGACCAAGTTTCTATCCCTGGGTGAGGAAGATCCCCTGGAAAGGGAATGGCAACCCACTCCAGTATCCTTGCCTGGATAATTCCACAGACAGAGAAGCCTGGTGGGCTATAGTCTATGGGGTCGCAAAGAGTCAAACACTACTGAGTGGACTAATACAAGAGTGTTCCTAGATGGAACAACTCTTTGAGTTCATAGGTGAAAAAGGGAAATGCATCAGGGTTATTTCAATACAAGTAACAGAAATCAAAAATGGTTAAAGGGTCTCCCTTCAGGACTGGGTCAAGAATGAGGCAGTCATGTCACATGGTACATGAAATTTAAGGAGGCCCTCTTTCTTAGGTGCTGAGCCTAGAGGTGTTACCTGAGACTGCCTCCTTAAATTTTGTGCAATAGATGTCTAGGTAACCCTAGTCCTGGCCCAGTCTTTATTCCTTCAGTCTTAACTTTGGTCACAACCCTTTTCTCCTAGTTTTTTTTTTTTTTTTTCCTTGATAAAAACAGTCGAGGCCTGACATAAATAACTGAAAACAATTATGTTGACATTCTTTTAAAAGGAATTTTCAGTTTAGTAGAAGTCAAGACCTTAAAGTATGACTCAAAAACTCTAATGTTTACAGGGACCAGGCAGTAGCATAAATGAATAGAGCAGGCCAGTGTCAGACATTAGGTACTGGAAAGAGATTGTGACAAACTTCTCAAAGACATTCAATACTGTTTTAGCCAAACAAAAATATTTGCTGGAGTATTAGGTAAGTAGGACAAGCATTTGTTTCCCTTGCCTAAGGTTAAAGAAATTCAATTGTTTTGTTAGAATTTCTGTAGGCAAATGGATATGAAGATATTAAAAGAATTGGATGGAAAATAATACCTGAGATAATCTTTGTGAGATTCTTATGAGGCCTTATTAGACATTTCTTTGACTTTCCCACAGACCATGAGATTGGCTTTCCTTGTTTCCATTCTTCACTGTTACTGCTTGTTCTTTTGTCTTTATTCGGCGAGCCACAGGACAAAACTGAAGAATTTTTCACAGCTAGAAACTAAAGAAAAGTAGAGTTTAGAACAGGGAAGTTGGTAGCATCGCTAGAAATCTTAAAATCTCTTATCTGGACAAATAGTAGAGTGGACCAAAGCAGTCACAGTTTATATCTGCTTAATGTGCTTTCCTTTTGTGATTCTTTGAGGAAGGTCTGATAGACCTTAACCCCAAGCATCGTTTGGGATTCTTGTCCCAGGCCATCCAATCTGGATGGACGCCCAGTCCCCTGAAGGGGGATTCAGTTCAGTTACTTAGTTGTGTCCCACTCTTTGGACCCCCTTGGACTGCAGCACACCAGGCCTCCCTGTCAGTCACCAACTCCTGGAGCTTGCTCAAACTTGTGTCCATTGAGTCAGTGATGTCATCCAACCATCTCATCCTGTGTCGTCCCCTTCTCCCGCCTTTAATCTCTCCCAGTATCAGGGTCTTTTCCAGTGAATCAGTTCTTTGCATCAGGTGGCCAAAAGATTGGAGTTTCAGCTTCAGCATCAGCCCTTGCAATGAATATTCAGAACCGATTTCCTTCAGGATGGACTGGTTTGATCTCTTTACAGTCCAAGGGACTCTCAAGAGTCTTCTCCAACCCCACAGTTCAAAAGCATCAATTCTTCGGTGCTCAGCTTTCTTTATAGTCTAACTCTCACATCCATACATGACTCCTGGAAAAAAACATAGCCTTGACTAGACAGACCTTTGTTGGCAAAGTAATGTCTCTGCTTTTTAATATGCTGTCTAGGTTGGTCATAGCTTTTCTTCCATGGAGCAAGTATCTTTTAATTTCATGGCTGCAGTCACCATCTGCAGATTTTGGAGTGCAAAATAATAAAGTCTCTCACTGTTTCCATTGTTTCCCCATCTATTTGCATAAAGTGAAGGGACTGGATGCCATGATCTTAGTTTTCTATATATAGAGTTTTAAGCCAACTTTTTTACTCCCCTCTTTCACTGTGACATTCCCTTACTTTACTTAAGAAACAGCACTAGGAAGAAGAGAATAAGGGAGGTGATCTGGTCTAATCTTAACTGGACTTCCAGGTCCAGGGAGACTTCAGACAGGAGAATGCCCTTAGCAGGCTCTCCCTTGGTAAGGATTGCTTACAGTAATTAGATTTAAAATCTATTGATTTATGGGACAGGGCTGCCCAAGAGAATGTCATGTAAGCTACGGAACTCTCTGAGGTATTTTTGTTGTTCAGTTGCTAAGTTGTGTCCAACTCTTTGTGATCCCATGGACTACAGCAGGCTAGGCTCCCCATTCTTCACTATCTCCTGGAGTTTGCTCCAATTCATGTCTATTGAGTTGCTGATGCCATCCAACCATCTCATCCTCTGTCGTCCCCTTCTTCTCCTGCCCTTGATCTTTCCCAGCATCAGGGTCTTTTGCAGTGAGTTGGCTCTTCGCATCAGGTAGAGCTTCAGCATCAGTCCCTCCAATGAGTTTGCAGGACTGATTTCTTTTAGGATTGATTGGTTTGATCTCCTTGCTGTCCAAGGGACTCTCAAGAGTCTTCTCCAGCACCACAATTGGAAAATATCAATTCTTCAGCACTCACATCCATAGATGACTACTGGAAAAAAAACCCATAGTGTTGATTATATGTACCTTTGAGGTATAAAATGGAGATATCTTAGAAATTACATGCTTCATTCTGTGAAATAAAAATCTGCAAATATTCACACATGTCTTGTCTGTTATTCTGGGCTGGTGAATAGGAAGGACCTGGCAAGGATGTCCCAGACCTTTGTCTGCTGTGTCTTTGTCTCTTGATTGCCTGTACTCTTGGAATTTTTAGTAAAGCTTGATGCTAGGTAAAATCTCTGATCTGTGTGAGGCTGATTTGATAATCCAGTCCTGAGTGTTAGCTGGCCTGATCATGATGATTGGTTCAAGAATGAATATATGAATCAGTATAGACCAATCAGAATTATTACCTAGGATTTGCTTAGGAATATTGGGAGATAGAAATCCTCTCTCCATTTCAGTTCCCAAGCTGGTAATGGGAGTGTGACAGCCAATATATAGAGAGAACTCACTCACAAAAATAAGTCAAGGAGAAATGATGAGAGTGATAGATGTAGAGAATTAAAGCAGGGGTAGAGGATGAGGAGTCAGGATGGGGGTAGGAGGGTAAAGGATGGAGAGAGAAGGTGAACAGTGGATAAAGCATTTGAGTCCATGAATTTTGTTCTGTCTAAAGTCATGTCTATTTCCTTGACTTCCCAGTTACACAAGCCAAGTCAACATATTCTCTTTTTGCTTAAGCTAAATTGTACTGGGTCTTTGTCACTTGCAACACAGGAATTCTGACTAGTATTATAGCTAGAATTTGGTATGGGCTAGATTGGGAGGAGGACTGGGAGATCGGGAACAAACAAGTCTGCTAGGAAAATAGTTCTCAGAGGTGACAATCAGATAAGAAACAAGGAAAATACATATCATAAATTTATTTCAAATTTCTACCTCTAGTTTGTACATAAATATTATTGAAATTTTAAATAAGATTGCAATGTTATAATAATATTTTAACCATCTTACCCTATGCAGTATGGAGGATGCTCTTTTGCCAGCTGTAGCCTGTGTATAATTTCTTTTGGTCTCTGTGACAAGGTCATGTACAGTGGTTTGTAGCTTTGGCTTTTGCTTAGAAGGCAAAACTTTATTTTAGCAATTTTCCCTTTATATTGTAATTACTTATTTGTTTTATTTCTCCCAAATTCCCTATAGATAGCGAATAAATCTTATTTATTTCCTTAATGTCAGCACCTGGGACATAGTTAGTGCTCAGTATTTGTAGAACACAATTTTACTTCTGCTGTCTTTGAAGCTATGTGCAAGGCTGATCAGTGTGAAATTGTACAGGCTTGATTCCCTCCTACTCCCTACAAAATGTGCAGAATTATATTACTTGGTATGCAACAAAATGTTTGATTATGATGAATGCTATTATAGTTAAGGCATGTTGCTAACATTTGCTGCAATAAACAAGGAATGACTACTTTAAATTGTTCCACCATTTAGAGTAGTTAGTGGTTAAAATCATGGGCTTTTGGAATTGGAATTCCTGCTCTGCTGACACAACTAGGCCCTCACTGATGGGTGCAGTGACTGCTCCTCCTTCACCTAATAGGGCCCCAGGATGGACAAGGGAAAGGTAGTTTAAAAATAAACACTGCTGCTGCTGCTAAGTCACTTCAGTCATGTCCGACTCTGTGACCCCACAGACGGCAGCCCACCAGGCTCCGCCGTCCCTGGGATTCTCCAGGCAAGAATACTGGAGTGGGTAAAACAAACACAAGGGGACCAATTCTTCACTTTCCCAGAAAAGGTCAAAATGCTGCTACTCATTTTCCTCATTTGTATAATAGGAATAATAATACATCATTTTGTTGTTGTGAGTATTAAATAAGTACTATATTTAAACTCTTTGAGAGAAGAGTGTCTAGCATATAGTAATGCCACATGTTTGCTGTGATTATACTCATTATTGTTATTCTCCAAATCTGTTTTATCAGAGCCAAATGGGAATGATATTATGTATGTAGGTGAATTTCAAATAAGGTGATGCCTGTAAAATACTCGACAGTAAATGCATAATAGGGAATACGTATTGATAGCCATTAGTAGGTGAGTTTGATTACTTGAAAGTTACCATGTGTACCAAACATGTATTCCTAGTTTTCAAAAACAAAACAATAATATAACTCACTTAACATTAAAGTAGTAATATATTCCCACACTCGTAAGTAGTATAAGGTTGGGATTGACAGTACGGGCATGGGAAACAGTTTGCCTAGGTTCAGATGTTGGCGTTACTTCATATTATTTGTGTGATCTTGGCCAAGTTATTTAACTTCACTGAGTCATCCTTAATAAAAGGAGAATAATGATACCACCTACTCCATAATGTGGTTCTGAGGATTAATTGAGGCAGTACCTCTAAATTAATAAATACAATGCCAGGAAAATTGTAAGCTGCAAGTAAATGTTGGTTCTTACTGTCTCTCTGAGCCTCAGTCCTACTCAGTGTGAAAATGACGATAACAATGTTTACCTGACCAGGCTGTTATATGGATAATATGTGATAGTGAAAATGCCTATTAGATAGTAGGATTTGATAAATGCCAGTTTTCTTTCCCACTTTTATGATTCGTGAAACAACTTGGAATTTTACAGCGTGTTCAGGTTATCAGTATAAATATCATTTAGATTTCTACGTGTGTGGTTATAGGACAGAAAGGATTAGGTAGAATTTGATCAGTGATACTTATTTAATGCTGTTTATTGACTCAATATTATTCTGTTTGCTTATTAATTGCTCTTTCCTTATAAAGGTAGATTGTATCAGAAATACTCTATTTTGTATATTCTTTTGATTTATGTCACAGATAAATGGCCATTTATTCTATTCAGAGAAGGAGAGAAAAGTAGACTGATATCCCAGGTTTCTTGCAGCGAGCATTGGTGCACAATCTTCTGGAACTGGGGGAGAATGTTATTAATCAAAAGGTGCACAAGGAGGCAAAGGACTTCATTATGCTGTTTTGCTCCCACAACTTGCACCTGGAGCTTTTTAATGACTGTGCCCTTTGGAGACAGGTGGCACTCTGCAAAGTGTAAACCTCTCTAAACCTCTTCTTGTCTCAAACTGATATGTCTTCCTGGTACTGTGAATAATCAATCTAAGTTTTAAATGATGTGAAAGGCTTTGGTAGGACTATAATTAGTTGAATTTTTTTCCCCTGGTCTTTAAGGAGTACACATGGCTAGAACAAGGGGAAAAAAAGAATGTCAAGAAACAGCTGGGGGATAAATTCACATATTCATTGAAAAAGGCAAGCCTGTAAAAGATGATATTGTGTACTGGGTGAACAAGCACAGTAGATGGCAGTTTAGTAACATACAATATTATTTTATGTTTAGGAGTCATCTTTGTTAAAGACTATCTAGAAAAATATCCTTAGGGTTATATATTAGTATTTATTGTCATCTTCTTTTGAGGGAAAAGTTCTGTTTGTGATCTCTGCTTATAGAAACAGATTAGTATAAACTTGTCAAATAATGTAGACTGTAAAGGGGACATTGGAGTACACCAGGGAGGTTTCACCATATTTTATTTGCATCCCATTCTTTTATGCACACGTTTTTTGATATTTGAAACTGAAGCACACTGGAATGACTCTCAGATAAAATAATACCACAACCAACCTTTGATTCCCCTGAAAAAACTGGCTATAATTTTAGCACTTCATGCATGTTGAATTGTTAAAATATTTAGCAAGTTAAGAGCAGTGTGGAAAGAGAGTAGACAGAGAGGATATTAGGAAGAAAAGACAAAATTCCCAAGACTATTTGAGTATTAAAAGGAGAAAAAAATAAGAGCTCACCTTTCCCTGAGATACAAGCTCAAGACTGTGTCTTGGTTAAGGTGCTGTGTTGTGCTTAGTCGCTCAGTCATGTCTGACTCTTTGCAACCCCATGGCCTGTAGCCTGCCAGGCTCCTCTGTCTATGGGGATTCTCCAGGCAAGAATACTGGAGTGGGTTGCCATGCCCTCCTCCAGTTACACAGAATTCACCAAAAAGTT
The DNA here is from genome assembly GCA_006408695.1 of Aepyceros melampus. Lineage (NCBI taxonomy): Eukaryota > Metazoa > Chordata > Mammalia > Artiodactyla > Bovidae > Aepyceros > Aepyceros melampus. The sequence continues at coordinate 12,757 of SJXQ01007557.1, forward strand.
CAGGCATTAGGGAAATTCTGATCCCAGAACAGAAAGCTGACAGTTCTTCCTAAGATGGAATCAGACCATTACACACGCTGTAATGGTTTAATTGAGCATACCTTATTTCCTTCAGCAAAGAGTCTTCTGCCATGGTACCCTATTTTCTTGGGCACCAGTGCTTGACAGATTTCTCACACAAGTAAGCAGTCAAGAGTGATACAATTTTGACATGAAATGTGCTTATACTTTGAAAGCCATTAAACAAGACTTGTTTGCTTATAATTTTCTAATAAAATAAAGGACCTTCTGTGAAAAGCAGTTTTAAAAACACATCATAACATTTTAAGTGTGTAGGTTTTGCAACGTTTATTCCAATTTTCTAGTGACAGACACAGAGTAATAAGATTTCCCTAACAGCTGCTTGGTGCTGGGTACTCACATGTCACTCAAACTGACACAATTTTAGGAAAAAAAACACTTTCTTCACTGTGTTCTCATTTTGAAAGATCAGCTATTGCACATAATTCAAGTTTGCTTAATTGCAAAGTATAAACTTCACAAAATATAAATAGTTAAAGGTAATATGATGAATTAATTAGAAACACACTCTAAACAATTCATTAGATCTCATTCTACAAATTTGTGTGTCCCAGAAAAATTCTAATCCTAAATGCCTGAGAAAAGCTTAGTTTGGTTCACAGTAATATCATAGAATTTTGGATTTGGGAAAAATAGATAGAGAGCATGTATTTCAAATTAGTGCCTACATTTGAGGATTTTCTCTTTTTTGTATATAGGAACTATTTGGATTTAATTCATATTTAAATAATGTATAGCCAGCACCATTCAGGCGACATAGTTTCTTTGTTCACTCATTCATTCTCAACAATTTATCAAACATTTCACATGTACTGGTATATTCCAGGAACTATATCAGACATTGGTAATGTAAGAATAAATATTTCACTATTCCTGTCTCTGAGGAGGAACTCAGAGTATAGCTAGGCAAACAAATAAATTAATAGCTATATTGTAGTGCAGTCAAGGCTGTGACAGGTTTGTATGCAGTCTTATGGGAAAACAGATGAGGGAGTGATCTCTGTCCTTAGGGGTTCTGAGAGGACAACACAGAGGAAATCACATTTGAGTTGGAGCAAGAATCCTCAGAGGAGAGATGGGGACTGAGGATGTTGGGAAGGCAGAAGAATATGTTTGGAGAATGATAGTGTAGAATCTAGGAATGGTGAAAAATGATGTACAGTTAGACTGTAAAGTTAATTCAGGGAAAGGAGGCAAACATTAGATTCTAAAGAGTTTGTAATTAGTTTGTTTTTTTCTTAGTTTGTCATTACTTTTGTAGGAAGTGGACAATTAAATTTTGAAGTGAAGGCGATAATGTGATCTGCTTCGTATTCTTGAAATGCTATCTCTGACACTGGTCTGAAAGACAGTTTAGATTAGTCATGCGCATTTGGAGTATGCTTTAGTATGCCTGGGCAGTGAAAGTGACAATGGACAAAGGCATATATTAAGATACATTTTAGAAACAGAATTAATAGGGCTTTGTGGTCAGTTGCTTGAGAGAGTCGGGTGCTAGGGGAAAGGAAAAATTAAGGATGACTTCAGGAGGTCTAGTTTGCATAATTAGTTTTGAGGGTTTGGATAGGTATTTATTTAATCCTCTTCACAAGCTTTTGAGGATTATAACAGATGACAGAAACTGAAGCTTTGAAAAGATAAGTAATTTGCCAAAGTTATGTGGGTAGTAAATTTATGAAGGACAGTTTCAAGTTAATCCCAGAACCCAAGCTCTTAAACATTGTGCTATTTCTTTCTATACTGGCCAAATGGGCAGTGAAACCCTTTACTGGACTGGGAAATACAGGAGGAAAATCATGGCTTGAATATAGAAGGTAATCAGTTTTGCCATTTAACGTCTTGACTTTGATACATCGAAAAGGCCAGAAAGTGGAGATACTCAAGAGAGAGTTTGAAATACCCATGCTGAAGCTCATGAAAGATTTGGGGTGAAGAAGCTCAGATTTAGTGATGGTTGAAGTCATAAGAGAGACTCAGATGGCCAAGGGAATAGGTGTAGGGAAGAGAATTGAGCAGAAAACTTTTGGTGGCTATGGAACAAAAAGATTCAGGGGGAGGAGACTGAGAAGGCACACTCAAATAGATTATTGGAAAACCAGAATAATATATATAAGTCTATGAAGTAGAGATTTACTTTTTCTCCCTTGAGTGTACGTTGGGTAGAAGATTGGCCCCTCATCATGTTAACTGTCCATCAGCTTTAAGAATATTGTTATAGTTGTGAAAAACTGTCACTCACAGACTGTTTTTCTGAGGCTGACAGTCTCTCCCCATTCAGGACCACCATCTTTTGCACCACACAAATTCCATCATCATCCTAAGTCACAAGTCCACGTCCTCAATGATGCACCCACTCTCACCTCAATTCCTAGATTGTATCTGAGCCAATTTCACCTCCAACATGTTTCCATATTTTTCCAGAAACAGCTCCACTTGTGAAATGTTTAATCATAAAATTCCGATGACTAGTTCAGCTCAGTCACTCAGTCATGTCCACCTCTTCATGATCCCATGGACCATAGCTCGCCAGGCCCCCTGTCCATCACCAACCCCTGGAGTTTGCTCAAACTCATCTCCATTGAGTCAGTGATGCCATCCAGCCATCCCATCCTCTGTCATCCCCCTCTCCTCCCACCCTCTATTTCTCTCAGCATCAGGGTCTTTTCCAATCAGTCAGCTCTTTTCATCAGGTGGCCAAAGTTTTGGAGTTTCAGCTTCAACATCAGTCCTTCCAATGAATACTCAGGACTGATTTCCTTCCTTTAGGATGGACTGGTAGGATTTCCTTGCAGTTCAAGAGACTCTCAAGAGTCTTCTCCAACACCACAGTTCAAAAGCACCAACTCTTCAGCACTAAGCATAGCATTTTCATTTCTCCCTCGCTCCCTCCCACTAACTCAATTTAGGTTCAGCTTAGTTCACATCATTTATTGAGTATCTATTATATGTTGTGTTTTATATACACACTTGCACTGACACATTTGACAGAATAGGAAGGGAGTGGATATGAAAACATTTCTTGCAATCCTAGTGTGATAAGTAAAATAATAGGTACAGTAGTATGATACAATGGCAAGTTTGAGCAGTTGCACTTGACTTGAAAATGGAAGATGTATAATTAGTCTATAATTTCATAATCAAACCCTCAAATTTAGTGGCTTAAAATAGCAGTGATTTATTTCTCACAATTCTGTGGGTTGACTGGGCTCTACCTACATTCAACTGGTTGCTAGAATGGGCAGGAAGGGTCAGGAACCTATTATTTACATGTCTGGGGGTATAGGTGCTATATGCCAACTCTTCTCCATTGGCCTTTTTTTCTGCATGATATCTTATACCCCAAGTAGGATAGCCTGACATTTTTAGCATGGTAGTTGGGTTAAGCTGGAACTGTATGTGTGTGCTGAGTTGCTTCAGTAGTGTCCAACTCTTTGCGACCCTATGGACTATAGCCCATGAGGCTCCTCTGTCCATGGGATTCTCCAGGCAAGAATACTGGAGTGGGCCGCCATGCCCTCCTCTGGGGGATCTTCCCGACCCAGTGATTGAACCCACTCTCTTATGTCTCCTGCCTTGCCAGGTGGGTTCTTTACCTCTAGCATTACCTGGGAAGCCCAAGCTGGAACTGACACAGTGCCAGTTCCTTAGCATTCTATTGGCCTGTCCATAATCAAGGGCTTTTTGTTGGAGCAATAGCATGAGTATACTGGGATGGGATGATAATTGGTACCTATCTTTTGCACACAGATTAACACAGGAAACTTTAAAAAGAAAAAGATTGTTGAGATGAGTCTCGAAGTCTGGGCAGTTCATCAGGTGAGTGAGGATTTAAGAGAAGAGGAGCTCTTCAAGGACGGCAGTGACTTGAAAACAGAAAGCAGCATAATCACTGGGTAGACCAGGACACATGGATTCCTTGGAGTATTTGGGGAAGGAATGAGAAACAAACTGACTAGGCAGGCATGATTATAGAAAGCCTTGTTATAGGCAATAAATTAAACTCTACGTTCCAGGCTGCAGAATGCCCTTCTGCAGGGAAGCAGCTGTTCTTCCCTCTCATTGATTCTTCTACGTTGTTGGCTTCATATGTTGTTGATCAATAAACCCCTTTGGCTTCACTTCCTTATTCAATCCAACTGACCACCCATAGTACTTCAATTGAATCACTCTGTCACCAGTACTCTCAATTCTCAACACTCTTTTGACCTTGTTATTCCATTATTCTAATCTTCAGTTCTAGAATAACCTAACCATCTGTTTGTTCTAATCCTGGAACCAGACACTGAATAATACTGAATCAAAATATATAACCATAAGGAAAACAATCAACAGCCTTATACATTTATGACTTCCAACTACTGATTTTCAATATTATCTAGCAAGTTGTGACATATCCTTGCCCAGTCCCTATGCTAGTAATTTTTATTACTGTTAATAACATTTATGCTTAATGCTGTACTATCTTCCCTTAGTAGATTACTTTGAATACTTCACAGAGGAAATAGCTGTGATAGCTGTGAAAAATTTCTTCACATCTCCTTGAAGTTCATTTATTGTTTTTCTTCTGGATCATCCTGTCCTTTCCTTCCAATTCCTGCCATCATCCTAGGACATATTTAGCTGCTTCTACATCTCCAAGTTAATTTATACTTCTCATCCACCCTTTCAGTTATTCTTCCTCCTTTCTTTCATCTAAGCTCATGATCTCATGCCTTCTATCTCTTGTAAGTTCTTGCTCTAATAATTAGGCCATTTCTTATTTGCTTTTTTCAGTCTATCTCTTTCCACAACTTTCTCCTCAGTCTAAAGCATGAAAAAAATTCTCTGTCATGTAAACATTTTCTTCAGTTTTTCTTCTAGAACAATCAGTGTTCCCACTTAATCCTCTTTATTTCATATTTACTCCTTAGCAGCCTGCAACGTTTTGATCAAGTGCCAATCACACTTTCTGACACATGGTACATGTGTAGTAAATATGAATTAATGATCAATTTGTATTTGCCAATATTATGATTTCTTTTTAGCCCTCATCCTCATCTTTGTTATGGTGTGAGGAAGCATTGCATTTTAAGATCTTGCCCCTGGTTCTGTGGAAACTTGCAAACCATACATACAAGTGGACACAATGGCTGAGATTGTGTATACCACAGATTTCTTCCAAAATCAATCGCGTTCTACCATTCTGGTTTGTTGGGACCTCGCTGTACCAGTCAGTAAACATATTGGATACTATCATTGATTACATATATGAACTTTTTTGAAATTATATTACTAAATAAGAATGATTATTATTTAATCATGTTCTTCTTAAAGTGTGGTACCTATTTAACACATAGTAATCACAGGTGTTTAGAGCAACAAAAATTTCTCCTATGCTAAACAGATTTTTGCAGAGACAGGAACCATGGTTTGCTGGCATATAATATAGATAATAAATTTTTTTTAGAGTGAGTAGATGAATGTTCTTTATATGTAACCCCAGTCAAAATTTTCTAAATGAACATAGAATGTATTTCTGATATTTCAAATTAAATTACTGTTTGTTATTAGTGCTTAGACTTTTCACACATTCTAAGTGACTTGTTGCTATCCTTATTGAAGGGAAAAAAAACTTTACCAATCAGTCCAGAAATTCACAAGTAAAATTATTTATTTTCTCTGCTAAATTTCATCTGTTAGAGTGTTGTTTTAGATAAAGTTTTTCCATAGAAGTATATATAAACTTAAAAAATTAAGAGTTTGAACTTAAACTACTGCTATAAAACTAGGCACTTATTGGCCTTCAGTTTATCTAACTTTTATCTTAGAGACTGTGAGCTCATTTAATAGCATCAAGTGAAGGGAGCTGGAATAGGATCTCCTGTACTGCATACCTTTGGGAACTTCCTGTGTAATGTTGATGTTCAGTCTCAGCCAACCTGACGATAGAATGATCCGTTTATCCAACACAAGCAGGCAGAGAAGGAGATGCTGTAGCCTTCTCTCCGCCTCCCACTCCCAGAGTCATTCCGATGCTTCCTCTGGGCCAAACACATGCACTTTATAAAGCACTTCATCAACCATTTGTCATGTTTTCTGTTAAATTGGGTTTACTCTTCTTATGTGAATTTTCCCCTAGATAATTTTCCCAAATAGCACAGAAAGTATTTCAGGTGAGCTGAAAATTTTTAATAATAAAGTTTGTGATTTTAAGTGGGCTTCCCTGGTAGCTCAGGGGTAAAACAATCCGCCTGAAGTGCCAGAGGCACGGGAAACACAGATTCAAATCCTGGATCAGGAAGACCCCCTGGAAAAGGGCATGGCAACCCACTCCAGTATTCTTGACTGGAGAATCCTACGGACAGAGGCGTCTGGAGGGTTACAGAATATAGCATCACAAAGAGTTGGACACAACTGAAGCGACTTAGCATGCATGCACGTGATTATAATGCCCTAGGACTAAGAAACACTTAGCACCAAATAAAAATGACCAGCTTTACCACTATACATACAGGACTACGGAAAATCACTGTTGCTTGCTATACACACACACACACGTGTGTGTGTGTGCCTAAATTTTATTTTATTTTTAAAATTAATTTATCTTATTTTTTTATCTGTTCTGAGTCTTCATTACTGTACCTGGCTTTCTCTAGTTGCAGCAAGTGGGGGTACTCTTGGTTGCTGTGCAGGCTTTTCATTGGAGTGGTTTGTCTTATTGCAGAGCTCAGGCTCAAGGTGTAACAGCTCAGTAGTTGTGGTACACAGGTTTAGTTGCTCCATGGCATGTGGAATCTTCCTGGACCAGGGATCAAACTGGTGTATCTTACACTGGCAGGCAGATTCTTATCTACCGTACCACCAAGGAAGTCCATGCCTAAATTTTAAAATCCAACTTTTCAAAGGGGAAGTATTGTTTAATTAAGGACTTTTATAAATTCCCTAGAGTCTACTCCATAAAATAATTATTTTAATCACAGAGTATTGAGTAAAATCCTTCTCCCTGGCAGGTCTTCTTTTTTTTTTAATGAAAGCACAAAAAGCAGTTGTTGTTTTACCTAAATAATCTATGACCATATGGTTACTTAGTTAGATTTCCTTTTTTCATACTGAAACTAAATCATTCCTTGTTGGTCATCTTTTGTTGCCACTAAAGAATTAGAGAAAGACTAGACAGATTTGAAATACTGAAACATTCTGACTGTATTATAGGTAATAGTTGGAGAAGGAAATGGCAACCCACTCCAGTATTCTTGCCTGGAGAATCCCAGGGACTGGGGAGCCTGGCGGGCTGCCGTCTCTGGGGTCGCACAGAGTCGGACACGATTGAAGCGACTTAGCATAGGTAATAGTATAATTATCTGAGAAGAACCCAAAGTACCAGTGTCCCTAAAGTATCTTTTTATCAGCTTATCAAAGTACCTAAAAACTCTGACATCCTTCTCTTGTAAATGCTCTTTTCTTGAATGCTCTTATTAAAATAAAAATATGTTATTGATAGGCTAACAGTATGTCAATGACAAAAGTAAGATTCTCACTAAAAAAACAGCACCTGGACAGAAAGATTTTAGACAGGAAATGGTGGCAGAAAGGCTGTCAGGAAAGCATGCAATACTCAATGTAAAGCTCTACTTAGCTGTGCTATGGGTGGTATGGGGACTGGACTTATATCAGTCAGCAGTCTTTCCGCTGAAATATTCAGAAAATACAATAGAAAGTGTCTAAAACAAAAATGGAATTTATTGGCTCTCATGACCCATGTGCCACTTATCCAATTATTGCCTCTCAGCTATTAGGGCTTCCCTGATAGCTCAGTTGGTAAAGAATCAGCCTGCAATGTGGGAGACCCGAGTTCAATCCCTGGGTTGGGAAGATCCCCTGGAGAAGGAAAAGGCTTCCCAATCCAGTATTCTGGCCTGGAGAATTCCATGGACAGTCCATGGGGTGGAAAAGAGTCAGACACAACTGAGCGACTTTCACTGCCAGCTTCAAATTCACCTTTCAGTTTCTTTTAGTGTTTTTCTCTTTTAAAGTAGACCTGTCTTAAGCATTCTCAGTAGAGGGCACTGGAGGGACCTAGCAGGAGGAAGGCACTCTCCTACCTTGTCTGATTGATGCCTAGAGGTGGGTATCAGGAAACAGGGTGAATCTCTGCCCCAGTCGTGTGCCTAGAATATGGTCCTTTGGCCTTGGCCTGACAGTAACCTAACTGCTATGCACTTGACATAGAAATTAGCACTCTAAAGACTTTCTTTCTGAATCAGTGTCCCATTTTCTTTTGCTCCTTCTTGTGCAACCTGCCTGTGCTCCAGAGGGTTTAGCCACCAAGCCAGCCACAGCTCCCACTGTAGGCTTTGCTAGCGTTGACTGTGACCCAGAAGGTTTCTGTCCTTTACCATTGCAGATTACCTGCTCCTTACCTGCACACCGCAGACTTGCTTCTTAATTGCTCAGCGACTGCAGAACAACTTCAGTCTAGGAAGCCGTTTGTTTCTGGGTTATCCAGTGTGCCAAACTATTCTTTCTTCAAGATGGTCTGAACCCCAGCCTTGGGAAGGAGGCCCCCTCCCAAAATTTATCATTCCTTAGATATTCTTCCTCAGCCCTAGGGTACCCTATAAAATTTGCATATATCTTACAATCACTCTCTTAGTATAGTTTAATAATTTTTAATATTTAACATCCCTGTTTATCTCTCTATATGGTGTCTATCTCCTAACTGGAACCAGCCTGATCCACTGACTCAGAATTCAGAAGCTATTATCAGGATCGGTCTTTTTGGCTGTGCTTCCTTTAGATAGTCTCGGTATCATCTAGGCTCTTCTTTTGTGGCTTACATATTTCAATACCATCAAATATATGTGAAATGTCAATGCTTCTTTTCCCCAGAAGCCCCAGCTAATATTTCCTAACACGTCCATAGCTAGACTTGCATTGCATGCACTTCTCTGATCCTATTTACGTAGTCCACTAAGGATTCTGTTTCCTACTATGTACTTAACTTGGATTCAGTCTCTTCCACATTCTAGTGTTTGTCTCTGACAACATCCTACTTTTGGTATCAATTTCTGTTCCAAGTGACAATAACTCAAACTGGCTTAAGTCAAACAGGGAAAAGTCCACAGGTGAGTTTTCATGCAACTGAAAAGTTCACAAGTAAGCCTGGCTTAATGTGTAACTTGATTCAGAGTTCATGTTACATTATCAAGAGCCCCCTCTGGGTTGCTTCGATTCTCAGGCTGGCTTTGTGAGCCTGATGGACAGGGCAGTTACAGTTATCGGATTTTTACATACTAAATCCAATCAAAGCTTCTCTTTTCTCTCAAAGCTACTGCTTCTTTTTGAGAGCAGATGTCCCAGTGGGGGTGTTTTGAGGGTTAAATGGGGTAATATTTGTTATTTTAATAATTGTTATTATTCCATCAGCTCTATTAATTCTTGTCTTTCTCTGCACCGAGCACTGTGGTCAAGTGGAGAGACTATCTGGATTATTTTAGGTCCTCTTTTGGAGTTGGAGGTGATTTGTAGGAAACATAAAACTGGTCATTCAGATGTATTTCTCATACATATTTGGCTTTTGTCTATGATCCTGGCTAACAGTTCTCAAAACCCTTGGAATTTCTTGAGTAATAAGAGCAATGGGAACATCTCTTGTTATGATATCTGGTGTCTTGTCCTCAGTTCCTGAAAACACTTAAGAACCATAAAGTGAAATGAGTGTCTTATTATCCGTAACAAGTCTTTTTCAACCATAGCTGAGTTTATGTTAGTGAGCTGACTTTTGAAAAAGTCCCCTAAAAATGTGGGTGGGGCTAGTTACTAAGGGTACCATCCTAAATGAAGGATTGGAACTTTCAATCCCATCCCCTGATTTCTGAGGAAGGGCTGGAGGTTGAATCAATCACCAATGGCCAATGATTCAATCAATCATGCCTATATAATGAAGCCTCTTTTAAACCCCAAAGGAGGAAGTTTGGAGAACTTCCAGGTTAGTGAACCAAAGCTTCTACATACCATCATTTCAGGCTTCAAACCACAATAGAAATTTTAAGGGCTTCACCCTACGTGTCCCTTTGTGAGGCTATGATTTGTATCCTTTAATATCTTTTGTAATAAACTGCAATCTAGCAAGTAAACTGGTTCCCTGAGTTCTGTGATCTGTTTTAGCAAATTAGTCTTCTGGGATTGATCCCTTAACTTGTGGAATCTAAAATTATATTTGGGTAGAAAGTGTCAGAATTATGTTAAATTATAAAACACCTAGCTCGTGTCTGAGAATTGCTTGGAGTCTGAGCAAAACCCCCATATATTAGATTCCACATATAAGTTAGATCATTCAGTCTATCTCTGACTTATTTCACTTAGCATAATGCCCTGAATGTCCATCCATGTTGCAAATGGAAGAATTTCCTTCTTTTCATGGCTGAATAATATTCCATTGTTTCGTGATTTCTTTATCCATTCATCTGTTGATGAATACTTAGGTGGTTACCAGGTCTTGGCTACTATAAATAACTTTGCAATGAACATGGTGGTGCAGATATATTTTTAAGATAGTGATTTTTTTTCCTTCAGACATATGAGTGGAATTGCTGGTTTATAAGATAGTTCTATTTTTGATTTTCAAGGTATCTCTATACTTTTTTCCATAGGGACTGCACCAATTTACATTTTCACCAACAGTTTACAAGGATTTCCTTTTCTCCACATCTGTGATTTGTCATCCCTTGTGTTTTGAAAGTAGCCATTCTAACAGGTATAAGTTGATACTTCACTGTGGCTTTGATTTGTGTTTCCCTGATGATTAGTAATGTTGAGCACCTTTTCATATACCTGTTGGCCAGTTGTATATCATCTTTGGAAAAATGTCTGCTTAGTTCTTCTAATCAGATTTCTTGGTTTTATTGCTGTTGAGGTATATTTATTCTTCATATATTTTGAATGTCAACTTCTAATCAGACATAATTATTTGCAGTTATTTTTTTCCCACTTCATATGTAATCTTTCAATTTTGTTTATGGTTTTGTTTGCTGTGCAGAGGTCTTTTAGCTTTATGTAGTCCCACTTATTTTTGCTTTTGTTGCCTTTTCTTTTGATACTGAATAAAAAAAAATCTTTTCCAAGACCAGTGCAAAAATCATATCCCCTATGTTCTAGATGTTTTATGGTTTGAAGTCCTACTGAAAGAAGCTAAAGTTTTAAAGTAAGTAAGTAAAATTTTATGGTCTCAAGTTGTCAATATATTTTGAATTGATTTTTGTGTATGGTGTAAAATAGTGGTATAGTCTCATTCTTTTGAATATGACTATGAAGTTTCCCCAACACCATTTATTGAAGAGACTGTCCTTTTTCCATTGTATATTCTTGGCTCCTTCATTATAAATTGACCGTATAAGTGTGGGTTTATTTCTGGGTTTCTATTCTTTTCTATTTGGTCTGTGTGTCTGTTTTTACCCTGGCGTAGGAAATGGCAACCTACTCCAGAATTCTTGCCTGGAAAATTCCATGGACAGAGGAGCCTGGAGGGCTACGGTCCAAGGGATAGCAAAGAATTGGACATGACTGAGCATGCATGCACATCTGTTTTTATGCCAGTGCAGAAAGGATTTTGACATGAAGAGATTATAGAAGATAATTCCTGGTGAGAAACAGCACGGGCAAAATAACAAGGTTAAAAGAATAATAAAACCTCTTCTGGGATGAGTGAATACATTTGTGTAGTTTGTTATGGACTAGATTTTTTTTTTAACTGCCTTATCTTAAAATTATATGTTGAAACCTTCATCCCTAATGAGAGCGCATCAAGAGATGGGAACTTTGGGAGGTAGTTATATCATGTGGATGAAGTCTTTTTAAAAAAATTTATTTATGTTTTAATTGAAGGATAATTGATTTACAGAATTTTGTTGTTTTCTGTCAAACATCAACATGAATCAGCCATAGGTGTACATATGTCCCCTCCTTGGGTGAAGTCTTTTTAAGGGATTAGTGTTCTTTTAAAAAAGAGACATGAAAGTGGTTTCCTCCTTTCTTTTCTTTCCACCATGTGAAGACACAGTAAAAAGACGGCCATCTGCAAACCGGGAAGCGAGCCCTCACCAGACACCAAAACCACAGGTACTTTCCAGCCTCCATACTGTGAGAAATAAATGTTATTTAAGCCATCCAGTCTATGATAATTTATATAGTGTCCTGAAATGACTAAGATATATTTGAAGCATACCATTTAGCGAGGCAGTTTGAGACACAGTGAGATTAGAGAAACAGATGGGGAGAAGATTGTGGCCAACCTTGAGAGCAAAGCTAGGAATGTATATATTTTTTTAAAAGTACAGAGGAATGCATAAAACATAAATATACATCTTAGTGGATTATTACAAAGTTAACACACCAGAGAAACCAGATTTCAAAAGTAGAACATTATCAACACAAAAAGACCCATTTATGCCCCTTCTCAAATGCTGTGCCTTTCTTTCTCCCTAAAGGAAACATTACTGACTTCTAACACCAAAGGCTAATGCTACATGTTTTTGAATTGTATGGAAATGTCATTTGATGGTATCTATTATTTTGTGTCTAAGTTCTTTCATTCAGTATTGTTGATGAGATTATACACGCAGTTGAATATATTTGTAGTTCGTGTTTTTTTAAATAAGTATTTCAGCATATGGATATTCACACCACAATTTATCATAATGACTGTTGTTTGTGTAGAATTTGGGGGTTGCAGCATATGCACATACTATTTTACTAGATTCTGAGAATCAGCTTTCTAAATAGCCTACCTATATACTTCCACCAGCAGTATCTGAGTATCTATTGCATCACAACTCTCCAACACTTGGAATTTTCAGACTTTTAATTTTTAACCTAGGAAGTTTGGACCTGATTTTGTATGCATTGTTGAGCCACTGAAGGATTTTGGACTCCAGGAGTTGGTCCATCACCAACTCCTGGAGTCCACCCAAACCCATGTCCATTGAGTCAGTGAAGCCATCCAACCATCTCATCCTCTGTTGTCCCCTTCTCCTCCTGCTCTCAATCTTTCCCAGCATCAGGGGCTTTTCAAATGAGTCAGCTCTTTGCATCAGGTGGCCAAAGTATTAGAGTTTCAGCTTCAACATCAGTCCTTCCAATGAACACCCAGGACTCGTCTCCTTTAAGATGGATGGTTGGATCTAGTGTTGCACAAATTGGAGTATGAGAAAGCTTTGATAAGGGGACCTGGCCCAGCTGGGATGCTATTGTAATGATTTCATAAAAATAATTTGAAAACAAACTAGAATGTTAAAAGAGGGGCTAAAAAGAAAGAGAAAAGAGGTGCTTATAAATAATAAGGTTTGGTAGTTAATAACTTTGAGGGATAAAGGAAGCAAAGATGATCAAAGATGATCATGTTCTTGAGCCTAAATGACTCATAAACTGGTAGAGTCTTAACCAACTTAAGACTTGGGAGAAAAAATTCTTTTCCAGAAAAATTGTTTTTAACCTAGATTTTGTTATTTATTTTCATTATTTTACCCTTAGTTCAGATTTGTGATAATCTTTTTCTTCAACTCTCCTTTCTCATCATTGCTGTATAAGAGCATTCCCAGTAGAAGCTGGCTCTGTCAGGGAAGAAAGAATCAAGACTCAGGTAGGATAGTTGTGTCTCTCTCAATTCACTCAGTATCCAGAGAAAGCAATGGAAGATTTTCTGTTTTTCAGAAACCTGACAGCTTTGGTGTAAGGAATGATAGTAGCTAGGAGAATGACAGGTCTGGGACTTTTGGGAAGCCTAAGTCCACACAGCTTTTAAGGAGGAACTATTCTGTGTGCTCATTTCCATCACTATTCTTTCTTTTTTTGTGGATGTCTTTTCTGTCACTGACATAAGCAATGGCTTATTCCATTTTTGCAATAAATTATTTGTTTAACTGAGTATTCACAGGGATATAGCAAAGAACATATAGGTGCTCCAGGATTAGTACTTCTACTACATTTATTTGTCCTGGTATTGAGGTAGTAACTCCAATTGTTTATTTTAATTTTTGAGACAGTTTGCTTGGATAACAGTTCAGGCATTGCTGGATTTGCCCATCTGTATGAATCCTTATTGAATGGATCTCGTTTTGCATAACCTCTTTAGTTTCTTTTTAACATTTTTCGGTAATATTTTATCTAGAAATATATCCAAAAGCATAGATAGCTCTTTAAGCTTGTTTATGTTGTTTCCTGCAGTGAAATCACTTTGACAAAGGTTTTGCCTTTTTTTTTTTGGCCGCACCATTTGGTGTGTAGGATCTTAGTTCCGTCACCAGGAACTGAACCCAGATCCTCAGCAGTGAAAGCAAGGAGTCCTAACCACTGGACTGCCAGGGAATTCCTGAAAAAGTATAAAGTTAAGACAAATTTAAACTTTGTCTTAAATTTATACTTTCCTGGCCTTGGTAGCTTCCTGAGTAACACTAATAAGAAACAGAAGTAATAGTACCTTATATTTCTAGACCGTTTTAAAATTTACAAGGCACATTTGCATGTATTTCTATTCACTTACTTTATCACCCTGTGAGTGACGAGTCATTACTTTCATTTTTCAGATGAAGCAATGTAAGCTTAAGGGCATAAGTAGTGATACAGTCAGGACTTCAGATCTTCTAAAGCTAGATTCGGTGCATGTGACGGCTAATTATATGTGTCAATTTGACTGAGCCACAGGATGGCCACATATCTGGTTACACATTGTTTTTGGCTGTGTCTGTGAGAGTGTTTCTGGAAGAGATTAGCATTTAAACTGTTGGACTAAATAAAACAGAGTGCCCTCCCTTAATGTGGGTGGCATCATGCAACCCATTGAGGGTCTGAGTAGAACAAAATGGAGCAATGGCAAATTCAGTCTCTGGGCCTGACTGTTAAAGCTGAGCCATCAATCTTCTCCTGCCCTCTGAAACTTAGATCATCATCACTCCTGGTTCATAGGCCTTTAGACTCAGGTTGGAATTTATTCCAATAGATTTCCTGGGTCCCCAGTGTGTGAACTGCAAATGGTATGACTTTTCAACCTCTCTAATCACATGAGCCTATTCCTTATCTCACTGTTTTACTGTGCCAACTAAAAATTGGCACCTGCCATCTTCCTCTACAAGATTTAAATCACTAGCTGCTGCAGCTGCTGACTTTCAACATACTCTGAAAGGAGTTCAGGGTGGAAATAAGGAATGAGGCACTCTGTTCTCTGGGGAAAACTGACAGATAGCTAGATATTTTCAGCAGAAGATTTTATGAGCCCAAATTCTTGCATCTCTTCACATCTAGAAAAGCTCTAAAATTGTCAGTGGAGATATCTGCTCTTCATGACTAGCAGTAACCTTCCCAAGACTAGCAACAACTTTCTGCCAAAATGTGTGCTTGATTGCATGTATTCCCCTTCACCAAAATCATGTACATACTGACCTTTCCCCCCTACTTCTTTGGATTAGATCCTCCAAGCTATCTGAAACACTCTCTCCTAGACTTTATTCCTCATTTTTCCCCAAATAAAACTCAACTCACAACTCACACTCTGTACTTTTTTTCAGTCGACTTTTTTTTTTTTCAGTAGACTATTGGTTTGGTTGGAAAGACCTGACTAGTACAGTATCCTTTATGCATTGCCTCTGCCCTTCTCACCTTTTGCATCTAGCTATAAAATTTCCTGTTATTCCTCAACTGTTAATCAGGACCTATATTCTTGCCAAGTGAGGACTACCTGTAACATGTACTTTAGCATTAGATACCACCAGCAATTCTCATAATTATCAGGTTAATTTAATACTTAGAGCCAACCTATATTCAGGAGTTAATGTTATGGCATAAGATTTATTTTATTTACTTATTTTGTTTGTTTGTTTTAAGCAATATCACCAGCCTGGGTGAACAGAATTCAGTGACCAGCCAGTGAACTTTTATAATAGGAGTGTTTTACATTTGACTTCTTAGTGGCACTAGTGAAAGCTCTGAACTTCAGCCTGATCATATTGTTAAAAAGTTGGTTTTCACAGTCTAAGAACGGAGACAATGCACATGTAATACTTTTCTTGAAAGAAATAAAATTATGTTCCTAGATATGTTACATAGATCATCAGTATGTGTAGAGTTTGAAGAGATTGGTCATTGGTAAATGTATTAAATATAATCCAAAAAGCAAAGAAAGAAAAGGCAACTCTTCTAAAATTTAACATGAAACATCACTGAGCACACAGATAAAAGACTGAATTCAGGTGAGAACAGATGTAATGTTTGTTGATTTATTAGCAGCATGCAACTCGACCATGCAGTGGAGTCTACTGACTGAAATCAATGTGACGGAAAACACAACTCTCTTGAGTGCTGTTCTTCTAGGCTCTTCTAGTGAAAAGATATTTTTAGTCAACACTATGAAACTCAGAGAACTGTGAAAGGTAATGAGGTATTCTTCACAGAGCAGTGTACCATGTCCATTCTATCACTGAAAGAATAATGACATAAGTTAGAAAAGCTCAACACATATACATTTAAATTCCTGAAAAATGATGAGAGTATACAACTATTTAATTATTTGGATGCTAATAAGTGAGTATCTCCATATCCAAGCAGATTTATGAACATAGGTAAACTTCCCAGCCTCTGTGGGGATTAGAAAATGACCCAGACAACATGAACAAAGTTCAAGAAAGGGATTTATTAACCAGGTTCCAGAATGACAAAGAGTGGTCAATACTTACTCAGGACTAAGAGAATGCTCTGAGCCAAAGGGATTGGCAGATATGAACTTTAATTCTGTAGAAGTCAGAGGAAAGAAAGGACTTTTGATTTGCAGAGCCAAAAAAATTGTAGCCAAAAATATCATATAGGATAAAAACAAAGCCAATTGAGGATTGATAGGTGAAAATTTATGGTGTTCCACCAGATTTGTGGTCTCCGAAGGAGAAGATCTAACTCCGGGACCAAAGATAGTCTCAGTCACTCAAAGCTTTGTGTAGTAGAGATTTTATTAAAGTGATAGTGACAGAAAAAACTTCTGACATAGACATCAGAAAGGGATAGAATGATTACACCACCTTGCTAGTTTTAAGTAGGGCATTATATACTTTTCTGCTAGCTGTTGAGAATAGAAAAAAAATATTCAAGGCTGTGAAGATTTTTCTCAGACCCTTTCCCATAACATACATCCTGGGATGACATCAGCACAAGATTAGCCAGAAGGAACAGGTTAACCCAGAGCTCAAGGCTGTGGAAGTTTTACCCAGACCTTCTATTGTAACATACATTCTGAGCTCAAAAGAAGCATGTCCTTGAACAGGAGATACTGCTGCCTACGAGGCCTATGTGTCTAAGGCAAAGGAATGTGAAAAAGAGAGAATGTTCACCTCCTCCTTAAAGGGGCCTTAGGCTTGGACTCCTTATCAACCTGCCTAAGTTAACTTTCTCAGAATGAACAGGTGGTTCCTTGACAATTTCCTCATTTGGCCTTGCTAGGGGATAAGATGACTGAGGCTTTTCTTTATGGAATAGTGGATACGTGATGAGTTTGAAAAGGGTAAAGTTAGCTAAAAGGACACAGAGCTGAGCAGATTATTATAGATTATTTCTCCTTACAATGGACTTTACCAAGTATTCTGTTTTAGCCATGATTTAAAATATGTAACAGCAAAAATGTTGCAAATGTAGTCAATTGTCTAGATTTTCCAAAGGATTCTAAACAATGTTTGTCTAATTTTCAAAAACTGAACTTCATTGTACCTCAGAAGCTAGCACAATATTGTGAAACAATAATCCAATAACAAATAAATAAAAAACATAACTGGAGAATTTTGAAATTCAATTAGTAATACAGGGAAGCAGAATACAGATTCAGAATGAGAGGAAAAAATATCAAGATTATTTCCTGCTCTATACAGGGATCCTTTCTGTAGTGTGCAGGTTGAATGGCACTCTACTCTTTGATTCTCTGTTGACAGTTCGGTTCAGTTCAGTCGCTCAGTCGTGTCCAACTCATTGCAACCCAATGAACCTCAGCACGCCAGGCCTCCCTGTCCATCACCAACTCCCAGAGTCCACCCAAACCCATGTCCATTGAGTTGGTGATGCCATCCAGCCATCTCATCCTCTGTCGTCCTCTTCTCCTCCTGCCCCCAATCTCTCCCAGCATCAGGGTCTTTTTCAGTGAGTCAGCTCTTTGCATCAGGTGGCCAAAATATTGGAGTTTCAGCTTCAACATCAGTCCCTCCAATGAACACCCAAGACTGGTCTCCTTTAGGATGGACTGGTTGGATCTCCTTACAGTCCAAGGGACTCTCAAAGTCTTCTCCAACACAACAGTTCAAAAGCATCAAATTTTCAGTACTCAGCTTTCTTTATAGTCCAACTCTTACATCCATACCTGACTACTAGAAAAACCACAGCTTTGACTAGACAGAACTTTGTTGGCAAAGTAATGTCTTTGCTTTTTAATATGCTGTCTAGGACAGGGTACATGTTATTTTATAAGGCACCTCATTCCATTTTGTATAGCCATCTAACATTTTATTTTTTAGCTGCCTAGACAAACTTCCTGATTTTTAGTAGCAAATTTGATTTATGTTTGTGAAAGAGTCTCTTTAGATGCATTCTAGCAGAACTACTAATCATGGCCCTGACCCCACCCTAAATGGGATACCGAGAGGATCCATGGTAGACCCACAGTCATTCTCTTCCTTTAATTTGAATCTTGAACAAAGTGACAAATGTCTGGCACTGTTTCATTTCCAGCAGTGGTACCCTGACCAGACTATTTTTGTCCTGAGACTATCTGAATTTCTGGCTTTCTCATTTTCTAAATGAACCTGCTCTGTTTTCTTTTTTCATTTCCAAAACTGATTCACCAGCTTTCTGTCAATCAACTGGGGAGACCATTAAAAATGAAGATTCCAGGCCCCATCCCCTCAAGTATATAATTTAGTAATATGCTGTGAGAGTATAGGAAGTTAAATTTGTAACACACTCCAGGTGACACTGATGTGGTCAGACTATGGGCTGACTTTTGGGAAACACTGTTTAGATGGTATAACTCAAACTTTCATTCCATTTTTTTTTTACATTTTATTTTATATTATAGTTGATTAACAATGTTGTATTAGTTTTAGGTATACAGCAAAGTAAGTCAGCTATACATATACATGTATCTATTCTTTTTAAAATTCTTTTCCCATTTAAGTTGTTACTTAATTATCAGAGTTGCCTGTGCTATAGGTCTTTGTTGCTTCAGTCAGTTCAGTCACTCAGTCATGTCCAACACTTTGTGACCCCACAGACTGCAGCACACCAAGCTTCCCTGTCTATCACCAACTCCCAGAGCTAGGTCAAACTCATGTCCATTGAATCGGTGATGTCATCCAACCATCTCATCCTCTGTCGTCCCCTTCTCCTCCTGCCCCTAATCCCTCCCAGCATCAGGGGCTTTTCCAATGAGTCAGTTCTTTGCATCAGGTGGCCAAAGTATTAGAGTTTCAGCTTCAGCATCAGTCCTTCCAATGAATATTCAGGACCAGTTTCCTTTAGGATGGACTGGTTTGATCTCTTTGCAGTCCAAGGAACTCTCAAGAGTCTTCTCCAACACCACAGTTCAAAAGCATCAATTCTTTGGTGCTAATCTTTCTTTATAGTCCAGCTCTCACATCCATACATGACTACTGGAAAAACCATAGCTTTGACTAGATACAACGTTGTCAGCAAAGTAATGTCTACTTTTTAATATGCTATCTAGGTTGGTCATACCTTTTCTTCCAAGGAGCAAGTGTCTTAATTTCATGGCTGCAGTCACCATCTGCAGTGATTTTGGAGCCTCCTCAAAATAAAATCTCTTACTGTTTCTCTGTTTGTTGCTTCTCCATTTTAAATATAGCACTGTGTACATGTCAATCCCAGAAAATATGCCAGCAAATTTGGAAAACAAGCAATGGCCACAGGACTGGAAAAGGTCAGTTTTCATTCCAATCCCAAAGAAAGGCAAAGCCAAAGAATGCTCAAACTACCACACAATATCACTCATCTCACATGCTAGTAAAGTAATGCTCAAAATTCTCCAAGCCAGGCTTCAGCAATACATGAACCATGAACTTCCAGATGTTCAAGATGGTTTTAGAAAAGGCAGAGGAACCAGAGATCAAATTGCCAACATCCACTGGATCATGGAAAAACCAAGAGAGTTCCAGAAAAACATCTATTTCTGCTTTATTGACTGTGCTAAAGCCTTTGATTGTGTGGACCACAATAAACTGTGGAAAATTTTGAAAGAGATGGGAATACCAGACCACTTGACTTGCCTCCTGAGAAACCTATATGCAGGCCAGGAAGCAACAGTTAGTACTGGACACGGAACAGCAGACTGGTTCCAAATAGGAAAAGGAGTACATCAAGGCTGTATATCGTCACCCTGCTTATTTAACTTCTATGCAAAGCACATCATGAGAAACACTGGGCTGGAAGAAGCACAAGCTGGAATCAAGATTGCCGGGAGAAATATCAATAACCTCAGATATGCAGATGACACCACCCTTATGGCAGAAAGTGAAGAGGAACTAAAAAAGTCTCTTGATGAAAGTGAAAGAGGAGAGTGAAAAAATTGGCTTAAAGCTCAACACTCAGAAAACTAAGATTATGGCATCTGGTCCCATCACTTCATGGCAGACAGATGGAAAAACAGTGGAAACTGCAGACTTTATTTTTTTGGGCTCAAAAATCACTGCAGATGGTGACTGCAGCCATGAAATTAAAAGACGCTTACTCCTTGGAAGAAAAGTTATGACCAACCTAGATAGCATGTTCAAAAGCAGAGACATTACTTTGCCAATAAAGATCCGTCTAGTCAAGGCTATGGTTTTTCCAGTAGTCATGTATGGATGTGAGAGTTGGACTACGAAGAAAGCTGAGCATCGAAGAATTGATGCTTTTGAACTGTAGTGTTGGAGAAGACCTTGAGAGTCCCTTGGACTGCAAGGAAATCCAACCAGTCCATCCTAAAGGAGATCAGTCCTGGGTGTTCTTTGGAAGGACTGATGCTGAAGCTGAAACTCTAATACTTTGACCATCCAATGCAAAGCACTGACTCATTGGAAAAGCTCCTGATGCTGGGAGGGATTAGGGGCAGGAGGAGAAGGGGACAACAGAGGATGAGATGGCTGGATGGCATCACTGCCTTGATGGACATGTGTTTGAGTGAACTCTGGGAGTTGGTGATGGACAGGGAGGCCTGGCGTGCCGCAATTCATGGGGTTGCCAAGAGTCAGACACGACTGAGTGACTGAACTCACTGAACTAACACGTCAATCCCATACTCCCTAACTGTTTCTCCCACTTCCCCCTGTGTAACCATAAGTTTGTTTTCTAAATCTGTGAGTCTGTTTCTGTTTTTTAAATATGCTCATTTGCATTTTTATTTTAGATTCCACATATAAGTGATATCATAGGATATTTCTATTTCAATGTCTGACATATCAGTTAGCATATATTTTCATTTTAATAGGAAATTTCTGAAAGTGGAAACGACTTCCTGACCAACTCACTAAGTGTATGAATCCCAGTTTTTTTTTTTTTAATTCATTCAATAATTCAACAAACAGACACTGAGCAATGTACTGTATCAGGTATCATGATGAGCATTGGGATATATAATATCATTATGATTACAGGAAACTTACTGTTTGTGGGCACTGAGGTACTGTAAAGGGAACCAGGAGAATATCTGGATTTCTAAATCCTGTGTGCAGTGTGTATCACCAATAATCTTCAAAAGAAATGGACAGCATTTGTTTCTGTATTTCTACCTGATTCATATTTCTTAAAAATGTTACTGTAGATTTTTAATTCTAGATATGTTCCTTCATGTATGTACAAAAATTCTAAGTGAAATCAGAAATCTGAACTCTAAATAATTAGTCTTAGACATAAAAATAAAATTAAATCTTATCCACTTTTTGCCAGGTTTTATGAAACATGTTTTCTTCTTTTACTGTCCTACTGAAGTACCTCACAGTTACGTACACAATGTACAGTCAAAAACAACTGTAGTTAAACAGGATATGAAAATGTTCAG
Organism: Aepyceros melampus; assembly: GCA_006408695.1. Taxonomy (NCBI): domain Eukaryota; kingdom Metazoa; phylum Chordata; class Mammalia; order Artiodactyla; family Bovidae; genus Aepyceros; species Aepyceros melampus. Next base: position 34,886 of record SJXQ01007557.1, read on the forward strand.
AAGCTCCTTCTTTTAGCTAAAAACAAAAATAACTCTTATGTAAAATACTTGCTTTTAAATTAGGACCAGACTTCATATTATTTTGGATGATTCTAAATTCGCAGTCTCAAGTAAATTTTGAAAACTTATATTCCTTCCCAGAAACTTCTCCTGACCTCTAAAATTTCTCATCATAAGTATAAATAGTTGTAAAATATATAGCTTACAAAAAAAGTGTGAACGTTGATGTAAAAATTTCATCATTCTTTGAAATGTATCCATTTTGATTTTGATTCCCACCACAATCCATATAAAGATACTTGAACAAACTAATTTTAACAGTTGGAAATTCTTCATTTATTTTTCTTTGAAATTCTATTTCCATATCACAATCCTATTTTCATAAATTCTTTCTATGTGAACGTCTTTTAGTGATCATTTTTTTCTTGAAAAGTAATTAAAAATTTTTAACCATGTGACCATGTTAAAATTTCTTCTGAATTGGATTTTCATCACACTTTTTAATATAAAACTAACCCAAACAGCATAAATAAATGTTCCTTTAGGAAATAAATGTAAAAATGAAATTTATTAGCAGTGTGTCCATTATTCAGATGGAAGGGTTATTTTTTGTTCTATAAATAAATATATGTGAGTGGATTCAAATTACATGTTAGGTTGAGACATAGGATCTGAGAAATACCCTTATTCGTATACCCATGAATAAGTAGATGAGAGTGGAGTTTTGTTTTAGCAATGTCACTCAAACGTTTGAACTCCAAGTTATATGCCAAAATCATAGTTATCGATCATCAAAAATTATCTTTAATGATCTACCAGCTGTCATTTTAATTAGGTCTCTTCAGTTTTTTTAAAGGCAAAGAATTAAAACCAGTTTCAGATTTTATGATTCAGTTATTAGTCATTTATTTTTTGAACACTAACATAATATTTTGAATTGTCCTATTGTTTTGAAATCTGGAGATTTTTGCACTCAGGATCAAAGTCTCATTGTAAGATGGTAAAATGGATGATAGCTTCAACCTCTCTTTTTTGAAACAACTGGCATGAATATTCTCAGGGAATCAAATTTTGGAAAGAGTACATGTGAAGCATAGGATCTAGAAATTATTTCCTTAAAATTATTTTCCCCAAAGCACACATATCCTAATTTGAAATCTGCTGGCCTAAGCATGTCTCCTTTTAAAGATAGTTGCTGGTTATTTAACATGATGTGACTGTAGATTTGTCTATGCTGGATCAAAGAGACCTTGGCTGGATTGTATATTCCAGAATGGCTACAAAAAGATCCCCTGTCCCTCATGTTCTTAAGCTGTGACATTGACACCTCTGCCTTTGAAAAGTGGCAATCTATTTTCCCTTCTTTTGGATTTTAGGAGGATTGTGACTATGGAGGAATAATGCTATGTGATTTCTGAGGTTGGGTCATAAAAGGTGATAAAGCTGCTGCCTGTCCACTCAGGATGCCAACGGTTAATACCCTACTTTTATGTTGTAGGGAGGCCAGAACACATGGAACGACTGTGAATAGGTGTTTCAGCTGACAGCCTCAGCTGAGGTCCCAGACAATGGCCAGAATCAACTGCCACATGTGTTTTGTGAGGAAGCCTTTGAAATTATTCTAGCTTCAGCCACCCTAGTCACCTGCATGTGACTACAGGAGAGACACTGAGCAAGAACCCCAGAACTCAGAGAGAGAATCATAAAATTATCACCATTGCTTTAAACCACTGTATGTTAAGATAATTCATTATGCAGTAATAAAAATCAGAACAGGACCTAACAGAATACCTTAGTAACCAAAATAAATTGACATCCACTCAACTCAGAATGTTTACTTTTACTTGATTTGGGCTAAAATTTATCTTTGCATGTTATGAAAATCACAAAGTACATTAGTAGTGCATAAAGATTGCAAGGAATATATTAAATGGTAATGTTTAATTTATTAAAGGAAATATAGCTTGATTTTCATGTGTTCCAATTTATTATTGATTAGAGTACTGCATATATATGAAATTACCCCAAATCCTTATAGTTTATTTTATTTACTTTAGAAATTTAATTATTATTCTCAAAGTAATACTTACCCTTAAATTTAAAAGCCAAATAGTACTACAAGCCTAAAAGCAAACAAATAAATATAAGCAAACCTCTTCTCATTTTCTTTAAGTAGACACTTTCAATTTCTTTTGGCTGTTTGATCTGGTATTTACCTCTCAATTTCTTATTCTGTACTTTACTGCTAGTTCTGTGTATTTTTGTTTTAAATTTTTGACAGTATCTGTTAGCTTCCTTCTATAAAAGTTTAACATTATATCTTTCACACTGCTTCTTCAACCCTAATTTCAATGCATGTACCTATTTTCCTCCTATTCTCCCACTATAGTTATTTCATGCTTTTCTGATACATTCATACTTACAGTTTAAATTTGTGTTATATTATGATTACATTTCTTCTTGCCTTTTCCCAAGTTTTTTTAAATGTCATTTGGTCTGTTACCTAGGTCAATACGTTAGACCCAAACTTTCTCACAGAACTATAAAACAGCTTTTAATGAAGCTCATGCCTCACCTCCTCTTCCTGGAGCCCATTACCCTCCTATACAAACCTAGATTCATTGCTGTCTAGGCCAGACATCCTAAGTGACATTCTAGGCTATCACTGCTGGGAATTTTCTTTCTTTTCTTTCCTTTTTCTTTACCCTTAAATTGAATTCCTTGTTTCTTGAATTTTGTATCTTCTGGTTACTTGGTCTATTTCTGTCTTTCTAATCTTTTAATTAATTTATTTTTTATTGAAGGATAATTGTTTTACAGAATTTTGTTGTTTTCTGTCAAACCTCAACATGAAACAGCCATAGGCATACATATATCAATAACCTCAGATATGCAGATGGCACCACCTTTATGGCAGAAAGTGAAGAAGAACTAAAGAGCCTCTTGATCAAAGTAAAAGGGGAGAGTGAAAATTTGGCTTAAAGCTCAACATTCAGAAAACTAAGATCATGGATTCCAGTCCCGTCACTTCATGGCAAATAGACGGGGAAACAGTGGAAACAGTGGCTGACTTTATTTTCTTTGGGCTCTAAAATCACTGCAGTTGGTGATTGCAGCCATGAAATTAAAAGATGCTTACTCCTTGGAAGGAAAGTTATGACCAACCTAGACAGCATATTCGGAGAAGGCGATGGCACCCCACTCCAGTACTCTTGCCTGGAAAATTCCATGGACAGAGGAGCCTGGTAGGCTGTGGTCCATGGGGTCGTGAAGAGTCGGACACGACTGAGCGACTTCCCTTTCACTTTTCACTTTCATGCATTGGAGAAGGAAATGGCAACCCACTCCAGTGTTCTTGCCTGGAGAATCCCAGGGATGGAGGAGCCTGGTGGGCTGCCGTCTATGGGGTCACACAGAGTCAGACACAACTGAAGTAGACTTAACAGCAGCAGCAGACAGCATATTAAAAAGCAGAGGCATTACTTTGCCAGCAAAGGTCCATCTAGTCAAGGCTATTGTTTTTCCAGTGGTCAAATATGGATGTGAGAGTTGGACTATAAAGAAAGCTGAGTGCCGAAGAATTGATGCTTTTGAACTGTGGTGTTGGAGAATACTCTGGAGAATCCCTTGGACTGCAAGGAAATCCAACCAGTCTGTCCTAAAGATCAGTCCTGGGTGTTTGTTGGAAGGACTGATGTTGAAGCAGAAACTCCAATACTTTGGCCACCTGATGCAAAGAGCTGACTCATTTGAAAAGACCCTGATGCTGGGAAAGATTGAGGGCAGGAGGAGAAGGGGACAACAGAGGATGAGATGGTTGGATGGCATCACCAACTCAGTGGGCATGAGTTTGGGTAAACTCTGGGAGAAGGTGATGGATAGGGAGGCCTGACGTTCTGTGGTTCATGGGTTACAAAGAGTCGAACGCAACTGAGCAACTGAAGTGAACTGAACTGATACATATATCCCCTCCCTTTTGAACCTCCCTCCCTCTCCCTCCCCATCCCACCATCTAGGTGGATACAGAGCCTCTGTTTGAGTTTCCTGAGCTGTACAGCAAATTCCCATTGGCTATCTATTTTACATATGGTAATGTAAGTTTCCATGTTACTCTTTCCATACATCTCAGCCTCTCCTCCCCTCTTCCCCATGTCTGTAAGTCTATTCTCCATGTCTGTTTCTCCACTGCTTCCCTGTAAATAAATTCTTCAGAACCATTTTCCTAGGTTTCATATATCTGTGTTAGAATACATTTATCTTTCTCTTTCTGACTCACTTCACTCTGTATAATAAGTTCTAGATTCATCCACCTCATCAGAACTGACTCAAATGCATTTCTTTTTATGGCTGAGTAATATTCCATTGTGAATATGTACCACAACTTCTTTATCCATTCATCTGGTGATGGGCATCTAGGGTGCTTCCATGTTCTAGCTATTATAAATAGTACTGCAATGAACAATGGGATACATGTGTCTCTTTCAATTTTGGTTTCCTCAGGTTATATGCCTAGGAGTGGGATTGCTGGGTCATATGGTGGTTTTATTCCTAGTTTTTTAAGGAATCTCAATATAATCTTCCATAGTTGCTTTATCAATTTACATTCCCACCAACAGTGCAAGAGCATTCTCTTTTCTCTACACCCTCTCCAGCACTTATTGTTTGTAGACTTTTTGATGATGGCCATTCTGACTGGTGTGAGGTGATATCTCATTGTGTTTTCGATTTGCATTTCTCTAATAATAAGTGATGTTGAGCATCTTTTCCTGTATTTGTTAGCCATCTGTATGTCTTTGGAGAAATGTATGTTTAGATCTTTTTCCCACTTTTTGACTGGGTTGTTTGTTTTCCTGGTATTGAATTTTATGAGCTGCTTGTATATTTTGGAAATTAATCCTTTGTCAGTTGTTTCATTAGCTATTCTATTTTCTACCATTCTGAGGTTTGTCTTTTCACCTTGTTTATAGTTTCCTTTGCTGTGCAAAAGCTTTTAAGTTTAATCAGGTCCCACTTTTAACTTGTTTTTATTTCCATTACTCTAGGAGGTGGTTCATAGAGGATCTTGCTTTAATTTATGTTGTTGAGTGTTCTATGTTTTCCTCTTAAGAGTTTTATAGTTTCTGGTCTTACATTTAGGTCTTTAATCCATTTTGAGTTTATCTTTGTGTATGGTATTAGGAAGTGTTCTAATTTCATTCTTTTACATGTAGCTATCCAGTTTTCCCAGAACCATTTATTGAAGAGGCTATCTTTGCCACATTGTATATTTTTGCCTTCTTTGTCAAAAAATAAGGTACCCTAGGTGCATGGGTGTATTTATGGGCTTTCTATCTTGTTCCATTGGTCTGTATTTCTGGTTTTGTGCCAGTACCATACTGTCTTGATGACTGTATCTTTGTAGTATAATCTGAAGTCAGGAAGGTTGACTCCTCTAGCTCCATTCTTCTTTCTCAAGACTGCTTTGGCTATTTGGGGCCTTTTGTGGTTCCATATGAATTGTGAATTTTTTAATTCTAGTTCTGTGAAAAATGCCTTTAGCAATTTGCTGGGATCACATTGAATCCGTAGATTGTGTTTGGTAGTATAGTCATTTTCACAATATTGATTCTTCCTACCTAGGAACATGGACTATCTCTCCGTTTATGTTGTCTTTGATTTCTTTCATCAGTGCCTTATAATTTTCTGTGTACAGTTCTCTTATTCTCCTTAGGTAATTTTATTCATAGATATTTTATTCTTTTTTGTTTACAGTGGTGAATGGGATTGATTCCCTAATTTCTCTTTCTGATTTTCATTGTTAGTATATAGAAATGCAAGTGATTTCTGTGTATTGATTTTGTATCCTGAAACTTTGCTAAATTCACTGATTAGCCCTAGTAATTTTCTGATACTATCTTTAGGGTTTTCTATGTACAGTGTCATATCATCTGCAAACAGTGAGAGCTTTACTTCTTCTTTCCCATCTGGATTCCTTTTATTTCTTTTTCTTTTCTGATTGATGTAGCTAGGACTTGCAGAACTATGTTGAATAATAGGGCAAATGTGGACATCCTTGACTTGTTCCTGATCTTAGGGGGAATGCTTTCAGTTTTACACCATTGAGAATAATGTTTGCTGTAGCCTTATCATATATGGCCTTTACTCTGTTGAGGTAAGTTCCATATATGCCCATTTTTGAAGAGTTTTAATCATATATGGGTGCTGAATTTTGTCAAAGGCTTTTTCTGCATCTATTGAGATGATCCTATGGTTTTATCTTTCAATTTGTTAATATGGTGTACCACATTGATTGCTTTGCATATTTTGAAGAATCCTTGCACCCCTGGGATAAACCCAACTTGATCATGGTGTATGAGCTTTTGATGTGTTGCTGAATTCTGTTCACTATAATTTTGTTGAGGATTTTTGCATCTATGTTCATCAGTGATATTGGCCTGTAGTTTCCTTGTTTGGTGTTGTCTTTGTCTGATTTTGGTATCAGGGTGATGATGGCCTCATAGAATGAGTTTGGAAGCATTCCTTCCTCTGAATTTTTTTGTAAGAGTTTTAGAAGGATAGGCATCAGCTCTTCTGTAAATGTTTGATAGAATTCTCTTGTGAAGTCCTGGTCCTGGGCTTTTATTTTTGGGGAAATTTTTGATCACAACTTCAATTTCAGTGCTTGTAATTGGGTTGTTCTTAATTTCTATTTCTTCCGGGTTCAGTCTTGGAAGATTGAATTTTTCTAGGAATCTGTCCATTTCTTCCAGGTTATCTATTTTATTGCCATATCAGTCAGTTCAGTTCAGTTGCTCAGTCATGTCCACCTCTTTGCTACCCATGAATTGCAGCATGCCAGGCCTCCCTGTCCATCACCAACTCCTGGAGTCTACCCAAACTCATGTCCATCCAGTCGATGATGCCAGCCAACCATCATATCCTCTGTTGTCCCCTTCTCCTCCTGCCTCCAATCCCTCCCAGCATCAGGGTCCCTTCCATTGAGTCAACTCTTCGCATGAGGTGGCCAAAGTATTGGAGTTTCAGCTTCAGCATCAGTCCTTCCAGTGAACACCCAGGACTGATCTCCTTTAGGATGGACTNTAGCTCAACTGGAATTCCATCACCTCCACTAGCTTTGTTCATAGTGATGCTTTCTAAGGCCTACTTGACTTCACATTCAAGGATGTCTGGCTCTAGGTGAGTGGTCACACTATCGTGATTATCTTGGTTGTGAAGATCTTTTTTGTACAGTTCTTCTGTGTATTTTTGCCACCTAGTCTTTCATAATAATGTCTTATAATCCTTTGTATTTCGGCATTGCCTTTGTAACTTCTCCTTTTTCATTTCTAATTTTATTGGTCGATGAGTCTGGCTAAAGTTTTGTCAATTTTGTCTTCTCAAAGAACCAGCTTTTAGTTTTATTAACCTTTACTATTGTTTCTTTCATTTCTCTCTGCTTGGATCTTTGTGATATATTTTCTTCCACTAATTTTGGGGTTTTTCTGTTCTTCTTTTTCCAGTTTTTTAGGTGTAAAGTTAGGTTGTCTGTTCGATGTTTTCCTTGTTTTTTTGAGGTAGGGTTGTATTACTATAAACTTTCCTCTTAGAACTGCTTTTGCTGCATCCCATAAGTTTTGAGTTGTCATGTTTTCATTGTCATTTGTTTTTAGAAATTTTTTGATTTCCCTTTTTATTTCTTCAGTAACCTGTTGGTTATTTAGAAACGTGTTGGTTAATCTCCATGCATTTGTTTTACTTATGGTTTTTTCCTTGTAACTGATATCTAGTCTCATAGCATTGTGGTCAGAGAGGATGCTTGATATGATTTCAATTTTCTTAAATTTACCACAATGCTATGAGACTAGATGCTATGAGACTAAGAAGAGGTGGCAGGAATACACGGAAGAACTGTACAAAAAAGATCTTCATGACCCAGATAATCATGATGATGTGTTGACTAATCTAGAGCCAGACATCTTGGAATGTGAAGTCAAGTGGGCCTTAGAAAGCATCACTATGAACAAAGGTAGTGGAGGTGATGGAATTCCAGTTGAGCTGTTTCAAATCCTAAAAGGTGATGCTGTGAAAGTGCTGCACTCAATTTGCCAGCAAATTTGGAAAACTCAGCAGTGGCCACAGGACTGATACGATATTATACATGTTTCAATGCCATTCTCCCAAATCATCCCACCCTCACCCTCTCCCACAGAGTCCAAAAGACTGTTCTATACATCTGTATCTCTTTTGCTGTCTTGCAAACAGGGTTATTGTTACCATCTTTCTAAATTTCATATATATGCGTTAGTATACTGTATTGGTGTTTTTCTTTCTGGCTTACTTCACTCTGTATAATAGGCTCCAGTTTCATCCACCTCATTAGAACTGATTCAAATGCATTCTTTTTAATGGCTGAGTAATGCTCCATTGTGTATATGTACCACAGCTTTCTTATCCATTCATTTGCTGATGGACATCTAGGTTGCTTCCATGTCCTGGCTATTATAAACAGTGTTGCGATGAACATTGGGGTACACGTGTCTCTTTCCATTCTGGTTTCCTTGGTGTGTATGCCCAGCAGTGGGATTGCTCACACTGCCATTTTAAATGGATAACCAACAAGGACCTATTGGGTAGCACAGGGAACTCTTCTCAATGTTATGTGGCAGCCTGGATGAGAGGAGAGTTTGGGGGAGAATGCATACGTATATGGATGGATGAATCCCTTTGCTGTCCACCTGAAACTATGACAACACTGTTAACTTGCTCTACTCCAATTAAAAAAACATTTTAAAATGGATGGCCAACAAGACTGACTGTACAGCACAGGGAGCTGTGCTCAGTGTTACGTGGCAGCCTGGATAGGAGGGGAGTTGGAGGAGAATGGATACATGTATATGATGGCTGAGTCCCTTTGCTGTCTCCCTGAAGCTATCACAAGGATAAAAGAAGGATGAGAATGGGCTTAGAAGTCAGGATTCTTTTTTAAAAATATTTTTATTTTATATTGGAATATAGCCAATGAACAATGAAGCTATCACAACATTATTAATTGGCCATATTCCAATATAAAAATAAAAAAATTTAAAAAGGAATCTGTGGGAGAGGGAGAGGGTGGGATGATTTGGCAGAGTGGCAGTATAACATGTATGATATCATAAGTGAAACGAATTGCCGGTCTAGGTTCGATGCAGGATGCAGGATGCTTGGGACTAATGCACGGGGATAATCCAGAGAGAAGGTGTGGGGCGGGAGAGGGGAGGTGGGGGTCGGGATTGGGAGTTCATGTACACTCGTGGCTGATTCATGTCAATGTATAGCAAAACGAATACAGTACTGTAAAGCAAAACAGACTAAAAAATAAAAATTAATTTAAAAAATTAAGTAAAAAAAAAAAAAGGAATCCTGACTTCTAAGCCCGTTTTCATCCTTCTTTCACCACTCCTCCACTGACAAATGGAAAAATAAAAAAGTCCGAGGAATCAGATGATAAACCCATGTCATACAATTTGAGGGGGGTTGATGAAGCTCGTTCTAAGAAGGAAGGTCTTCAGACTTCAAATCTGGAGTCCTTTCTGACAAGACACCTCCCTCATTCTAGTCTAATTTCTGAATCACTTCCTTTGATCCAGAAGAACTTTAGAAGAATCCAGGGAAATTAAAGAATGAAGTCCAGGTCGCTGGCCCCTCCCTGGTGTACTTAAGTGAGCTGCGGAGGAGGCCAGGCCATTTATTTTCAGGAACAGCCTAATGATCACCCAGCAAAATTCATGTACACTCGTGGCTGATTCATGTCAATGTATAGCAAAACGAATACAGTATTGTAAAGCAAAAAAAAAAAAAAAAATACTGGTGCTTAAAAAAAAAAATTTACTGTGGTTTGACTTGTGACCCACGACATGGTCTATCCTGGAGAATGTTCCACGTACACCTGAGAAAAATGTGTATTCTTCTGCATTTGGATGGATCTCCTGAAGATATCAATGAGATCCATCTCATTTAATATATCATTTAAGATTTGTGTTTCCTTATTAATTTTCTGTTTTGATGATCTGTCCATCAGTGTGAGTGGGGTGTTAGAGTCTCCTATTATTGTGTTACTGTCAATTTCTCCTTTTATGTCTGTCAATGTTTGTCTTATGTATTGAGGTGCTCCTGTGTTGGGTGTATGGATATTTACAGTTGTTATGTCTTCCTCTTGGATTGATCCTTGATCATTATGTAGTGTCCTTCCTTATCTCTTGTAATATTCTTTATTTTAAGATCTATTTTGTCTGATATGAAGATGGCTACTCCAGCTTTTATTTTGCTTCCCATTTGCATGGAATATATTTTTCCATCCTCTCACTTTCAGTCTCTATGTGTCTTTAGGTCTGAAGTGGGTTCTTGTAGACAGCATATATATAGGTCTTGTTTTTGTATCCATTCAGCCAGTTTGTGTCTTTTGGTTGGAGCATTTAATCTATTTACATTTAAAGTAATTATTGATATATATGTTCCTATCGCCATTTTCTTAATTGTTTGGGGTTGATTTTGTAGATCTTTTTTTCTTCTCTTGTATTTCTTGACTCTATAAGTCCCTTTAGGGGCTTCCCTGTTGGCTCAGAGGTTAAAGCGTCTGCCTGCAGTGCGGGAGACCCAGGTTCAATCCCTGGGTTGGGAAGATCCTCTGGAAAAGGAAATGGCAACCCACTCCAGTACTCTTGCCTGGAAAATTCCATGGACTGAGGAGCCTGGTGGGCTACAGTCCACGGGGTCACAAAGAGTCGGACACGACTGAGCGACTTCACTTATCACCTTATAAGTCCCTTTAACATTTGCTGTAAAGCTAGTTTGGTGGTACTTAATTCTTTTAACTTTTGCTTGTCTGAAAAGCTTTTAACTTCTCCATCAATTTTGAATGACATCTTTGCTAGGTACAGTAATCTTGATCGTAGATTTTTCCCTTTCAGTCAGCAGTATTGCCTTGCTTCCATGGCTGCCTGGCTTTCCTCCACCAGCATTTCCCACCATGATCTCCACCCCACATCCCCTCAATCCATGCCTCCAATGCCAACAGCAGCCCTCACTCTGGGATTACTCCACAATCCCTAAACTCCAGCTTCCAACCGCTGCACCTTCCAGGGGACCAGCATTCCTGTCTGGGGTATGTATGGCTGTGTCAAGGACTGTCTGATTCTTATTCTACTTAGGCTGCTGCAGATCAACTGTTTCACTCTCAGCCTTAAGTGTTTCTCCTCTGACTCAGATACTTGCTGCAATGTGAGCATCAGAACCCTGCTTCAGTTCCCAAGCCCACCAAGGGCAGATCCAGTCCTATTAACACTCCTATTCCCCACCCCCCCCCCAGTTCCTTCATCCTACTGAGTTTTGTGTGGTTCTATATATTCCTTTCCACTGGTCAGGTACTTCTGTCTGCTCTCAGCTGATGTTATGCATGCACTTCTGTGTCTGAAGGTCTATTCCTGATGTATCTGTGGAGAGAGATGTACTCCATGTCCACCTACTCTTCTGCCATCTTGTTCTCTATTTCTTTGTCTTGATGAAGCACATTTTTTGGATTTTTTTAAAACTAAGACTGCATATAAGATAAAATTTTAAAGATATTGCATGCCAAGAATGTTTTAATGCTATCTTTGCATTTGATTGAAGTATAGCTGAGAATAGAAGTTTAGGTTACAGATAAGTTTCCCTAAAAAAATTTAGAAAACATTGCTTTGTTGATTTCTATTGATTTGTTATAATTTTTAAGTTTGAAGCTACTTGGATTTCTTATTTTTAAGAATACATTCCTGACCCTTTTTGATGATTTGCTGTTTATATCCTTTGCTTCACCTTTTTGAGCTCTGCTAATGAGATTTCTCTAGCCTTTCCATCTTACAAAATTGTGTTTTTGTCTCTTGTCTACTGTCCCTCCTGTCTCATTCCCTCTTCAATATTATTTGTTTCTATGATTTTATACATTGGTTTTTTAATTTATTCTTATTCTAGTGGTATTTTGGGATTGAATGTATATATTTAATCCATCAAGTTTAACCTTAATTCTGTTACTTATTAACATTTTCACTTCAGAGATTTACTAATTCTGCCCTCTGTAAGTTATTTTTAAGTTGTACAATTTTACATCATTTATCAAACATGCATATACCTATGTATAAAAATTAACTGTATGCATATGTATATATGGGAATTCCAGGTGCTAGTGGTAAAAGAACCTGTCTGACAATGTGGGAGATGTAAGAGATGTGAGTTCGATCCCTGGTTCAGAAAGATCCCCTCGAGGAGGGCATGGCAACTCACTCCAGTATTCTTGCCAGGAGAATCCCATGAACAGGGAAGTCTGGGGTTTGTAGTCTGTTTGGCTTCAAAGAGGTGGACGACTGAAGTGACTTAGCATGCATGCATATGTGTGTGTGTGTGTGTGTGTGTGTGTGTCTGTGTACATATCTTTGCTGTTTTCCCTTGAGTCATTAGTGCTGAAAGAGATAAGAAGGTATATTATTAAGTTTTCATCTGGGAAAACTAAGGAAATATGTAAGGAACTGGTAATGAAATTGGAAACACTGAAGGAGTAAAGAGGGGAAAGTGAAGTTACCTACCTATTATTTACCTGCTGGAGGGACAGCAGAGGAAATGGGGTTACCCAGAGCCCAAGATTTCCATGCTGAGGAGACTGTTGAGGTTCTACTCTTGCTTTGCTGCAGCCATAACTATCACTGCCCTTTGCAGGCAGCTAGGAGTCTATAAAGAAGACTGAGTGCCAAAGAATTGATGCTTTCAAATTTGTGATGCTGGAGAAGACTCTTGAGAGTCCCTTGGACAGCAAGTAGATCAAATCAGTCAATCCTAAAGGAAATCAACCCTGAATATTCATTGGAACGACTAATGCTGAAGCTAAAGCTTCAATATTTTAACCATCTGATGTGAGGACTGTGATGCTGGGAAAGATTGAAGGCGGAAGGAGAAGGGGATGACAGAGGATGAGATGGCTGGATGGCATCACCGACTCAATGGACATGAGTTTGAGTAAACTCCAAGAGTTGGCGATGGACAGGGAGTCCTGGCGTGCTGCAGTCCATGGGGTTGCAGAATCAGATACGACTGAACAACTGAACTGAACTAAACTGAGTGAAGGACAAGGAAGCCTGGCATGCATAGTGTCCATAGGGTCACAGAGTCAGATACGATTTAGTGACTGAACTCAACAAGGAGTCCATATCCTCACTGATGTTGCAGGAACCTGGGAGCCACAGCCTCCTGCTTCAGAGGCTGCAGTTGCTAGAGCTAGGGCCAGAAGCATCATACTGCTGAGGTTGACGGGGAGCCACCTCTGCCACTGCTTTGGAAATGTACTGCCTGAGCAGGACCCAGAGCCTGCACATGCCCTGCACTACTTGCTAATGCAGGAAAAAAAAAAAAAAAAAAACACAGATTTTTCTCTCCCTTTTGCCTTTCAGTCCCCCAACAGTGCCTTTCATTGGCAGAATCTCACTGGAAAGCAGCTGGCAAGGAAGTCTGTGAGATATAGCATAAAGGCTCCCAGCCATCCTGTGATAGAGGAGATTCTAGAAGCCTGGAAATAATGCTGAGAGCCAAATGATGGATAGCCAGCCCAAAGGGCTTAAAGGGAAACTCAGTAACTGACTTGTGAATATTATCATTTCTCTGGGTAGGCATATCTATCTGGCACATCCTCTCAGTGTGATACACATCTATAAATATATTGTATATACATATTTTTAATAGAGGCCTTTGAGAATAAAATCAGAACTGCTTGTAGCAAAGAGATTTGATAATTTTCCAACTGTGAAGAAAACTTTAATGATTATGATATTTCATTGATTATTTTGGCATTTTCAGAGTTTATCTTGTATATTGCTATTTTTGCTGACATTTTAAGGAATTTGGAGCTCATATACAAATTTAATAGGTTCTTAAGTGAGACTTTTCCTGTTGTCTCAGATTTTCAGTTAAGGCCAAAAACTGAGAACAAGAGATGTTAAATTCCTCATAGTCTAAAAATTGCTGTGAAAACAGCCAAAATTAAGTTCAGAAATGATTCCCAGGGCCAGCTAAGACAGAGCAGGACTATTTCTACCAGGCTACACCTTTCCTCCCACTTTTCTTCTACTTTGGATGCACCTGACTAGAAAAAGCAACTAGCTATTCCCTGCTTCCCAACTCCGACTTTAGCTTGTCTAGTAAAGTGAATATGATCTTTCAGGTGGATCTGGCTATTTTTGTTGCTAAAATTGAAGATGAAGAAATTTCCATTTGACTTGTCAACGTGTAATTGTGGAAAATAGAAGGATGTCTGTCTCTCAGGTTCCTGTGGTCCTCTTGTCAGAGATATGAGAAGTTCAGTTCTGCTCTCCAAATATTCACTCAGTTTTGAAAAGTCAAATGGAGGACACATTCATAACAGAATATGATATTTGCTTGTTCTTATGCCTTCTAGGCAGACCTATTCAGAATAAAGGAATGAATGCTATTAACATTTGATGTCAATATAATACTTGGATGGCATTTGGCAAGAGGAGTCATGAGTGTCTAAATCCTTCTCAGTCTTGGTCATTCTTCCCTGAAAAAATCCTCAGAGAAAGTGTGTGTACAAGATATATTGACCAGTAGAGCACAGTGACATCAATTTGCAAACTCAAAGCCAAGCAAGTGGGAACTAACCAGAACTCCATAAAAGTTCCTTCATCTATATATACTGAAATGGCTTCAGTGGCAAGGAAGCAAAGAAGGCTGAAAATCTTGTTCTGACCATTTCTACAACAATGCCTAGTTGACCTTTGGATCTTACTATCTCATGTGGTAAGACAGTTAAGATCCAAGTGTGCCAAGGTGCAAGACATAAGGACAGCTGAAGACAGAGTCTGTCCCAGTGTCTTAACGTGACCTCCCTGGGCCCTCTTGGGTTGTCAGTAAGCCTGCTGATTCAATTGCTTTGTGGAACAGAAAGAACAGATGAGAAGAAAAAGAAAGAGCAGAGAGAAAAGAGAAATAGAGGAGCAGGCTTTCCCTTAAGGAGAACAGGTCCTAAGCTTAGCCTTACTTCATCAAGTAAGAGTCCAGAAAGACAAAAATGGAGGGAAGAGTTAGCCATCATTTTCTTTCTTTATTACCATCATAACATCTTAGGAGGAAGAGAACTGGCAGGGTAAGACCTCACACAGTGTGGAACCTTCACCTCTAAGGTCAAGTGTTGAGGTCAGTCTGGACTGACCTCACAGAGGAACAGTCTTCTGTGATCCAGTTTAGAGACCAGAGTCTGACCATTCTGATCAACAATGGGTTTAGTGGGCTTTGGGGCACAGGAGAAGTGAACAAGGCCTAGAATTCCTCAGAGAGGCCAACAAGACCATTTTGCTGATGCCAGCCTTTTAAATGGTCACTGTGGATGATCAAAAGTTCAAGGTCTCAGGGCCTCATGCTTTAGTGAAGAGCAAGCCTTTATCAAACCTGCTGGGTAAAAATTTTACTGATGGCCCAGGAATTGCTTTATATTTTCATCAGTTGAAACACTTTCTGTCTGTCTTATTCATTCTTTTTTGTTGAAAATATAAGGTTCATTCTAGTCTTTATAGTGTGTCTTTTCAGATTTGGCCCCATGTTCTCAACTGGATAATGTGCTTATTTGGGGCAGGTGCCTTGTCATTTATCTCTTTGTATCCAACACAGCAGAGGTGGTTTTTTTTTTTTTTTTTTTTTTACAAGACCATTTTGCTGATGCCAGCCTTTTAAATGGTCACTGTGGATGATTCAAAAGTTCAAGGTCTCAGGGCCTCATGCTTTAGTGAAGAGCAAGCCTTTATCAAACCTGCTGGGTAAAAATTTTACTGATGGCCCAGGAATTGCTTTATATTTTCATCAGTTGAAACACTTTCTGTCTGTCTTATTCATTCTTTTTTGTTGAAAATATAAGGTTCATTCTAGTCTTTATAGTGTGTCTTTTCAGATTTGGCCCCATGTTCTCAACTGGATAATGTGCTTATTTGGGGCAGGTGCCTTGTCATTTATCTCTTTGTATCCAACACAGCAGAGGTGGTTTTTTTTTTTTTTTTTTTTTTTGCCACTCCACATGGCATACAGGATCTTTGTTACTCAACCAAGGATCAAACCTGTGCTATCCACAGCAGAAGCATGGAGTCTTAACCACTGGACTGCCAGGGAAGTTCCAACAAAGTGTTTGGAATTGTGTAGACACAAAGTAAATGTTTGGTGATGATGAAGTTACCTAGTGTTTGGAGGACATTATTCAGGTTTCGTTGGGGCTTTACCAGCACTTTTTAAAAAATGAAAGCTATCTTCAGATCTCTATTTTGGTACTTTTTTTTTTTTTTTTAATTAATTTTTATTTTTTTATTTTGGTACTTTTTCTCGGTATTTCTCTTTCCCAAAAATTGATTTAGCATTTTCAATACAGCTTGATAGACTAAATTTATTTTTTGCCTTTGCACTTATTCTTTTAGAAGAACATATATATAAATAAAATTTATTTGACAGAAGATATATGTGAGGAACTGCAGAGACAGAAGCCATGTCTTTAGAACTAAAGTGGCACCCAAGGGAAGAACAATAGAAAACTCCTGCTTTGGAGTGACTTAGGCAGGTTGTTGAAATAGGAAGCTGGAATCAGTCCTAGAAGGACAGGTTGAGTTGTTTTTTCATTTTTGTTGTTCCCTTCCCCATTGCTCTTTCTCAGATCAAAAGGATGATTCTAATGAGAAAATATAAATGGGAAAAATAATGAGAAGCGATCATTCTTTCTTGTGAGTCAATGTGCTAAGTTATGTATATTAGCTCATTTAATCCACATGAACTACTCTATAAAGAAAGCAGTATTATTGTCTGCAATTAATAAACCAGAAAACTGAGGCTTAGAAGATTTGAGCAATTTGCTAAATCTTACCACCAGTCATAGCAGAACTTTGAGGAAAACATACCCTAGTTTGGCCCATGACCTTGACAACTATACTCCACTGTCTCCTGAAGACTAAGAGTCAAGATAATTGAAGGTTTACTTAGAATTTTGCACTGACACATTCACTGAGGTTTACAAGTAACTAAGAGACACTTTAGTTTGAACTTTGAGATTGACATGTTTTGCTTACTGTTCTGCATGATAGTCATTTTCTGCTGAAAAGAATGATTTACTTGTATAAAAGAATGACCTGTGATTGGCTTATTGTCAGAAACAAATAAAAAAAGTTATAATAAACATGACAGGTTATTTTGAAGGTGGTGAAAACCTGGAATCAGGTGCAGTATTACCTTTTTTGTATATGTATATAATTTCATTTACCTTGTCTGGAGCATCCATTTTTGTGTGTTTTTTGGAATAATAAATAGAGTTATTTTAACTGAGTGCTAATGTGGTGAGTGCCAGGTGAGAAATTCAATTGAAATGCTGTCACAGGATCCTTTTGTTTTCTTGACAAGAGGTGTCATGTTCTCTTGAATCCTGATACATGGAGTGTGAACTGATAAATAGTTTGGAGATGAAATTGTCAGTCACCATTATCACACTCAAGCAATTATCTTTTCTGGTGGCTTACACTGCCATGAAATGAAAGTTCTGGGGTGTGAAGCAAATAGAAGGAAAAAATATGAATGTGACCATAAATTGGAAGTGCTTAGGTTAGGAAAGTGATATTCCAAAGGGGCTTAAACATAGGGAGGAAGATTTACTGCTGCTTCTGAGACTGAACAGAGGAAGGAAGCTAGGAAGAGGGAGAAGATCAGAGGTGGATCCAGCTGAAAGCTAGGGAAACTTAATCTTTAGCATCACTTCCATGATGAAGATCATTCCAGTGAATGCCATTCATCCCAACAGCCGTATACTTTTATAAAATTTGTGCAAGACATGTAACAGCAATCAATTAAGTCTGCTGTCTTTTCCCACTCTGACTTCTCTTCCATTACTTTCTCCTTCTTTTGAATGGTTTTGGAATGACCCTAGACATTGTTTGAGGCCTAAGGAAATATGAGTGGAGAATATGTTTTGTTTTCATGTAATGAAATATATTTATGTGATCCACATCATTACTTCCCATATATTTAAGTTACTGTTTCCTCACTCTGGCATAAGAATAGCTTCTAGAAATACTCCTGTTGCCCACTCTGCCAACTTGATTGATGCTGCGATTCATAGGTGTGTGGCCAAAGTGATATGAATATGCTTAAAGTGCCCAGCATCTAAAGTATGTGTGCAGTGGAACAAAACAAGGTTTAAGATATAGGCAGCCAGAAGCCAGTCTATAGAAAATTTTTCTAATCATCAGATCTGTTAAACTGTAATTGGGGGATTTGGTTTCTATCAGTATTCTCAACTGTCAGAAATATAGTTAACAATACCATATATAAATTAATCAGATGTAGTTTGCTTTTCTTCTGGTGAAAATTGTGTGAAAAAGAACTTCTGTAAGGCAAATCTATAATGGTTCTACAAATACTGATTATATCTGCAGTAAGCGTAGACAAAAGAAACTTCAGAAGAGAGTGAATAAGTTATTTAATATTGTATAACAAACCTCCCAGAACTTTTTGCCTTAAAACAAAGATATTTGTTCTATGGTTGGCATCTTAGCCTGGGCCTTTCTAAGATGGCTCATCTTACTATTTATGGTGTTTTCTGGGTGTGAACGTAAGTCCAGGATCTCACCTGTGCGGCCAATGCTTTTTCTTCTCCCTACAAGACATTGCATCCTCTATAAAGCACCAAGGTATGTTCACATTTACAGAGTGAGCATAAGCAAGGTCTCTTGAGGACTGGGCTCATAATTCAGAGAATTATTGACTGGAGATGTATGTCTTTTATTACCCAAATGTTATTGACTGGAGATGTACCAATACATTTTTAGAAAGTGATACAGTTAACATTACCATGTGAAGTTGTTGAGCTTAATAAAAAAATGTCACAGTCCAGCCTAGGTTCAAGGAGTGGGAAATAGACACCATCTCGTTGTGGGTATTGCTGCCAAGAATTAATGGTCACTTTTTTTGTACTCCACCATATAGCATTTCCCAGTTTGACAAAAAATTTGTACGTTTATAGAACAATACTAAGCTGTAACTAAAATAAATGACTAAACTATTAATAATTTAAAAATTAACTCTACTGTGCTGAATTACCATTCTGTTCTCCCTTTATAAAATGATATTAGAGATTTATTGTCTCATGAAGAGGCAATCAAAGAGTATGGAGTCAGAAATGGGCATGAAGAGAAGGATCAGTGAAATATATCTTTGAGATCCAGTTGAATTCACATTTGGTTTTTATGACCCAGATGAGACATCAGTTCTGTTCTGGGAAGCTGATAAGGCCTTGGTTTGAATAAGTTAACATTGCTTAACAGTTGAAGAGATTTGGGGAAAGTTACCTATTCTTTCTTTGAGAAGCAGTTTTTCATTTGATTGAAATGATGATAGTCATTTCCTGCTGAAGAGAATGATTTACTTGTATAAAAGAATGACTTGTGATTGGCTTATTGTAAAAAACCATTTTTTTTTTAAATGTAGTAAACCAGGTCATTATTTTGAAGGTGGCGAAAACCTGGCATCAGGTGTAGTATCAGCTTCTTTACGTACATATATACATACATATATACATGTATATATTTCATTTACCTTTTCTAGAGCTTTTTTAAAAAATATTTTATAGATATTAAATAATATTTTAAAGTATTTAATAGTTTGCTGATCTATACTAGGCAGATAGAGATACATTTTTATTGAACTTGCCTGTGTCCCAGGTTCTGTTCCAGGAACTGGGGTTATAGTGGTGAATAAGACAAAATTCACAAAATTCCTACCTTTAAGAAAGTTCTATCTTAGTGAGATGCTTATTTCTAGTGAGAAACTGACTTACTTCTGAAGAGTGTATATTTTAGACCTTAGCACACTTTAGTTCCCTTTCTTAGCATGAAGACATGAATAAAAATATGAGGAAAAATACTTGGAGCCACAGCTATGGAGATTTTGTACATTTCCTACTTAAAAGTGCACTTTAATTGATCAAAAGGAGTTTAAGGAGAGGAGTTTCTGGGAGTTCACATATAATGAACTTGCCCAAACTGTAAATGGAGGATAAATTATTTAGGATTACTCTAATCCAGTTAGCTGGGCAAATTGGGTCTCTCTCTGTCACATTTAAAAGAAAGATCTTATCAAAAGCAAGTTGTTCTCTTGTTTCTTTAGTATTCTGGAGAATTAAAAGAAAATCTAATTTAGGAAAGCTTTTCTGTCTTAAAAAAGAAAAACTCAATACATTGAAAAGGCAACATTAAAAATGCATTCCCTATCTGAATCACAATTATATTGAAAATACCAAATATTGAGCTTGTACACATTTTCTTTTATCATTTACTCATTCTATAGTAGTAACATTATAATATGCATTAAGCTTATTAATTTATTTTTCTCTTAGTGATGAATAAATTATCCCTATGAAGTTGCCTGGCTGAGGAGGGGGAGGGAAACCCTCAATTTTATACTGAAGTTATAATTTCAAGGGAGAGCTCATTTAAAATTTTGTCTATCTTTTAACCCTGGCAATTAGTTTAGTGCTTGTGATTAAATATAGTGCTTCTGAAAACACTAGAAATACTAGGGAAAGAGATCAACCTCTTATTCTGTTTTTAATTTAGCTGTAAAGCCTATCAATCTTCAGAGGTTTTAAAAACTATATTTTCTTTGATTTTATAACAGGAATTAAAAGTGATGATGGGCCCAGTGGCTTTGTCTACACATGTCTTGGAGGACATGGAATGTTAGCTTATTGACTGATAAGTGTTAAAAATACAATGTATAATTAGAGAAACCCATTAACAAAAGGTATTCTGCAGCTGCATGTAAATCAATGAAGTCAGAACACACCCTCTCACCATGCACACAAGAAAAACTCAAAATGGCTTAAAGACTTAAACACCATAAAACTCCTAGAAGAGATCATAGGAAAACATTCTCTGACAGAAACTGTACCAATGTTTTTTAGATCAGTCTCCAAGGAAATAGAAATAAAAATAAAAATAACAAATAGACCTAATCACATTTACAAGCTTTTGCACAGCAAAGGAAACCATAAAGAAAATAGACAAACAAACAAACAAACAAATAAATAAGCAACTCATAGAATGGAAGGAAATATTTGCAAACCAACAAGGACTTAATTTCCAAAATATGCATACAGTTGATGTGACTGACTTAACAACAACAACAAAAAAAAACAACCCAATCAAAAAATAGGCAAAAGAACTAAACATTCTTCAAATGAAAAGATGCTGGACATTGCTAGTTATTAGAGAAATGCAAATCAAAACTACAATGAGTTACCACTTCATACCAGTCAGAATGACCATCGTTAAAAAGTCTACAAATAACAAATGCTGGAGAGATTGTGGAGCAAAGGGAACCCTCCTACAGTGTTGGTAAGAATGTATTAATAAATTGGTGCAGCCTCTGTGGAAAACAATATGAAGATTCCTCAGAAAACAAAAAAATAGAATTACCATATGATCCAGCAATCCTACTCCTAGGCATAACTATGACTCAAAAAGGTACATGCACCCCTGTGTTCATTGCAGCACTATTCACAATAGCCAAAACATGGAAACAACTTAAATATCCATCAACAGATGAATGGATAAATGAGATGTGGTATACATGTACTATGGAATACTGCTGCTGCTGCTAAGTCGCTGCAGTCATGTCTGACTCTGTGCGACCCCATAGATGGCAGCCCACCAGGCTCCCCCATCCTGGGATTCTCCAGGCAAGAACACTGGAGTGGGTTGCCATTTCCTTCTCCAATGCGTGGAAGCGAAAAGTGAAAAAGTGAAGTCGCTCAGTCGTGTCCGACTCTTAGTGACCCCATGGACTGAAGCCTGCCAGGCTCCTCCATCAGTGGAATTTTCTGGGCAAGAGTATTGGAGTGGCTTGCCATTGCCTACTCAGCTATAAAAAATAATGAAATAATATCATTTGCAGCAACATGGATGCAAATAGAGATCATCTACTAAATGAAGTAACTCAGAAGGGGAAAGACTAAAACCATATGATATCACTTATGTATGGAATCTAAAATATGACACAAATGAATCTATCTATGAAAGAGAAACAGAATCACAGACACAGAGAACAGACTGGTGGTTGCCAAGTGGGTAGGAGGTGGGGGGAAGGATGGAATGGGAGGTTGAGGTTAGCAGACATAAGCTTTCATATACAGAATGGATAAACAACAAGGCCCTACTGTATAACACAAAGAACTATATTCAATATCCTATGACAAACCATAATGGAGAAAATATATATATATAAAAGAATATGTATATATATATAATGGAATCACTTTGCTGTACAGCAGAAATTAACACAACAGCATATCAACTATACTTCAATAAAAATTTGATAAAAAAAATAAAATCTCTATGGGGCAGGATTCATATTAGTCTTAAAAAAAGATGTCCCTCTAATAGTAGTTATTTTTGCTTATTTTGCCTATAGTCCAAACTAATTATGTAATAGAATTAAATATGTGTTTTCATTTTAAAAGCATGTCTTTTTCTATCTTTCTTATCCAGAGTATGGCTTAATGATTCAGCTAGACCATTCCTCAGATTCTCTTTTGTATTATTTTTCCTACTGTTTTCTTTAAGAAAAAGAGTTTTTCTCCCTTTACTATTCTTAATTCATTAAGAGCTGATTCTCTCTTTAATTTCACTCTGTTTTGAAGGACTATTTGAAAAGAAATAACCATATTTGTTTTCATTTCTGTAAACTGAGACTAAGCTTTCTTAAAATAGTAACTTCTACTATAAAATTGATCCATTCCCCCGCTACACCCTCCCCCCCACCGCCCCGTTGTTCAGTTGCTAAGTCGTGTCCAACTCTTTGTTACCCTGTGGACTGCAGCATGCCAGGCTTCCCTGTCTTTCACTATCTCCTGGACTGCTCAGACTCATGTCCATTGAGTTGGTGATGCCATCCAAGTATTTCATCTTCTATTACCCACTGGTGCTCCTGCCCTCAATCTTTCCAGCCTCGGGGTCTTTTCCAATGAGTCAGCTCTTCGCATCAGGTGGCCAAAATACTGGAATTTCAATGTCAGTCCTTCCTTTCCAATGAATATTCTGGGTTGATTTCCTTTAAGATTGACTGGTTTAATCTTTTTGCTGTCCAAGGGACTCTCAAGAATCTTCTCTAGCACCACCGTTCAAAAGCACCAATTCTTCAGTGCTCAGGCTTCTTTATAGTCCAACTCTCACGTCCATACATGACTACTGGAAAAACCATAATAGCTTTGACTATACAGACTTTTGTTGGCACAGTGATGTCTCTGCTTTTTTAATATGCTGTCTGGGTTCATCATAGCTTTTTTTCCAAGGAACAAGCACTTTTTAAAAATTTATGTATTTTTTAATTGAAGGATAATTGCTTTACAGAATTTTGTTGTTTTCTGTCAGACATCAACATGAATCAGCCATAGGTGTACGGATGTAATTTCATGGCTGCAGTCACTGTCTGTAGTGATTTTGAAGCCCAAGAAAATAAAATCTGTCACTGTTTCCACTTTTTCTCCATCTGTTTGCTATGAAGTGATGGGACCAGATGCCATATCTTTTCCCTGTACCTTAAATCAAATACCTTTTTAGTATTTGATTGTGAGCATTATAATTAACAACATTATGAGCAGTGTTGTTCAACCTTTTTTGTATTCACACCATTCTTTCTCCAAACTGTCCATTTTGTTCAAGCAAATAGTTTTAATGTTTGGATTTGAATCACCCTAAGTTAGATTGATCAATTCTGTCTCTTTAACCTTTTAGTCATTGTCAGCTCTTTTTTAAAAGACATGTTTTTCTCAATAATGCAAACATTGCCCAAACAGCACAGACCATTAAAAAATTGATAAATTGAACTTTATGAAAATGAAAATCTTTGCTCATTGAAAGACATTAGGAAGATGAAAACACAAATGACATGTGTCTGACAAAAGACTCGTATCCAGAATACATAAAGAGGTGTTACATCTCAACAATAAGACAAACAACACAATTAAAATGAGCAAAATATTCAATCAGATACCTTCACTGAAATATATACAAACGGCATTGCTAGTCATAAGGATAATGCAAATTAAAGTCATGATGAGATGCTACCACATAAAATGAAAATAGGCAGTAATACTAAGTGTTAGTGAG
This sequence comes from Aepyceros melampus, assembly GCA_006408695.1. NCBI lineage: Eukaryota > Metazoa > Chordata > Mammalia > Artiodactyla > Bovidae > Aepyceros > Aepyceros melampus. Next base: position 59,068 of record SJXQ01007557.1, read on the forward strand.
GAGGTGGAACAGCTTGAGCTCTCTTACGTTGCTGGTGGAAATACAAAGTGGTACAGCTGTTTTGGAAAACAGTTTGGCAATTTCTTATAAAATTAAACATATACTTATAAAGCTGAGAAATTCTATTCCTAGTTAAGTATCCAAGAGAAAGAGAAATATATTCAAATGCTCTTAGTCACATGATTCCATAATAGCAAAAAAGAAAATGACCCAAGTCGTTTAGCTGCTGATCCTTTAGCTGCTGGATAGATAAATAAATTGTGCTATGTCCATACAATGGAATCCTACTCAGTAGAAGAAAGAATTGCCGATACATGCAATAACATGGAACCATCTTGAAAATATCACATAAGGTGAAAAAGCCAGACACAAAAAATTTCATACTGTATGATACCATTTATATGCAATTTTTAGAAAAGGCAAAACAATAGCAATAGAAAGCAGACCAGTGATCAGGCTAGGATGGTAAGGGGATTTATTTTGAAAAGATATTAGAGACCTTTTGGGGAGATGAAGGTGTTCTATATCTTCAGTTTTGTGGTGGTTATACATATTTATACATTTGCCAAACTTCTTTGAATTGTACTGCTGCTGCTGCTGCTGAATTGCACTAAGTTGATTTTATCCATGTAAGTTATGCTTCAATAAAGCTGTTCAAAAGATATTTATCATAAATAATTTGGAAAATACAGAAAACCATAAAAACAAATGAAAAATGTATTTCTCATTATGTAATATAGCTGCAATTAATATTTTAGTAAAATTTTACTTGAATAATTGAATATTGCAGAAAATGCAGAATCATGGTTGTGCAACTCAGTGAATTTCCACAAAGTGAATATACCCATGTAACTATGACTGAGCTAATGAAATAGAACATAGTCAGCACTCCAGAAGTATGTCTCTTGCTCTCCCCTGAGTAGTAACCCCTCTACTCAGTAACACCACAGCTTAAGTTGTCTGTTTTTGAAATTTATGTGTATGGAGTTATTTACATTATATCTAGTTCCTTTAGCTCAAAATATCTTTGCAAAATTCATCCATGTTTCACATAGCTGTTGTTCACTCATTGCTATTATTTTATAGTTTTAAATTGTATGAAATACCATAATTTATTTATCCATTATACTGTATATTATTTTGAATCATTTCCAGAATTGAGTTATTAAGGATAGGGTTGCTATTAACATTCTTATATGATTTGATATATATTATTTGATGAACAGAATGTATATCTGTAGGGTATACATTGAATACCTAAGCATAGGATTGCTGGTGCTTTAGAATATGCATATGGATAAATTTAGTAGATCTTTAAAAATAGATTACCAATTGACTAAACTCTCACCAGCAGTGTATGAACATACCAGTTGATCCACATATTGCTTTGATGAATTTTTCACAGTTTTACAGAGCAATATCTCCCATTTAGTTTAAGAATTTGTGATTTTAATAAATTGGTCTCATATTATATACAAAGGCTTGAGTACTAATCTTTGAATTTCTTTTTAAATATTTTTCAGAAATATGATTGTTAAAGCTGCCTAATGCTTTATCATAAGGTTTTTCCATGCCCTGAAGCTATTCTCTGAGCCTCAGAGAATATTGTTGTTCTACATGGCAGTAATTGTCATATCCATGTCATAGGATTTTTTATAATTGTGAAAAGTAATAATCTAAAGAGTGCTTTGTATATCTAGAATATAACAGATGTTCAGCTAGATAGTTCTTTCCCCCTTCCATCTTTCCTAATGGAGGAGAATAATTCAAATATAATAGGTAGATCTTTAATTTCTTTCATTCTAGTTTTATAGTTGGATTTTTACTTAAATTTATCATTTTTGAAGGTGTTGTAAATATATTGTGTTTTAATTTCAAATTCCAATTGTTACTGGTCTGTTAGAGCAATTGGTTTTTGTGTATTAAGCTTATATCCTGCAACCTTGCTATGACCACCATGTATTAGTTCCAGGAGGCTTTGCTTGTCGTTGTTAATCCTTTGTAATTTTTTTTTTATATAGAAAACCATGTCATTTGCGAACAAAGATAATTTTATTTCTTCCTTCCCAGTCTGTACATCTTTTATTCCTTCTTCTCATCTTATTGTACTGTCTGGGTCTTCAAGAACAATGTTGATATGAATGGTAAGAAGGGGCATACTTATCTTTGTTCCAGTCTTAGTGAGGGAAACGTCTAGTTTCTCAACATTAAATGTACTGTTAGCTATCGCTTTTTTACAGGTATTCTTCATCAAGTTGAGGAAATTCTTCTTTATTCCTTCTATGCTGAGAATTTTTATAATGAATTTGTGTTGGATTATGTCAAATACTTTTGCTGCATTAATTGACATAATCATATTTTTCTTTCTTCTGTAGCTTATTGATGTAATGGGTTACATAAACTGGTTTTCATATGTTGACCCAACCTTTGCATACTTGGAAAAATTTCACTTGATTATGACTTATAATTTTTAAAATTTATTGTTGGATTGGATTTCCTAGTATTTTGTCAAGAATTTTTGCATCTCTGAAAGATACTGATCTATAATTTTCCTCTCTTGTAATGTCCTTATTTGCTTTTAGTATTTAGTGGTGGATTTGTAGAATAAGCTAAGAGATATTCCATTTGATTCCGTTCTTTTGGAAGAGATTGAAGAGAATTGATATTATTCTTTCATTAAATGTTTGGTATATCCACCAGTGAAACCATCTAGTCCTAGTAATTTCATTTTTGGAAGGATTAATTACTCACTCAGTTTCCTTAAATGGATATAGATCAATCTATTCAGATTATCTAACTCTTCTCATCTGAGTTTTGATAGTTTGTGTCCATCAAGGAATTAGTTCATTTCATCTAAGTTATCGTATTTGTGGGCATAGAGTTGTTCATGGTACTCTATTATTATCTTTTTAATCCTACTACAGCCTCATTTCATTTCTGATTTTAGTAATTTGTGTTCTGGACAGTGTGGGAAAAAATCCACATAACTGTGGGTTTTCAACTTCCCTCAGTTTCACAGTGGTGGCTTGCCCTGAGACCTCAGTTCTTTTATAAAACATCCAAGAAAAAGTTGTTGATTTTTAATTTGTTCACCTTTTTTTCTTGAATACATGGGAGTGACTTTCAAGCTATATTAGTTATAAATAAGTTAAAGCCTGTAACTTATTTTAGTTCCCTTTCAGTTTTAAGTGTTTCTTAATATGGTTGCTAATCATATTGTCATCTATGATATAACAATCTTGGGAATAATTATATACTTCTTTGACAAAGGCCAGTTGTGTTTGGCTCCTGACCCATCCAGGTTTGTTACTGGAAAATAGAGTACTACTTTTCCCTTTCTTTCTTTCCTTGGTGTCTCTCCTTTTTCAGCAGTTGTGTTCATTTTTTACCCCCCATAGAGCCTCCTATTGAGGTAATAGAATATGTTCTACTGTGACAATTAAGATCCTGTGTGGCCACATAGCTGAACTGTGCTTCAAGATTTGAGAATCCCTATCTTAACATGATTGTCTTAGTATGTTGGGGCTGCTATAACAGAATACCATAGTCTGGGTGGTTTGTAAATGACAGAAACTTATTCCTCACATTCTGCAGGCTGGGAAGTCTATCCAAGATCAAGTTCCTACAGATTCAATGTCTGGTGAGGGCCCGCTTTCTAAGTCATAGATGGCTATTTCTCACTGTGTTCTCAGTTTGATGAAGGTCCAAGGGAGCTCTCTGTGGTCTCTTTTATAAGGAGACTAACTCCATCATAACAGCTCTGCTTTCATGTCCAAATCACTTCCCGAAGCCTTATCTCCAAATACCAAAACTTTGGGGATTAAGGTTCAACATATTAGGGGGGATACAAACGTGCAGTCTGTAGCATTCTGCCCTTGACCTCCCAAAATTCATGTTTTTCTAACATGAAAACTGCTAATTATTATATCCCATCTGGGGCTATAGCTGTGGGGTCATAAGAGTTGGACAAGATTTACCAACTAAAGCACCAACCATCACCAAAATCTAAAATTCAAAGTTTCTTCTAAATATCATCTAAGATAGATATAGATGAAACTCAGGGTACAGCGTATTCTGAGCTGTAAACCTGTAACATACTTTCAAAATATGATGATGGCTTCCCTGGTGGCTCAGTGGTAAAAGAATCCATCTGTCAACAGGGAGACTTGGGCTCAATCCCTAGTCCAGGAATATCCCACATGCTGCCAGGCAACTAAACTAGTGTGCCATAGCTTTTGAGCCTGTGCTCTAGAGCCCAGGAACTGCAACTACTGAGCCCATGTGCTACAATTACTGAAGTCATTCCATGTGCCTAGACTCTGTGCTCCACAATAAGAGAAGCCACTGCAATGAGAAGCCCACACATTGCAACTAGAGAGTAAGTCTGCTCACCACAACTAGAGAAAAACCTGCGTAGCAGTGAAGACCCAGCACAGCCAAAAAGTAAATAATAATAAAAAAAAATACAATGGTGCGACTTGCATAGAATAGACCTTTTTATTTTAAAAGGAAAGATATAAAAGAAGAAAGGGGTAACTTGCCCCAAATAATCCAGACTGTAAGATGAACTCCACAAGATCTTAGGGCTTGAGAATAATCCTCTTTGGCTCAGTGCACTGCCCTCCAGGGCTCCATGTCTCATCTCCTAGACCCATTGTGAAGGGAGGGAAGAGAGAGGATCCTACCCCCACAGCTTTGCCAGGCAGGGTGCTATCCACCCTGTTAAAAGGAGGATGATGGTTCTTCCTTGTGAAACCAAGGAGGCAGCCTTGATGATCTCTGAATCACCTTCAGGGTCATTCGTCCCTTATCTTTAAGAATAGTTCATGTTCACAGCAGAATAGCTCCATGGTCTTGACCTACAAAATCTAAGTCCAATGCTCTCCTTTATTCCTTGTCTCATTCTCCTTCAGTTCAAATTGGTGGTTTTCCAACTGGGGTGGCTTATTAAGTTTGTGGTTCACACCGTACTAATTGCCTTATTAAAATAGCTATGGTTACTTGGCCACACACCTACTATTCTCTTCCCAACATGGTCTCTCATTTTTTGCAATAGAAAAAGGCTGATAATTTTCCAAATCTTTAATTTCTAGCTCCTTTTTGGTTAATGCGTTCATCTTCAAACCATTTCTCTCTTTTCACATTTTACTGTAAGCAGTCAGAAGGAACAAAGCCACATCTTCAACACTTTGTTTTGAAATTTTTTCAAATACCCAGTTTTATTGCTCTTAAGTTGTACCTTCCACAAAACCCTAGAACAGAACACAATTCAGCCAAGTTTTTTTGATACTTTATAACACGGATCACCTTACTTCCATGGTCCAATAACATATGCCACATTTCTCTCTGACTTCAGAATGGCCTTTACTGTTCACGTTTCTATGAACATTTTGTTCATGGTGACTTCAGTTCAGTTCAGTCACTCAGTCATGTCCGACTCTTTGCGACCCCATGAATCGCAGCACATCAGGCCTCCCTGTCCAGCACCAATTCCCGGAGTTCACTCAGACTCACATCCATCGAGTCAGTGATGCCATCCAGACATTACATCCTCTGTCGTCCCCTTCTCCTCCTGCCCCCAATCCCTCCCAGCATCAGAGTCTTTTCCAATGAGTCAATACTTCGCATGAGGTGGCCAAAGTACTGGAGTTTCAACTTTAGCATCATTCCTTCCAAAGAAATCCCAGGGTTGATCTCCTTCAGAATGGACTGGTTGGATCTCCTTGCAGTCTAAGGGACTCTCAAGAGTCTTCTCCAACACCACAGTTCAAAAGCATCAATTCTTCGGTGCTCAGCCTTTTTTACAGTCCAACGTTCACATGCATACATGACCACAGGAAAAACCATAGCCTTGACTAGACAGATGTTAGTCGGCAAAGTAATGTCTCTGCTTTTGAATATGCTACCTAGGTTGGTCATAAGTTTTCTTCCAAGGAGTAAGTGTCTTTTAATTTCATGGCTGCAATCACCACCTGCAGTGATTTTGGAGCCCCCAAAAATGAAGTCTGACACTGTTTCATGGTGACTTAGGAACTCACTAAGATTAAGGCTTTCTCTGTAGCTCTCCTCTTTTCTTTCTGAGTTTGCACGATAATCACTATTAATGATCCATTCATGTAATGTAGGGGTTTTTTTAAATTTTTTTTCTTTAATTAATTTTTATTTTTTAGTTTGTTTTGCTTTACAATACTGTATTTTCTTTGCTACACATCGACATGAATCAGCCACGAGAGTACATGAACTCCCAATCCCGACCCCCACCTCCCCCCTCCTGCCCCACACCCTCTCTCTGGATTATCCCCGTGCATCAGTCCCAAGCATCCTGCATCCTGCATCAAACCTGGGCTGGCGATTNAGTCTTCTCCAACACCACAGTTCAAAAGCATCAATTCTTCGGTGCTCAGCCTTTTTTACAGTCCAACGTTCACATGCATACATGACCACAGGAAAAACCATAGCCTTGACTAGACAGATGTTAGTCGGCAAAGTAATGTCTCTGCTTTTGAATATGCTACCTAGGTTGGTCATAAGTTTTCTTCCAAGGAGTAAGTGTCTTTTAATTTCATGGCTGCAATCACCACCTGCAGTGATTTTGGAGCCCCCAAAAATGAAGTCTGACACTGTTTCATGGTGACTTAGGAACTCACTAAGATTAAGGCTTTCTCTGTAGCTCTCCTCTTTTCTTTCTGAGTTTGCACGATAATCACTATTAATGATCCATTCATGTAATGTAGGGGTTTTTTTAAATTTTTTTTCTTTAATTAATTTTTATTTTTTAGTTTGTTTTGCTTTACAATACTGTATTTTCTTTGCTACACATCGACATGAATCAGCCACGAGAGTACATGAACTCCCAATCCCGACCCCCACCTCCCCCCTCCCCCCCACACCATCTCTCTGGATTATCCCCGTGCATCAGTCCCAAGCATCCTGCATCCTGCATCCAACCTGGACTGGCGATTCGTTTCACTTATGATATCACACATGTTACATTGCCACTCTGCCAACCCATCCCACCCTCTCCCTCTCCCACAGAGTCCAAAAAGCCGTTCGGTTTTTGTAGTATATACCTTAAAACTCATCCAGCCTCTGCCCTTTATGCAGTTCCAAAGCCACCTCCAGATTTTTAGGTATTTGATACAGTAGCACTCCAACTTTTTAGTGCCAATTTCTGTGGCAATTACTGCCCTCTGTAACCACACAGCTTAACCATCAAGACCAAGACTTGAGAATGCCTGTCTTTACTTATCTGTTTCTTCTCAATTCAGTTCAGTCACTCAGTCGTGTCTGACTCTTTGCGACACCATGAACTGTAGCATGCCAGGCTTCCCTGTCCATCACCAACTCTCAGAGCTTGCTCAAACTCATGTCCATTGAGTCAATGATGCCATCCAACCATCTCATATTCTGTTGTCCCCTTTTCCTCCTGCCTTCAATATTTCCCGCATTAGGGTCTTTTCCAGGGGACATTTCTTTGCATCAGGTGGCCAAAGTTCTTAAATAGGATTATATGGCTCATAAACTAGTAAGTAACTTTACTGTTTGGTTCAGGAAATTTCTAACTTCATCAGAAAAAAAGTGTCTCACCTGGGTGAAGGGCTTGCTTATGCAAGAGCATACTTAGGAAGACTTGCTTCAGAACTCTTGTCTCTCTGTGTCTATCAATCATGTATTCTTATTAATTAAGTTGCCCAATCATATCAGTGTCTCACTTTGAAAATCTTCTCTGTTGATACCTAGACCCCAAAATTATGCATCTATATATCTCTTTCTCTATCTTCTCTTCTGACCTTCCCTTCTGAAAGCTATTAAGACTCGTAGAGTTATTTTGTCTCTTACAATAGTAGGTTTATTCAACTTAACTTTGCTCAATCTCTAAGTAGTTCTAATGACTTAGGTTTCTTGTAGTATTAGAGTTTCTATGGCAAGTATATTGATTAGACTCCTCTGTAATCCTTAAAACTGGATTCTCCTGAAAGATTAAATCAGAAGACAGGCAAACTTTGGAGGGAGGCTCATTGCCAGCTTCTTTGTGGCCAATTCCTTATTCTACTAATTCCCATCATAACAAACCATTAATTCTGACACATTCCTATGATTTGAGAATATCCTTATCTCAGTGCTACAGGTGAGGAACTTGGGACTGAAGCTAACTGACTTGCTCAAGGTCACTGTGAACCAATAGCCTGGCTGAGATACAGTGCAAGTCTTGATTCTCAGGCAAGCCTATGCTCGGTGCACAGATATGCTCTGCCATCATTTTGCTCTGCTATCAATAAGGTACTGACATCATTTCCTTCTTAGTTGGTGAAAGTCTACCCTATGTGCTAATATCATATCTGTAGTTCATATCTGAATTACTTTTCTGCTTGGGCAACTTTGCAGTATTATAGCATTTTCAGAGTATGACAAACACACTGTAAAATAATATGCATATATATATTTAATTTCATAAGATATGGAAGTGGAGTATTCTTAAAACATACTGAGTTTTACAATGTATAGCTTTGCAGTAATTGAACACAACTCACATAGGTTTCGAAACTGAGATTTTCTTATAATCAAAATATGCAAAGCTATCCATACACTGAAATCTTCAAAAGGAAAACGGGCAAACTAATGTTCTTTGTAGCACCTAGATAGCAAATAAATCACAGTGCTCATGCTCATGCTCAGTGGTGTCCAACTCTTTGTGAACCTATGAGCTGGAGTCCACCAGACTCCTCTGTCCATGGGATTCTCCAGGCAAGACTCCTGAAGCGGGTTGCCATTTCCTTCTCCAGGGGATTTTCCCAACCCAGGAATCGAACCTGCATCTCCCGAGTCTCCTGCTTTGCAGGCAGATTCTTTACCATTTAGCCACATTGTACTATAAATACAGTGTTTATTATGTAAACTCCCTTGATATAGGCCAATTATAAGTTTCTGCCATCTCCATCATGGCAGTGTATCTTTAAAAATGTCATGAATTGAAATGGCTTTTCTTTCAATGAATTTCACTTTTTTTATGCCTCCTTTCTTCATTCATTAGAACCATATTTACTATGAAGCTGTTTTCATGATGTGTTTCTTTGTAAGCCAAGTCTGATCAAATAGACTATTATTAAGATTTACTGAGGCCTTGATCATTCCCACTCACCTCAAAAAGCACGAAGAGGTAATGAATTTAATTTTAAAGAAGTTTCAGAAGATTTGTGAGGGAGTAGAATGAGCTTTCAAGGAGCCAGAGCTGAGTTTATGTATCTAAAAAGAGAAGTTTCTAAGAATCCTGAGTAACTGCTCCCAGCAAAAAACAAGCACATGGTGTCCTCTTTACCTAGAACTTAATTAGGACGTGATCCTGTAGCTTTTTTTGCAGAATTCCTGGACCCAGAATTCTCAGAAACCTGACCCATGGTGTTTTAAAGTGGAATACCAGGGGACTTCCCTGTTAGTACAATGGATGAGAATCCATGTGCCAATGCAGGGGACATGGGTTCCATCCCTGCCTAGGAAGATTCCACACACTGCAGAGCACCTTAGCCCATGAGCCACAACTACAGAAGCCTGTGTGCCTAGAGCCTGTGCTGTGCATAGAAGAAGCCGCTGCAATGAGAAGCCCATGCACCCCAGTGAAGAGTAGTCCCTGATCTCTGCAATTATAGAAAATCCATGCTCAGCAATAAAGACCCAGTGCAGCCAAAAATAAAGTAGACAAATAAGGTCAAGTAAAATCTTTGAAAAAAGGGGAGGGAGCACCAATTTTTTTGTAGTATCTTTGTTTAGCATTGTCTGAACAACTTCTCTTTTGCAAGGTTTTTACCACTTATTTAGGGAACATAAAATTCTTGGACTGTATATATGTGAGCCAAAGATAATCTCTGGATGAAGGGATTTGGATGGCAGCTGTAGGAATAGAAAACAGAAAAGAATTGGTCTTAAAAATAAATCTACAGGAAGGATAGCAATATTAGACACAAATAAGAAAAAATAAACAAAGCTAGGCACCTGTGTGCCTTGTAGGGATATAAAGATGATGAATAAAGAGTTCAGGCCTGGATCCAGCTCAGTGGAGAATACATTTATATAAACAGGACACCATAAAAACAGCTAAGTGTGGAAACAAAATTCAGCTAAGCCAAGGGGAACTTCTTAGAGGAAATAATGTCTGAACATGTATTTTAATAGCATACCTCTGATAACTAAAACACACCTTAGAATGTGATTTAGTTTGCTAGGGCTGCCATAACAAAATACCACAGAGTGGGTGGCTTAAATAATGTCAACTAATTTTTGCACAGTTCTGGAGTCTAGAGGTCCAAGATCAAGAGTGTCAGCAGGATTGGTTTTCTTCTGAGGCCTATTTACTTGTAGATGGCTGCCTACCTACTGTGTCCTCACATGGTCTTTAGATTTCCTCTTCTTACAAAGATACTACTCAGATTGAATTAGGGTCCACTCACAGGACCTCACGGGGAAGGCAATGGCACCCCACTCCAGTACTCTTGCCTGGAAAATCCTGTGGACAGAGACCCAGGTAGGCTGCAATCCATGAGGTCGTGAAGTGTCAGACACGACTGAGTGACTTCACTTTCACTTTTATTTCCTGCATTGGAGAAGGAAATGGCAACCCACTCCAGTGTTCTTGCCTGGAGAATCCCAGGGACGGCGGAGCCTGGTGGGCTGCCATCTATGGGGTCACACAGAGTCGGACATGACTGAAGTGACTTAGCAGCAGCAGCGTAGGACCTCATTTAATTTAGTTACCTCTTTGAAGTCCCTATCTCAAAATACAGTCAGATTCTGAGGTAATGGGTTTAAGGTATCAAGATGTACAAGCTGGATTTAGAAAAGGAAAAGGAACCGGAGATCAAATTGCCAACATCCACTGGATTATAGAAAAAGCAAGAGAATTAAAAAACAAACCAACAATTCTGCTTCATTGACTACGCTAAAGCCTTCGACTGTGTGGATCACAACAAGCTATGGAAAATTCTTAAAGAGATGGGAATACCAGACCACCTTACCTGCCTCTTGAGGAACCTGTATGCAGGACAAGAAGCAACAGTTAGAACTGGACATGAAACAATGGACTGATTCAAAGTTGAGAAAGAAGTACTTTTAAGCTGTGTATTGTCACCCTGCTTATTTAACTTATATACAGTGTGCTGTGCTGTGCTTAGTCGCTCAGTTGTATTCAACTTTTTGCAACTCCATGGAGAGTACATCATGTGAAATGCTGGGCTGGATGAATCACAGGCTGGAATCAAGACTGCCGGGAGAAATATCAACCTCAGATATGCAGATGATACCACTTTAATGGCAGAAAGTCAAGAGGAAATAAAGAGCCTTTGATGAAGGTCAAACAGGAGAGTAAAAAACTGGCTTGAAACTCAACATTCAAAAATCTAAGATCATAGCATCTGGTCCCATCAGTTCATGACAAATAGATGGGGAAAAAAGTGGAAGCAGTGACAGATTTTATTTTACTGGATTTCAAAATCATTGCAGATGATGACTGCAGCCATGAAATTAAAAAATCACTTGCTCCTTGAAGAAAAACTGTCATAAACCTAGACAGTCCATTTTTTTAAAAAGCAGAGACATCACTTTGCTGACAAATGTCCATATAGTAAAAGCTATGGTTTTTCCAGTAGTCATGCATGGATGTGAGATAGGGACCAAGGCTGAGCATCTAAGAATTAGGTGCTTTCAAACTGTGGTGCTAGAGAAGACTCTTGAGAGTCCCTTGGAAAACAAGGAGATCAAACCAGGCAATCCCAAAGGAAACCAACCCTGAATATCCATTGGAAGGACTGATGCTGAAGCTGAAACTCCAATACTTTGGCTACCTGCTGCAAAGGGCTGACTCATTAGAAGAGATCCTGATGCTGGGAAAGATTGAGGGCAAGAGGAGAAGGGGCGACAGAGGATGAGATGTTTAGATAGCGTCTCTGACTGAATGGACATGGGTTTGAGCAAACTCAGGGAGGTAGTGAAAGACAGCAAAGCCTGGGGTGCTGCAGTTCATGGAGTCACAAAGGATCGGACATGACTTAGCGACTGAACAACAGTATGTGATTGCAGGGAATACAACTCAATCTAGAGTAAAATGTTACAGTTTTCCAAAAGGCAGCATAGCCTTTCCTCTCCATATTATTTATTTACTTCTTATTTGAGAAGTGATTAAGAGCATGAGCTCTGTAGCAGCCTGCTTAAATTCAGTCTTTGCTGTGCCACTTACTGGATGTGTAACTGGAAGTAAGTTGCTTGATTTCTCTGTATCATGCTCTCTTGCATGTGAAATGGAGGTTTTAATAAAAACCTCATTGGATTTCTGTGAAGTTTAAATGGATGAATACATGTAATGTACTTAGTAGTGTCTGAAATGTAATAAACACTCAATAAGTATAAAATATTGACCACTGAGCCACCTGCGAAGCCCATAAAAAAGACAGCAATAATTCCCAGCAAGGAGAGATAAGAAAGCCTTCCTCAGCGATCAATGCAAAGAAATAGAGGAAAACAACAGAATGGAAAAAACTACAGATCTCTTCAAGAAAATTAGAGATACCAGGAAACATTTCACGCAAAGATGGGCACAATAAAGGACAGAAATGGTATGGACCTAACAGAAGCAGAAGATATTAAGAAGAGGTGGCAAGAATACACAGAAAAACTATACAAAAAAGATCCTCATGACCCAGATAATCACGATGGTGTGATCACTCAGCTAGAGCCAGACATCCTGGAATGTGAAGTCAAGTGGGCCTTAAAAAGCATCACTATGAACAAAGCTAGTGGAGGTGATGGAATTCCAGTTGAGCTATTTCAAATCCTGATAGATGATGCTGTGAAAGTGCTGCACTCAACATGCCAGCAAATTTGGAAAACTCAGCAGTGGCCACAGGACTGGAAAAAAATCAGTTTTCGTTCCAATCCCAAAGAAAGGCAATGCCAAAGAATGCTCAAACTACCACACAATTGTACTCATCTCACATGATAGTAAGAAATGCTCATAATTCTCCAAGCCAGGCCTCAACAGTATGTGAACCGTGAACTTCCAGAAGTTCAAGCTAGATTTAGAAAAGGCAGAGGAACCAGAGATCTAATTGCCAACATCTGTTGAACCATCGAAAAAGTGAGAGAGTTCTGGAAAAATATCTGCTTCTGCTTTATTGACTATGCCAAAGCCTTTGACTGTGTGTATCACAACAAACAGTGGAAAATACTTAAAGAGATGGGAATACCAGACCAGCTGACCTCCCTCCTGAGAAATCTGCATGCAGATCAGGAAGCAACAGTAGAACTGGACATGGAACAACAGACTGGTTCCAAATCGGGAAAGGAGTACATCAAGCCTGTATATTGTCACCCTGTTTATTTAACTTAAATGCAGAGTATATCATAAGAAATGCCAGGCTGGATGAAGCACAAGCTGGAATCAAGATTGCCAGGAGAAATATCAATAACCTCATATATGCAGATGACACCACACTTATGGCAAAGTGAAAAGGAACTAAACAGCCTCTTGATGAAAGTGAAAGATGAGAGTGAAAAAGTTGGCTTAAAATTCAACATTCAGAAAACTAAAGTCTGGCATCTGGTCCCATCAGTTCATGACAAATAGAAGGGGAAGCAATGGAAACAGTGACAGACAATTTTGGGGGCTCCAAAATCACTGCAGGTGGTGACTGCAGCCATGAAATGAAAAGACGCTTGCTCCTTGGAAGAAAATTTATGAACAACCTAGACAGTATATTAAAATGCAGAGGCATTACTTTGCCTACAAAAGTCCATGTAGTCAAAGCTGTGGTTTTTCCAGTAGTCATGTATGGATGTGAGAGTTGGACTATAAAGAAAGCTGAGTGCCAAAGAACTGATGCTTTTGAACTGTGGTGTTGAAGAAGACTCTTGAGAGTCCCTTGGACTGCAAGGAGATCCAACCAGTCCATCCTAAAGGAAATCAGTCCTGAGTATTCATTGGAAGGACTGATGCTGAAGCTGAAACTCCAATAGATTTGCCACCTGATGCGAAGAACTGACTCATTTGAAAAGATCCTATTGCTGGAAAAGATTGAATGTGGGAGGAGAAGGGGACGACAGAGGATGAGATGGTTGGATGGCATCACTGACTCAATGGACATGAGTTTGTGTGAGCTCTGGGAGTTGGTGAGCTCTGGGAGACTTCCCTGGTGGCTCAGAGGTTAAAGCCTCTGCCTCCAATGCGGGAGACCCGGGTTCGATCCCTGGGTCGGGAAGATCCCCTGGAGAAGGAAATGGCAACCCACTCCAGTATTCTTGCTTGGAGAATCTCATGGACTGAGGAGCCTGGTGGGCTGCAGTCCATGGGGTCACAAAGAGTCGGACACGACTGAGTGACTTTACTTACTGGGAGTTGGTGATGGATAGGGAGGCCTGGAGTGCTACAGTTCATGAGGTTGCAAAGAGTTGGACATGACTGAGCAACTGAACTGAACTGAATAATTCCTGGGCATAAAATTGTACAATATGATACTTATACATACTAGTGCTCGTAAATAAATATTTGTATTCTTTGGAGCTGTATTTTTCGTCATGTCTAATCAGAAAGAAATATGTATAAGTTCAAGATGACTTTCCCCACTTCAATTTCTGTCACTTACTATTCACATATTCACACACAGCATCAATCTATCTGATCATCTGGATTTCTAAAATAACTCCAGTGAGATTTCAGACACCTAATATTTTTAATAATAAAAGCTCTATGTGTCTTTTTCATTTATGAGAGTGTTAATTCCATATTTTAGTTTACTGTGCTAAGTTCACCCTTCATCTAGTTTTTGGTATTTTTTATTTTTTCTTTATAAAGTCATTACCATCATTTTCTCTTTTGTGTTCACAAACTCTGAGCGAGTAGGAAAATATTGTTAAAATCATGGTGACCACATATTGTGTTTTCTTAAACTTTCTACCAATAACTGACTTTCCAATAGTCGAATCCAGTTAACTCTCTTCTGGCATTCATCAGCTATCCAAAGTGGTTTCTCTGTAGCACTTTGTTCTTTTTATTAATACTCATATAGCATTTGTTTTGTCCTTGGCCCTGCCCTAAACACTTTTCTTATATTAAATCATTTAGTCCTCGCATCAGCTTTATAAAGTAGATTCTATTATCCCCTTGATGGATGAGGAAGCTGAGGTACAAAGATATTAAATTACTCGCCCTTCACATAGTAAGCAGCGGAGCCATCATGAGGCCTAGGTAGTCATGGTTGGATTTTCTTTTTTTTTCTTTTATTTATATTTTTCTTTGTTTAAAATATAAATTTATTTATTTTAATTGGAGGTTAATTACTTTACAATATTGTATTGGTTTTGCCCTACATCAGCTTGAATCCACCACAGGTCTACACATGTTCCCCATCCTGAACCCCCCTCCCTCCTCCCTCATTCTTTCCTCTTTTGGCTTAAAGCATACTACTCATTTCCTATCTTTCTGGACACCTTTTAATTTCCTTTATTAGATCTTCCTCTTTCAATGGGATGGTTCCCTGAAGTTTCCCAGGATTATAGTCTTGTAATGTTGGTGTTATCCTTTGGAACTCTCTTTCACTCATTCTCAGAGCTCATCTATTTAGTTCAGTTCAGTTCAGTCTTCAGTTGTGTCCGACTCTTTGCGACCCTATGAATCGCAGCACTCCAGGCCTCCCTGTCCATCACCAACTCCTGGAGTTCATTCAAACTCGTGTCCATCGAGTTGGTGATGCCATCCAGCCATCTCATCCTCTGTCATCCCCTTCTCCTCCTGCCCCCAATCCCTCCCAGCATCAGGGTCTTTTCCAATGAGTCAACTCTTTGCATGAAGTGGCTAAAGTATTGGAGTTTCAGCTTCAACATCCCTCCTTCCAATGAACACCCAGGACTGATCTCTTTTGGGATGGACTGGTTGGACCTCCTTGCAGTCCAAGGGACTGTCAAGAGTCTTCTCCAACACCACAGTTCAAAAGCATCAATTCTTCGGTGCTCAGCTTTCTTCACAGTCCAACTCTCACATCCATACATGACCTTTGGAAAAACCATAGCCTTAACTAGATGGACCTTTGCATAATCTAAAAATAGAGGTGGATGTTACATCTATACTTCCAGAGACATCTTTCTCTCAAGTTGAATGCATATTTCAACCACCAACAAGTCACCTCCAATTTGGAAGCTGAACTTTGCATTTGAACTTGAACATTGAACAACCTTGAACTTTGCACAACCTTGAACTTTGCATTTGCCTCAGTTTCCCCAAATTGTTCTTCAGTTCCAATATCTACACCTATTGGTGGACTCTACAGCCTACCTCATTTCACATGTACTATCTTGCACCAAGTTGTCTTGATTTTAGCCTTACAGAGGGCTCTACTCTTGCCCTGATGTCTAATCTCACTATTGCATTAGTTTAGCAACTGTAGGTAGGTGTTAATTTTCTACTGTCTTAAAACTCACTAATAATTTGCAGTTGCTAAAAGTTATTTATTGAATATTGTACAATTAGCTCATGCTAGCATTCTCTGCAGCTTGAGATGTTTTAATTATTTCAATACTGTCATTCCTCTAATAGCCTCAGCCTGAGCCTGTTCTTGAGCTAGATTCCTGCCTTCTATTTGCTAAGAAAGAACCCAGTTCCTAGTTTTCTTAGTAATGTTCTCCTTCAGGAAAAAGATACTTTTAGGGTCAAGCCTTTTTCAGAGTCTTGAAAAAAAAGATGAGCTTTTCTGCTTTCTCCCTTAGCTGTTACCAATGCACAAACAGAATGCAAAGAGATAAAAATATTTTAAGAAACACCTGGCATGCTTTTCTTTGGGCTCCTTCCCTGATTTACAAAATCTCTTTGGGAATGATATTAATTACAAGATATATTATCTCTCACTTAGACTTTTGCAACAACTTTCAAATTTGTTTATCTCTGTGTTCAGTCTAATGTATTCTCTATGTAATCAGTTCAGTTCAGTCAGTCATGTCCAGCTCTTTGCGACCCCATGGATTGCAGCACCCCAGGCTTCCCTGTCTGTCACCAACTCCCGGAGCCTACTCAAACTCATGTCCATCACGTCAGTGATGCCATCTAACCATCTCATCCTATATATAATAATCTTTCTAAAATGGAAAAAAAGTCAATTAGTCACTGGATAAAGGGAAAATTTTTTCAGAATGGCTTTGGATCTTTGACAAGTTAGTTGGATATGACCTCTCCAGCCTCCTCTCTTTCCAGCTACATCCTCTAAATTCAAGTCACAGCAACTTCTGGCCTTTATAACTTTGCACAAGCTTTTCCCCTTTCTCTAATGCCATTTGCTCTTTTCATTCCATCAAGAGCTGACCCTGACATGACCTCCGGATGCTCTTACCAAGTTTCTCTAACCACTTACCCATCATGTTACCCACAACAGCCCTGCTAGGCTAGGACTCTTGTGCCTGGTTTTTATCTGGCTCCTGGCTACCAACACTTCTTATACTTGTCTTAGATCCAATCTTTTATTTATAAAATTTCAGTTAGATTCTATGACTTGATTCTTATTAATTTTTAGATATAATTTTACTTCTGACTTTTTTTCCCCACCTGGAGCAACTATCCCACAAGATGAAACCTTGACCCCCAGACTCAGTCATCTTTCAGGAAACTCCTATAAATCCGATGACCTCTCACAGATATCAGAAGTCTGTTAAAAATCTTTCCATTCTTCTCAGACAGAATGGATCACTTGGAACTGCCAGGGTCATCCTCTAATCATACCTCTATTATAACATTTATGTATTGCAGTTATATGTGTATTCATGCAAAGTCACTTCAGTTGTGTTCAACTCTTTACAACCCCATGGACTGTAGCCCCAGGCTCCTCTGTCCATGGGATTCACCAGACAAGAACACTGGAGTGGGTTGCCATGTCCTCCTCCAGGGGATCTTCCTGACCCAGGGATTGAACCTGAGTCTCTTATGTCTCCTACATTGGCAGGTGGATTCTTTACCACTAGCACTACTTGGGAAGTCCCTTTGCAGTTACAACTACTGTAATACTTCAGACCATATTCTCAGGTGTGAAAAGTATAACTTGGCATTTCTGTAATCTGCTTCTGTTGAACCTTCTATTGGACCCTGTCAGTGTTGTTCCCAGAGACCCTCATATCCCTTTATCACTTTTGTTTGGCCTTCTCCACACATCAGTGTGCCTTCAGTTTCCTCAGCCTGCACCTGTAATTCTTCTGCAGAGGACTATCTTCAGACTGCTGGGACTGTTTCTACCAGAAAAGCTCAGAGAGCTGGAGGTGCCTAGGAATTACTTCCCTCCAGGGCAACTATTAGCCAATGATTGGATGGTGAGGGAGTCTCAGTCAAGGGACAAGAGGACTCTACCCCGAGGTGTAGGCTGTAGCCATTTCTGTGGGACTTTGTCTAAACTGCTACTTGATGTCTTTCTCCTCTATACTCTGCTTCCCCTTTTTCCTCATTGGTTTCTCTCAGGAATATTTCCCAAGTAATTCACTTGCACAGGACTCCCTGCCTCACAATTGACTCCTGGGAATCTCGACTTAAGACTCCATTTAATCTCCCTTTTAAATCCATTTTGTTTAATTACAGAAAAAATTATCTAAATGAATTATGAATAAACGTCATCACTTTAGATTTCATCTCAACCAACTCAGCATTTTTATCAGATCTCTTTTCTTCATGAGTTCTGTTGAGTAGTCATGCTGGTAGAGATTTTTTTTTTTTAAATAGGATAATAAAGGATGGTGTCCAGCTGGACTCAGTTGTCAGAATCTATCAAAGTGATATATTATCTTACTACTCAAATATCTGTTTCCATGTTTGCTATGGCTACAGTACAAGCTTTAGAGTGCTAGGTCCCTGTCTTTTTAAAAAATTCTTATCCTTAAAACAGAGACACTAACTGTTGAGTGGAAATAATAACAATATAGCACCTTTGTAAACTGGGCATTATCATCCTAGCCTTACAGGTAATGTAAATGAGACTCACAGATATTAAATAATTAAGGCAAATGAAGATAGTTGATTAATAGTAGAACCAGAGTGGGGCTCCTCTCGTAGCTCAGCTGGTAAAGAATCCACCTGCAATGCCGGAGACCCTGGTTCAGTCCCTGGTTTGGGAAGATCCCCTGGAGAAGGGATAGGCTACCCACTCCAGTATTCTTGGGCTTCTCTGGTGGCTCAGTTGGTAAAGAATCCGCCTGCGATATGGGAGAGCTGGGTTCAATCCCTGAGTTGGGAAGATCACCTAGAGGAGGGCATGGTGACCCACTCCAGTATTCTTGCCTGGAGAATCCCTATGGACAGAGGAACCTGGAGGGCTACAACCTATGGGGTCTCAAAGAGTCGGACATGACTGAGTGACTAAGCACAGCACAGAACCAGAATATAGGTGTTCTGACTTAATATAAAATCTTCCGTATTACCCATGCCTGCCTTCCTCCTCACCAGGTCTCATAGCTGTTTCTCTGTGCTTGGGGCTCAAGGGAAGGTCGTGCTTATGCTGATCTCAGCCACCAGAAAAGCAAATCTCCCTGTAGACCTGTTAGAGTGGACTAGAGTCATTCTAAAGGCTTTGTCACTACTGAAAATAAAACCCAGAATGCTCCTTCCTGGGCTTCCTTGTTAAATATGAATATTAATCAACTCCTTTCTTTCCTCCTTAGAGAAACTCTGCAGTTTAAAAATTCCATTGGAAACATGCTTGTAATAGATCAGGCATCAGTTTTGATATCATTTTTATCTGCCTTCTATGGGGGCAGGGGAAGAGGTCTTGCCACACTGGAGGGGAAGTAGTGGGTCTTCAGGGAAAGTGTGTGTTTGTAGCTTGAATCAAAAAGAAGACCAAATAGTAAGGGGACTATCCTATGATGGCAATGGAAGAAATATACTCCAGGAGCATTTGATGTAAGGACAATGCTTTTGAATGATTGATATAAGAGTGAGCAAGAATTCTTAGCACTGTACTCTTTCTTAATCCCATCAATTCTCACTCTCAGGAGTTCAGGGCCTTAGATCAGGTTGTATCTTGTAAGATTTAGAAGGCATCTCTGGTGTCTTCAGAGGAGCAGAGATGGCATGACCTCTTGTTACGCATGTGTGCAGGCTTCTGAGCCTCCTGTTTTAGCATCGTACCTTTGCTGAGTTGTGTGACTACAGAAACTGCATGGAGCGATGCTGCTCACATATTCTGCTTAGCAGGAGGGAGGAACAGAGCAGTTTGAAAGATGTGATTTAGTTAATATGCTACACTTTGCCTCTCAGGCACTTGGGGGCACATCTTTTGTTATTCTGCTTATTTTTCCTGACAAGGGCATGATTTGGCAGTTTGTTGGGGAACAACATTACATTTAGTGGAAGAGCACTTTCTGTTTTAAAACTTTTAACTTGAATTAATGTCATGTAGAGTGTATTTGTTTTAACCTATTGACTCTCAGCACTTACACACCTTAGGAAGATCCATCCATATGTACAGAACCTGAAATCATTTGCAATTTTATAGTGTGTCTCATTGTTGCATTCTTAAATGCCATTATGAATTAAATACAGTAGTATCACCTTATATTCCATTTTGAGATCTTAAAGTTGACATTTGCTTTTTGCAAATAAATTTCATGCAAAAATTGGCATAGTACTCTCTCCAGCTTATACATTTATGGTATTTTCATCTTTTTCACTTAAAACCTTGAATAGTAATTTAGGGGCTTTTTTAATTCCTAAAGATATATTGGGAAGAAAAGATATCTATATTAAAAAGCTAAATAATAATTTGTATGTTCAGGACTGCCTTCCAGTAAAATTTTTAAGTTTAATAAAATTTGACCTCAGCTAAAAATCTTCCTAATGTGTATGTCCCCTCCTTCTAGTATCCACTGTCCACGGGATGACCTTTTACCTTCTCTCCTTTACATATACCTCTGTGCCTCCAGGAGTATGGGTCTCTTCTGCATCAAAAGCCATGGTGACTCCTTCTGAAAAAACTGAGGACTCCTTACCACTAGAGTCTAGGAGGGGCTGATAACTAGGATATCCTTGTTTCCTCCTTAACAATGACAGCTCCTGAATGATCCTCAGCACCATGCTCCAGCTTCAGGACTTCAATTACCTCTGAGGATGATTTGTTGCCATTCAGTTGCTAAGTAGTGTCCAACTCTTTGTGACCCCTTGGATGGCAGTACTCCAGGCTTCCCTGTCCTTCACTATATTCTTGAGTTTGCTCAAACTCATGTCCATTTAGTCAGTGATGCCGTATAACCATCTCATCCTCTGTCTTCCCCTTCTCCTTCTGACCTCAATCTTTACCAGGGGCAGGGTCTTTTCAAATGAGTCAGCTCTTCACATCAGTGGCCAAAGTACTGGAGTTTTCAGCTTCAGCCTCAGTCCTTCCAATGAATATTCAGGACTGATTTCCTCTAGGATTGACTGATTGGATTTCCTTGTAGTTCAAGGTACTCTCAAGAATCATCTCCTTCACCACAATTAGAAAGCATCAATTCTTTGGTGCTCAGCCATCTTTGTGGTCCAACTCTCACATCCATATGTGACTACTGGAAAAACTGTGCCTTTGACTATATGGACCTTTGTCAGAAAAGTAATGTCTCTGCTTTTTAATATGCTATCTATGTTTATCATAGCTTTCCTTTCAAGGAGTAGGCATCTTTTCATTTCATGGCTGCAGTCACCATCCACAGTGTTTTTGGAGCCCCTCCAAAATAAAATCTATCACTGCTTCCACTTTTTCCCCATCTGTTTGCCATAAGTGATGGGACTGGAAGCCATGGACTTAGTTTTTTGAATGTTGAGTTTTAAGCCAGCTTTTTCACTCTCTTCTTTCACCTTCCTCAAAGACTCTTTAGTTCCTCTTCCTTTTCTGCCATTAGAGTGGTATCATCTGCATATCTGAGGTTATTGATATTTCTCCTGGCAATCTTGATTCCAGTTTGTGATTCATCCAGCCTGGCATTTCACATGATTCACTCTGTAAATAAGTTAAATAAGTGGGGTGACAATATACAGCTTTTCTCAATTTTGAACCAGTCTGTTGTTTCATGTCTGGTTCTAACTGTTGCTTCTTGGCCTGCATACTGTAATGGTTTCCTCCAAATAACTAATTGAACTCTCTCATTTGTCTCAAGCCTGGTTAGATGCCCCCTCCCCAGGAAGATCTCCCCTTGTTACCCTGTCTGAAATAGACCTTCCATCATCTCTTTATACCCTTACCTTATATAGTTTATTCTTTTTCCTCACACATTTTACTACTTGACATCATATTAGACATCTTAAAAAAAATCTCTCCCTCCTCATAAGGGTGTAAACATCATGAGAACTGTTTAAGTTTCTGAGATAGTAAGTGCACAATATTTTTGAATTAATGAATGAATACATGCCATGGAGATGAGAAATGCAAGATTATAAGCAGAACTGATATATTTGGAAAGAAACCTAAAATTCTTTGTTTCATCATCTTCCATGATGATTAATTTTGTTTAGAACTCTTATACAGACTAAAGGCCTGCTTTTCATTAGAGGTTACACACATACATAAACACACAATCACACAGGTGTTTAGCTAATGACAAGCAAATTAAGATATTAAATATTTACCCAGTTTAGAGGAAAGAATTACGTTTCAAAACCTTAGCTTTCTTTTTGAAGTTATTTCTGTATGAAAACACTGTATTTATTATCTTTCTGACTTTTTTTTAACCACTGAGATGTTCATTTATCTTGAAATTCTCTAAGTGAACTAAGCTATATGCACAAAGTCTTAGTTCTGGTAAAATATTTGATTATATACACACAGTGTCAATCTGCAATAAGATTTAGCCAATATTGGCAGGTCAGAGTCTATATTTTTAAAGTATAGCAACAATTTTCCATGAAATAGGAATGTTTGCTCTGTAAACTTTCAGAAAAAGCTTGACACTGTTTTTGAGGTAGCTTTATGTATAAGGCTTCTTGGTGACTCATATGGTAAAGAATTTACCTGCAATGCAGGAGACCTTGGTTTGATCCCTCGGTCAGAAAGATCCCTTGGAGAAGGAAATGACAATACTATCCATATTTTTGCCTGGAGAATTCCATGGACAGAGGAGTCTGGTGGGCTACAGTCCATGGGGTCCAAAAGAGTCAGACAGACTGAGCAACTAATACTTTCACTTTTCACTTTCACTTATGCATAAGACTATGATGCGAAGACAGTGGAGAAGGCTGTGTAAAAGCAGGATGTGGTGATTGCAGTGCCTTTTTTCTATTCCTGCCTGTCTACCTGTTAGTGATGAAGCCAGACCTTGCTCCTAGTCTAGGTTAGAATCTGGTTATTCTCTGATTTAACCTTTTATTCCTGCCATTGCCATTAACAGAGAATTCTTTTGGAATTGTAAAGCTGTAAATTCCTTGGGAAAGGAGGACTATGAATTTGGAAATGTGAGCATGGACTTTTCTGGAGCCAGGACACCACATTAATCAGGAGCACCCCGTACTAGGATCAGGGGCCCAGAAGCCACTGAATAAGGAAAGTAGGAGGGCAGTTTACTAATGAATACTGCTGCCTGTTATTTGGCAAGTACCTCACAAAGAAGGAAATGGCAACCCACTCCAATATTCTTGCCTGGAGAATCCCATGGAGGGAGAAGCCTGATAGGGCTATAGTCCACGGGTTTGCAAAGAGTAGGACACGACTGAGCTACTTCACTTTCACTTTCACATACATTATCCTAGTTAGCCTTCACAATTATCCTACTAGGCAGATGCTATTAACCCTATTTTACAGAAAAGAAAATCTAAAACCTAAGAGATGAATAACTTACTAATGTTTCCCAGTTAATAAATCATAAAGGCAGGATTTGAGCCCTGTTCTAAAAGGCTCAAAATCCATGCTTTTTGTGCTATTACCGTATCACTAGAAGCGAAAAAAATGGTAACACAGACAAACTTAGGCACCATTACTTTGTGTTATTAATACCTGCCTAACACTGTGTATTTTCAGATGGTAAATAATCTGCCTGCTATGCAGAAGACCCAGGTTTGATCCCTGGGTTAAGAAGATCATTGGAGAAGGAAATGGTAACCCACTCCAGTATTTTTGTCTGGACAATTCCATAGACAAAGGAGCCTAAGTCCATGGGGTTGCAAAGAGCTAGACACGACTGAGCAATTACCATACACATGTACTTTAATCAAGCTGAATATATGGAATAATAGTGGAATATAATGTAAAATAAGGTGTATTTTTTATTTGATAAGGACAGCCTTACCTTTAGGACTCTGGAGGTCACTAGAGTTGGAGTGTGCAAATTTCACGAGGGCCTAAAATGTTTTTTAGGAGAAAAAACCTTTTAGGTCTCCAAACCAGCTTTGAGCACTCAAGTAGATACGCCAGTATATTATTACACAGGTAAAACAAGAGGGACCAAACCTGAAATACATAAGTATACCCTGGAAGGATAATCCAGGGAGCCTTTTAGGACATCCTTCTGGTGGACAGTTGGGTTCAGAGTTATGTTTATCTGAATATTAAGAGAAACATAGCCTAGAATGCACCCACAAGGTGTTCACTAGGACATAGCTACACAAGTGCCGTCACCTGGAACAGGCTGTGGAGTTCCTTTCTACTGTGTTACAGCTTTCCTTAAGAATATTATTTCCTCTAGTTTATGCTTGAGGGACATGTTAAAATCCTTTATCCGTAAATTCAGTCTGTTATAGCCAGTGCCATCTAAGTCCCTCAGGGACACCATCCTCCTTTAGGTGTTTCCCTTGAAACATTTAATTTTCTCTCTCACATGATTGGCGCTGGCCAGGGCTGGCAGTACCACTGGAGGGCATGGTGAAATAATGATTCCTACTGACTAGCATGGTACTCCTTTTGCAGGATCATATGCAATTTTGGATGATTCTCACTTACATAGGACATAGGATGAATTCAGGTTTCTGGCTACACATAACTGAACTCTGACCCTTGACATTGCACTGTGTATATATGCTCATTTACCTGCTCTTGCCTGTTTCTCCACTATAAAGAACCTGAATGTATCTATCATGTTATGAAGCAGGTGCTTTTGGAGAAAATTAATATGTGTTCTAATTGGCAAGCTGAGGAAGTAGTCTGAAAAAGGGGAAAATTCCAAAACATTAATCAGGGGAAAAATAAATAGACAACTTTTTGTGCCAGTAAGAAAAGTATAGCATCAACATGAGCATTAGATACCTCTGAGTGCTAAGCTTTAATAACAGGGAGGGACACAGTATAATAATAGGCTCAGATCTTGATTACTTTTCCTAATGAGAGTGAAGCACAGCATGGAAAAGTGACAACTTGAGATAATTCAAAATGTCACATTAGCTTTGGGTTTCAATCTCTTCTATAACCAGTCTTCATAAAAACTGCTAATGAGTAGTAAATTAGACTGATTTGAGTTTTACTTCAATTTGCTTCTTGTGCAAATCTTTAGAGAAAGGGTGTAAGGCAGTGGGATGTCGTAGATAGCATATTAGAGCAGAAGTCAAGCAACCTGAGTTAGAGGCTGCACTCTGCAATTAACAATCTGTGAGGCTCTGGGCAAGGCAGGCAAAGAAATTAGCTGTTCATGAACATCTGTCGGGCACCATGCACTGTGTTAGGTCCAAAGGAGACAGGTAAATAAGGCTGGTGCCATGTCCTCGAGCTGCTCACAGTCTGGTGGTAGAGAGATAATGTAGAAAGATAATATGTAGAAAGATATGTAAAAAGATAATCAGAATATCTTATGACAAGTCTTTCATAGAGTTATGGGCAATGGACTATGGGCATTCAGAATATAGGACTGTGATTAACAATGAGAAAATCAAGGAGGGTACATGTAATAATAACTAAAATAATTAACGCATTTTAGGAAGTATCAATACATTGAAAAGAGTAAAATGAAACAGATATTAACTTTAATCACATATTTTATTTAATCTAAAGTACTATTTCAACATATAGTAGATATAAAGTTGTTAATGAGGTAAGTTTACATCATTTTTTTAACTCTTTTTTTTTACTAAGTCTTTAAAATTCAATGTGACATACAGTCACACAGCACATTTAAATTTGGACTAGCCACATTTCAAGTGCCTAATGGCACCCCACTCCAGTACTCTTGCCTGGAAAATCCCATGGATGGAGGAGCCTGGTGGGCTGCAGTCCAGGGGGTTGCTAAGAGTCGGACACGACTGAGCGACTTCAGTTTCACTTTTCACTTTCATGCATTGGAGAAGGAAATGGCAACCCACTCCAGTGTTCTTGCCTGGAGAATCCCAGGGATGGTGGAGCCTGATGGGCTGCCATCTATGGGGTCGCACAGAGTCAGACATGACTGAAGCGACTTAGCAGCAGCAGCAGCAGCAGTGGCCACATGTGGCTAGTGGTTACCATCCTGAACAATGTAAGATTAGTCTGCATCTATGTCCAAAAAGACTTAAAGCATTTGTGCACCAGTCAATGAGGGATTCCTAGCTTAATATGAGGACAGGCAAAAAGGACGTAGGGGCTTTAATTCTCAATAGCAATGGTTCTAATATATGGGTTCATAAACTGATTCTGGACTGAGTTCCTAAGAATCTTCTAGGAAGCTTGCAAAAGACAGATTCCTGGATCTTTGAGGTTTCAAATCACTGGATTTGGGTAGAGCTTAGAAATATGTATTTTAGAAAAGAACTCTGATTATACCTAGGTGTATGCAAGGCTGGGAACTACTGACAATCCACTGAATAGGAGGCACCTGTGATGATCATAAAGGTCCTTTAATTTTAGGTAGCATCAGCAGGAGAATAGTTCTCTGTGTGGATGAGCTGCAAGTATTTCTTGAGAAGCTACATCCTTTCTCTCGGACTGGTGTGGTGTCAGATTGGTCCTCCCTCCCCATTAGTTCTGTCTACTTGTTCAGCTGAGAGTTGCTGGTGTCTCTGCACCAAGCTTCAAGAAAGTGTGCATATTTAATTTGCCCATTTGATTCACACATTTTTGTCTGATGTCTTTCAAATGAGTGTCCCAAACTTGGCTATGAGATCCTTCTTGTTGACACTAAAAAAAAAATTTTTTTTTTCATGAACCTCTCTCCAGGTTTACCACATCAGAAACTTAGGGAGTGGGGCCTCAAGTGATTATTTTTACAAACTCCTCAGGGATCACTTGGTGTCGGAAAAGTAGTTGGGTTGCAGTGACCTAGAGAGTCTTTGGGAATGTATAACTAAGATTACTACTGTCATTGCTAGATTTTAGAGCTGTTTTGCCACCATATAGAATGTGGTATAATGGCCTTAGGCAGTCCTTGTTTGGTATTTGGCTCTTTAGCTTACTAACTGTGTCATCTTGTTGAGTTATTTACCATATTTGACCCTTTGTTTCCTTATGAGTAAAATGGGAATAATAATCAATTAATAAGGCTATTGTTAGTGCCCTGGGGCTCACTTCTTTGTTCTCTTTCTGTTTGATCATTCTGTGATCTCATTTGGACTGATGACTTGATGAGCTTTTAAGCTGATAACTTTCCAACTAACTTGCCCCCTTTCTTTAACCTGGACCATCTGTGACTAACTGCTTTAAGCATATTTTTACTTGAATATATGATTAGCTTCTCAAATATAACATGCCTAAAGGATCACTCCCTAATCAGTTTCCAAAATAAGTTTCAACTATAATCTGATTCATCTTGCTGCTGCTGCTGCTGCTGCTGCTACTACTATGTCGCTTCAGTCGTGTCTGACTCTGTGTGACCCCATAGACGGCAGCCCATCAGGCTCCACCATCCCTGGGATTCTCTAGGCAAGAACACTGGAGTGGGTTGCCATTTCCTTCTCCAATCCATGAAAGTGAAAAGTGAAATTGAAGTCGCTCAGTCGTGTTCAACTCTTAGCGACCCCATGGCTGCAGCCCACCAGGCTCCTCCATCCATGGGATTTTCCAGGCAAGAGTACTGGAATGGGCTCCATTGCCTTCTCTGCTGACTCATCTTAGTAAATGACAATGCCAAACTTCCAGTTGCATAGGTCAAAAACCTTGGACTCATCCTTGATTCTTTTCTTTCACATTTCACATTAGCAAATCTTGTCATCTCTTCTTTTAAAATTATACAGAATTTGATAACTTCTCAACTCTACTATTACCATTCTGGTTATTTCTTGTCTTGATTATTTCAATAAGATAAACTATTTTCCTTTTTTGTTTCCTTCCTTTTTCCATTGTTTATTCTCAACAGTGTAGCCAGAGCTACTTACTATTTTTTTACCCAAGGATACCAGAGATTTTAAGAAAAAGTTAGGAACCTGATCAATTTTGTGAGACTTTCATGAGAAACAGGACACCGGTCCAGCAAATATTTTGAGGGGGGCTCTTTGGCTGAGATATTGGGTCCTTATTCCTGTAAAACTTGCTAACATAGATTTGTAATTCGATTGTTATTTCTTCTGGAAAGTGGATATCTGTGGAATTTATTACCTGTTTTTCCATTTCTAGGGATTTTCCTAACCACTGTCTACATGACTATAGCAGGAATTACTATGTTGATTAAGTGTGGCCATATTCCCTTAAAATGTGGTTGAGCAAGTGGTGAGCATCTATGCCACAATCAGTGAGTTTATTTCAATGGAATTTGGACTCAGGACTGAGACATGAACCTATATCTCCATGAGTACATGTACTGGGTTGAATTGTGCCCTCCTCAAATATATGTTCAAGTCCTAACCCCTTCCCAACCCCAGATATCCCTGATAACCCTGGGGAGTGACTTTATTTGGAAATAGGGTTTTTGCAGATGTAACCCAAGTTAAAATGGGGTCTGAGGAGCAAAGGCAAGTTTATAAGAAAGAATGATACTGGTATGTTGAGAGAAGCCAGAGAATAAATCCTAATAGCATTTGAATTTCTGATTCCAATTTCCCTTGAGCCCAACTGAGGACCAACAGTATTTCCAAGCTCATTTATAATACATTTCCAGGTCAGTTTTAGTTAGTTTCTGTTACTTGCAACCACAATAATACTAATCAATTCATTTTTCCACCAGAGGCCCTTCTTTTGTGGATCAGCTTTTCCTTTTGGAATTCATGTATTTAGAAACATAACTCTTCCCTTACTCTTTCAATTGTTGTTATTGTTCAGTCACTTAAGTTTTGCCTGACTCTTTGAAGCATGTACTGCAGCAGGCCAGGTTTCCCTGTCCTTCACTATTTCCCAGTTTGTTCATGTCCATTGAGTCGGTGATGCTATCTAACAATCTCATCCTCTGCTGCCCCCTTCTCCTTTTGCCTTCCATCTTTCCTAGCATCAGGGTCTTTTCTAATGAGTCAGTTCTTTGCATCAGATGGCCAGAGTATTGAAGCTTCAGCTTTAGCATCAGTCCTTCCAAAGAATATTTGGGGTTGATTTCCTTTAGGATTGACTGGTTTGATCTCTTTGTTTCAACTAGCAATAGTTTAAAGCATCAGTGATGTATCTCTTGGGACTCAAGGCCATCAGTTTGTTTTTTACTTGAATGCTATGGATTTGGAAATGACTCCCACAGAAAGATAAACTATAATAATGAAAAAAAATTTATCATTAGAGAAATTTTCCTTGTTTTATGACTTCTTTAGAGACCATTATACTGGAGGGCTTTCTGAACTTCATTTCTGAAAACCTGCTGAATATAAAGTACTGTTCTAGGTGCTGGAGGAATACAAAGATGAATGAGACATTGTTAATTTCCTCAAAGAGTTTAGAGATCAGTAAAGGATGAGACCTGAAAACAATACAGTAAAGGCTAGGATGGGACGAAGCAAGTGCTATGATAGAAGTGGGATCAATAGGTTCAGAAGAGAGTGTGTTTATTTCTAACTGGGGTTACCAGTGAAGGCTTTAACGAGGCGAAGAATTTTGAAACATGGAGATAGATGATCCCTCACTATTAAAAAAGCTAGGTTAAATGTCCCTGTTAATACGCTCACAGCTTCCTGTTCATCTTCCTATTCAGTGTGTATTTTTACCACTGCACTGCAAGTTCTGTAAGAGCAGTGATCACATTTGTCACGGTCAGTATTACATCTTCAGAGCTTACCATTATGCTTAGTACATAGCAGTTGTCAAAATATGCTTTTTGCATGAATGAATGAGCTAGGAAAGAATGTCATGCCACATAGAGAATGGAGCAGGAGGGTGATTCTCTCTTTGTGTCATTTTAAGGACTTCAGTAAGAACAGCTCATGTAGTTTTACTCTAGATGGGGAAACAGTAGAAACAGTGTCAGACTTTGTTTTTTTGGGCTCCAAAATCACTGCAGATGGTGACTGCAGCCATGAAATTAAAAGGCGCTTACTCCTTGGAAGAAAAGTTATGACCAACCTAGATAGTATATTCAAAAGCAGAGACATTACTTTGCCGACTAAAGTCCGTCTAGTCAAGGCTATGGTTTTTCCTGTGGTCATGTATGGATGTGAGAGTTGGACTGTGAAGAAGGCTGAGCGCTGAAGAATTGATGTTTTTGAACTGTGGTGTTGGAGAAGACTCTTGAGAGTCCCTTGGACTGCAAGGAGATCCAACCAGTCCATTCTGAAGGAGATCAACCCTGGGATTTCTTTGGAAGGAATGATGCTAAAACTGAAGCTCCAGTACTTTGGCCACCTTATGCGAAGAGTTGACTCATTGGAAAAGACCCTGATGTTGGGAGGGATTGGGGGCAGGAGGAGAAGGGGATGACTGAGGATGAGATGGCTGGATGGAATCATGGACTCAATGGACGTGAGTCTGAATGAACTCCTGGAGTTGGTGATGGACAGGGAGGCCTGGCGTACTGCGATTCAGGGGTCGCAAAGAGTCGGACACGACTGAGCGACTGATCTGAACTGATATATATATATATTAGTGAAATTTTTAAATTTATTTTTTAAAATAATATTCAATAAAACTGTTTTACGGCATTGTATGGATCTTAACACATGGATAGAATCATGGAATCACTACTGTAATCAGAATACAGAGCAGTTTCATCATCCTCCCAAATTCCTTCGTTTTACCCAATTTTAGTCACAATTTCCACACATCCTTAACCCTTGTCAATCACTTATCTCTTCTCTGTTCCTATAGTTTTTACTTAGGGATGTCATATAAATGTAATCATGCTGCTGCTAGTGCTGTTATGTCCTTTCAGTCATGTCCGACTCTTCCCAACCCCATGGACTGCAGCCTACCAGGCTCCTCTGTCCATGGGATTTTCCAGGCAACAGTACTGTAGTGGGTTGCCATTGCCTTCTCCGAAATGTAAACATACAGTATGTAATCTCTTGAGACTTGATATTTTCATTCAATACAATGCCTCTGAAATTCATTCAATTTGTTTTGTGTTTCTTTTGTTCATTCCTTTTGTATTGCCATGTAGTATTCCACTGTGTGGATATGTACCATCCGGTTTTTTTTTTTTCACTTCTTTTTTTTAATTAATTTTTATTTTTAGTTTGTTTTGCTTTACAATACTGTATTCGTTTTGCTATACATTGACATGAATCAGCCACGAGTGTACATGAACCCCCAATCCCGACCACCTCCCTGATCCCACCCTACACCATCTCTTTGGATTATCCCCGTGCATCAGTCCCAAGCATCCTGCATCCTGCATCGAACCTAGACTGGCAATTCGTTTCACTTATGATATCATACGTGTTACACTGCCACTCTTCCAAATCATCCCACCCTCTCCCTCTTCCACAGAGTCCAAAAGACCGCTCTATACATCTGTGTCTCTTTTGCTGTCTCATGTACAGGTTTATCATTACCATCTTTCTAAATTCCATATATATGTGTAAGTATATTATATTGGTGTTTTTCTTTCTGGGTTACTTCACTCTGTATAATCGGCTCCAGCTTCATTCACCTCATTAGAACTGATTCAAATATACTCTTTTTAATGGCTGAGTAATACTCCATTGTGTATATGTACCACTGCTTTCTTATCCATTCATCTGCTGATGGACATCTAGGTTGCTTCCATGTCCTGGCTATTATAAATAGTGCTGCAATGAACATTGGGGTACACGTGTCTCTTTCAATTCTGGTTTCCTCGGTGTGTATGCCCAGCAGTGGGATTCCTGGGTCATAAAGCAGTTCTATTTCCAGTTTTTTAAGGAATCTCCACACTGTTCTCCATAGTGGCTGTACTAATTTGCATTCCCACCAACAGTGTAAGAGGGTTTCCTTTTCTCCGCACCATCTCCAGCATTTATTGCTTGTAGACTTTTGGATCGCAGCCATTCTGACTGGTGTGAAATGGTACCTCATTGTGGTTTTGATTTGCATTTCTCTGATAATGAGTGATGTTGAGCATCTTTTCATGTGTTTGTTAGCCATCCGTATATCTTCTTTGGAGAAATGTGTATTTAGTTCTTTGGCCCATTTTTTGATTGGGTCATTTATTTTTCTGGAATTTAGCTGAATAAGCTGCTTGTATATTTTTGAGATTAGTTGTTTGTCAGTTGCTTTATTTGCTATTATTTTCTCCCATTCAGAAGGCTGTCTTTTCACCTTGCTTATAGTTTCCTTTGTTGTGCAGAAGCTTTTAATTTTAATTAGATCCCATTTGTTTATGTTTGCCTTTATTTCCAGTATTCTGGGAGGTGGGTCATAGAGGATCCTGCTGTGATTTATGTCAGAGAGTGTTTTGCCTATTTTCTCCTCTAGGTGTTTTATAGTTTCTTGTCTTACATTTAGATCTTTAATCCATTTTGAGTTTATTTTTGTGTATGGTGTTAGAAAGTGATCTAGTTTCATTCTTTTACAAGTGGTTGACCAGTTAATTCCAGGCATCTTTTCTGACCATAATGCATTAAGATTAGATCTCAATTTATAGGAGACAAACTATTAAAAATTCCAACATATGGAGGCTGAACAACACACTTCTAAATAATCAACAAATCACAGAAGAAATCAAAATATGCATAGAAACAAATGGAAATGAAAACACAACAACCCAAAACCCGTGGGACACTATAAAAGCAGTGCTAAGAGGAAAGTTCATAGCAATACAGGCATACCTCAAGAAACAAGAAAAAAGTCAAATAAATAACTTAACTCTACACGTAAAGAGTCAATATATATTTTCAATGATAACATTTCCTTTTCAATGAGACACACATTGTCCCTTACAGGGGCTGTTCTTTCAGACAATACAATGGAATGAAGACAAAGAAAAACAAACCACAGCTGACCTGCAACAAACACAAAATAATTATTTTTAAAAGCCTACTATTACCTAATTCTAAGAGAAACAAGGCTACCCTCTTTTCAGAGAAAACTACATGTAAGAGAAAAAAGGAAATTTGCTTGTAGAGGAAAAAATTATACTCATGCACACATTTGTAAAATGTGGATTTGAATTAAAGTAGACATTTAAAGGGATTTCCCTAGTAGCTCAGCTGGTATAGCAGCTGCCTGCAATGCAGGAGATCTCGGTTTGATTCCTGGGTTGGGAAGATACCCCAAGAAGTGATAAGCTACCCACTTCAGTATTCTTGGGTTTCCCTGGTGGCACAGATAGTAAAGAATCTACCTGCAATGTGAGAGACCTGAGTTTGATCCTTGAGTTGGGAAGATCCCCTGGAGGAAGAAGGCATGGTAACCGGCTCAAATACTCCTGCCTGGAGAATCTCCATGGACAGAGGAGCCTAGCAGGCTACAGTCCAATGGGTCACAACAGTCAGACACAACTGAGCAACTAAGCACAGCACAACACAGACATTTAAAGAGTCTAAAATTATCTAAAGTAGCATTGATTGTGTCTTATATCAAACTGGCATGATCAACATCAACTGAAACCTTTAGAGAAAGGCAAACTCACCTCCCTGCCTCAAATCTAGTGAATTGTAATCTCTGGAAGTAAAATTAAGATTCTGCACTTTAACAACTGCCCAGGTAATTCATATGCAAGCTAAAGTTTGAGAAACACTGATCTAAAGTGTAAGAACCTACAGCCTGTTATACACAGTGAAGTAAGTCAGAAAGAGAAAAACAAATATCATATTAATACATACACATGGAATCTAGAAAAAATGGTACTGATGAACCTATTTGTAGGGTAACAATCAGACATAGATTGTGAACACAGTAGGGGATGGAGAGGGTGGGATGAATTGAGAGAGTAGCATTGAAACATATATACCACCAACTGTAAAATAGATAGCCAGTGGGAATTTTCTGTATGAGGCAAAGTGCTCAACCAGGTGCCCTGTGACAACCTAGAGGGTGGGTGGTGTGGGATAGGAGGTGGGAGGGAGGTTCAAGAAGGAGGGGACATATGTATACCTGTAGCTGATTCATGCTGATGTATGGTAGAAATCAATACAACATTGTAAAGCAATTATCCTCCAATTAAAAATAAATGTAAAAAATAAAACATATAGATCTCAAAACATTCAACCAAATAATGTGTGCACAAAAAGCCCACTCTAGCAATGACCCTTTTCATGCTGTAACATGTCTCTTTTCATTAGCATAATTTTTAACATTGTACTAATATTTTTATTGAAATGTCTTTAAACTTAGAGTTGGTATTTATTTTACCTTCTATAACTTTCATTAATTCAGCTTTAGGTAGAGTTTTAGTTTTTATTCAGTTTAGCAGGAAAAGATTTCTATTAAACATGAGGTGAAAAATAAGATCTTAGTGAATATACATAGAAATTTCCATTTTACATTATTTCCATACATTGTGATTCTGTTTTCTCTTTCAATGTTTTAACAAATAACTTTGAATATCTACCACATGCTAAGTCATGCTGCCCTTAGTACTGAAAAACAGCATATGTGTACAAAATGAATACAGTATTGTAGAGCAAAACAAACTAAAAAATAAAAATTAATTAAAAAAAAAAAAGATGGAAGTCTTCCCTTCACTTACTCAATCACTCCCTCATTATGAGTTACTTTTCAAATGATCAGAATGAATTTCCAAATGAAACTCTTAGTCATATGGTCATAAAATCTTATATTTTTATACTGTTTATATCTTCAAAAAACCTGAGCTGTTGTTCTGCCTGTGAGTTGCAAAATAAATTTTAACAGTGCACTAAGAATCCTGGCTTTCATATGCAACAGGGGCATAGATGTACTGGTTTCTTTGTGTATTTCACTTTCTTAAATGTAGTATAAAATGTACATTTCTGTTACTGAGACTTATCTTTAGAAAACATGAAAGATTATACATTTCCCTCTCAGAGACAGAGAAAAACCACTGCTCACCTGAATTTACTTTTTAAGAAAATAAAAAGTGATATCATAATCATTTCATGATTATATAAATTGTGTTCATGACAAAATTAACTTTATAGCATTTCCTCATATAATTTAAAATCTCACCGAGAAAAATAAAGGATTGAGAAAGGACATGAACAGAGAATTCTCTCATTCACTCATTTATCCATTCACTGTTACACACAACTATTGATTGTCAGCTAGTTGGTAAGTACTATATTAGGTAATGAGATAACAACTAAGGCAAAAGAAACATGATGTCTGTACTTGTAAAACTTTCAGTTTAGTAAACCTATGAAAAAGCACTGCCATAATTTAAAATTTGAATTACAATAAAACAAAAATATTAAAAGAATATTTAATAAAAAGAATGTTAATGGCATTTGAGTATCTTAAATAATTAGCATTATGAATTGTAAGAATTCATCAAGCAGAAAATCTATTGACATGCCAACATCCCTGTCAATTTTAAGCAAAACAGTTAAATTTGAAATACTCATGATAAGAACTCTTTATCTCTTCCTTTGATTTTTAGTCAGAACTTTTGATGGCTTTTAAATATATGCCTTACCTCTGTTGCGCACTTCCCAACAATGATTGAGAAATGGCTATTTACTCAGATTTGAGAAACAAAATCTTTGTGTAGATTTTTATTTAGTATATTCAGACTGTCATGATTGAAGGAGAACACTCTATAGACATGAAGAATATTTAACCAAATCATTCTCCAATGCATGGGGATATACTGTTAATGTATATAAGGAAAATATGACATCAAAGGAATTAGCAAAATGTCAGGTTTAGATGTTCTAGGTTTGATTATCATCTGAGACACTTACACCTTGTGAGACTTTGGTCAACTTTCTCAACTGTTCTGGGTTTTAGTTTCCTTAACTATAAAATAAGAATAATAAATGTATATAATTAGATGTTCTAATATGACAGCCAAGGTAAAGTACATAATGTACCTTGCACATTATTTTTTGACACATATTAGTAATTTTTACTAATATCAGTTATGATAAATTTATGTAAAAATTCATCAAAACAAAATGAAACACACTGTACAAGGAGTTTTATTTCCCCACTTTTCTCCTCTATATTTAGTCTGCTTTCTCCTTTACTTATTTTTCTTTCAAATCCCTTATTATTTCTTTTAAATATTGCCAGAAGGAATGACAAATAGACCTTAAGTAGGCAACCTGAAAATCTTTAAGTATTCAAATAAATCCAATTTATCAAAGACTCTTCATATTGAAAATTCACAATGGAGGAGGGACTATTCAATTTACTGTTAGCCATTAATATTTGTATTACTGTCAACATATTTCCAAGTGTATTAAGAAGTGTTTTATTCAATAATTTGGTTCAGTAATCTTCATTCCAAGAAATGGCACAATATTAGAACTTCATGCCTCGAAACTGTCTTGCTGCTGTTTTTCAGTCACTCAGTCCTGTCCGACTACTTGCAACCCCAGGGACTACAGCACACCAGGCTTCCCTGTCCCTCACCATCTCCCAGAGCTTGCTCAAATTCATGTCCATTTTCATCCAGCCATCTCATCCTCTGTCGTCCCCTTCTCCTCTTGTCTACAGTCTTTCCAGCATCAAGGTCTCTTCTAATGAGTAGGCTCTTTGCATCAGGTGGCCAAAGTATTGGAGCTTCAGCTTCAGCATCTGTCCTTCCAATGAATATTCAGGATTGATTTCCTTTAGGATTGACTGGTTTGAACTCTTTGCAGTCCAGGGTACTCTCAAGGGTCTTCTCCAACACCACAGTTTAAAAGTATCAACTCTTTAGTGCTCAGCCTTCTTTATGATCCATCTCTCACACCCATACATGACTACTGGAATAACCATGGCTTTGACTATATGGACCCTTGCTGGAAACTCTTTATTACTAATTGAATAAATACTCCATAAATTTATAATGATCATGAATCCTAGTCTGCTTGAAATTGTATGTATATTATTTATATAATATAATTACCTACCAGTAATATTGTGATTTATACAATAAATTGATGGTAATCTTCCATATGAGTGTGCTTTGTGCTAAGTTGCTTCAGTCGTGTCCGACTCTTTGTGACTGTAGCCTTCCAGGCTCCTCTTTACATGGGATTCTTGAGGCAAGAATACTGGAGTGGGTTGCCGTGCCCTCCTCCAGGGGATCTTCCCACCCCAAGGATTGAACCCATAGCTCTTACATTTCCTGCATTGTCAGGCGAGTTCTTTAGCATTAGTGTCACCTGGGAAGCCCACCTTACATATACATATTAAATAATGTGATATTTTAATAATAGAAAATAATTTAAGACATAATTATCTTCTTTGAAAGTCAACTGTGTAAACACATATACATTCAAGAGGGTAACTATTTCATTGTATAAGAGCATGAGAGCAATGAAGTAGATACTTTGAGTGTAGAAATATTTAGTCAAGTCGGAGAGTCAGATTCATGAAAATTGCATTGAATTATTTTTAATATGGAAAATGTAGTAATACCATTCTTTCTTCCTCCCAGCCTCTTTTAAGTCTTCACAATTTAAAGAAATGTATTCATTTATTTGTGCAAGGTACAGAATGATACTGAGAATATTAAATTCAAAATTAACACTTCCTACTTTAGAAAGGTACATCCCAGTCCCAGGTATGGAGTGTATCCTGATCCAAAGACTTAACTATTCTTACTGGTTTCTATTTATTTTATATTTAAAGGTTTAGGTCTATTATCTGATTTCAACTGGAAATAAAATCATAGAATTTTAGAACATTTGTGCTAAGTCACTTCAGTTATGTCTCACTCTGTGTGACCCTATGGATTGTAGTCTGCTAGACTCCTCTGTCCATGGAATTTTCCAGGTAAGAATACTAGAGTGGGTTGCCATTTCCTCCTCCAGGGGATCTTCCAGACCCAGGGATCAAACCCACCTCTCTCTGCATTGGCAGGCAGGTTTTTTGTTTGTTTGTTTGTTTTTAAACCACTAGTGCCTCCTGGCAAGCCCCTTAGAGCATACAGAAACTGTAACAATCTCTGACTCCCAACTGCTTCTTCTGAGAGAGGAGAAAATAAGTGCCATAGAAATGTGAAATGATTTGCCCAAAGTCAAAAAGCCTACAAAGCTCCAGGCTTTTTCTGTAGACATATTTATTTTTTAAGCTTGGGTGTGATCATTTCCTTAACCATTAGAAGGATTTAAGCTATGAACATACAATCAGCATACTTGTGTTCTAGTACTCATGTGGTTTACTATTATCTTTTTAGCTTTAAGGAAATAGCCTATTGCCTTTGTCAGTTTGCTTCAGAGGTTTATATTGATAGAGAAGGTCAAAGGGAAAAGTGAATGTGAAGATATTTGTAGAATAAGAAAAAAAAAGTCACTGTAAAAAAAAGAGAGAGAGAGAGAGAGAAATTCACTTTAGAAGCAAATAGTGACTTTATCAAAATAATGAACTGGGTTTACAAAATACATTGACAAAAAGATGTTTCCAAGATAAAATCCTTAGTGGTTCATCACAAATAACATTTAGCTTAATTATAGTGACTTCAGAAACTTCAGAAAAGAGTACAATTATTTCAACATGAGTAACTATGGGAGCATTTGCTTTAATAGAAACAACATTTGATCCTGGACTACTCTCTTCGACAAAGGATAAAATTTATAAATAGCAAGGATTTAAGTTGAATATTTTAGGGAAAGGGCTATACATAAATTCTGACATTCTTTAAATGTAAACTATCAAGTTAGTTAGAGGTTACAAGGAAACACTCATCTCTATCAGTACATGGTGATAACTGAGCTTTCAAAGAGCACTCATGAAAGAACAATATAATCCTACTATAAATGGGTGACAAATCCAAAACCTTTCTGATCTATATAACCTAGCAGACAAAAAGAAAAATCTTATCAACATAATTTTTTATTCAAGAGCTCACACTTGACTGCCACCCTAATTGGATACTACTGTAGAAGTTCGTCTGATAGATATCTTAGTACAAAGCCAGGCTCGGAAGGTCTAGAAGGTGTACAAGTATCAATTTCATAGCATTTCATTTTCAATCCCTCTGTATAAAAGCATACTAACCCAGCACTGACAGAAGTAGAGTTACATTAAGACAGTACATGAGCAGGATTCAAATAACCCCTCTGACAGGAGAAATCACTGTTTGGTTCAAAGTATTTGTGGAAAGCATTTCGCTTGAACATTAACATAAGGTGAGGGACAGATATGTCTTTATTAAGGAAGAGAAATGCTATGATCATATGCATGTGGACTGATAGAAACTGTGTCATAAACACTGAAAGTACGGAGTTCTCACATTTATTACAGTGTATTTGCGTTTAGATCTTGGTTCTTTTATTAAGTGTTTGATCAACTGACAAGCTTTCATCTACTTTTCGGCCTCAGTTTCTTTACATGAACAGTACAGGTGAGAATGGTATAAGCACCTCACTATTTGAGGGGGGCTAAACAAGGAGCACATGCATAGTGCTCCACAAACAGTTGGTGCTCAGTACAGGTTAGGTATGATGATAAAGGTGTTCAACAATTTCAAGTAAAAGGAAGAATCATTATTTCTATTCAGAAGTTCTTTTTTGATGTGACTGACTTTGTGTGTGTATGTGTGTGTGTTTTTCTCCTAATCTTTAGAGAAAACGGGAGAAATCAAACACAACAAGCAGAGAGGGTAAAAATAAATAAAACTTCAGGTGACTCATGAGCACTAACACAGTTCAAGGAGATATATGTAGGAGGAGGAAGTCAGTAGTCAAACTAATGTACACTTGGAGAAGGCCTGGTCACTGGACCACAGAGAGGACTTACACAAGACCGACCTCTGCTGTTCGGAAACAGAAGTACATGAGACCTTTTATACAATTAGCTGCTTATCTTTAGCATACATTTTGGAAGAATACACTGTATAGTCAGTCATATGCTTGCATGAAAGGAGATTGAGTAGTAAGTACATTTTTCTTTCAATAATGACACTATAGACAATTCTAAGTTATAAACCATTTCTAAGTTATAGGTTTTCCTATCGGTATCAATCCCTTTCTGTTTGATTGATCTCACACTGCTCTCCTCCTACTTTATTATATTTCCCTTCTAATCACTATAATTCAGTCAAACAGGCCTTTCCATTCCTCAAACCATCTTCTAAGCCTGTACACTTTTCTAGGCAATGCAATAAAATCTCCACTCCTCCCCAAATCCCCATGATTGACTCCTAGTCATCATTTAGCAGTTTAAGTAAGTGACCCTCATGGAAAATTTTCCTGACTTTGTAGTGTAATTTTCCCTTCACTGTACAATCCAGAAAGATTCTGCTTTATGTTGTTTTCATCACTATGTGAAATTATCATAACTCTATAGGAACATGTTATCACTTGATTCCTTGTTTTCACCACACTACTTGATCACAGTTGTGCTTAGTCACTCAGTCGTGCCCAACTCTTTGCAATCTCATGGACTGTAGCCTGCCCAGCTGCTCTGTCCATGGGGATTCTCCCAGCAAGAATACTGGAGTGGGTTGCCATGCCCTCCTCTGGGAATCTTCCCAACTCAGGGATCGAACTCAGGTCTTCTGCACTGTGGGTGGATTCTTTACTGTCTGAGCCATCAGGGAAGCCACACAGTTGTTCAGTAAGGATCAATTAATAAATTGTCAAACAAATGAAAAAAAATTTTAAAAAATTGATCTGACAGAGATGAGCAAAAAATAAAAAGATTTTATGTTCTTCTCTTCCCTGTTTATCTTTAGATAAAGTCCTACATTGTGGAGAGTTCTGGTTCCAATCAAGGTCCCAGATCATACCTGTTATGATTCACCATTTAGTCTCTAACCCATGAACTGTTTACTTTCTTTAGATATTGCAATTCCATTTCCATTATTTCTGTATTGTGGTATGCCATGAAATTGATAATGACCATATAAATAAATAAACAATACCCTCAAATAACCACCAAACACTGGTATTTTTGTACTTATAATACCACTACTTGGGGTTAGATCTGAATTTTTTCATTATTTTTATTTGCATTTTTCAAGTCATTAAATAAGCTGAACAGTTATTCCTTTATTTGTTAGGAATTTGGTTTTACCCAATAGACAAGGTGAGCCCTGATTTTCTTCCGCAGTTCCTGAGAGCTGACTTGAAGAGCATCTGTGGGAAAATGAAGGCTAGGATATCAAGAGGAAGGTAGACAGGTTCTCAGGCCTGAAGTTCTTTATCTTCCTAACTATTCCCATCTTCCCAAGGGCTAGATCCCCTTTCTTCTCCACTCCCTTTTCCTCCAGTCATGAAGTTAAAGCCTTGTCCTTCCTCCCCAGGCTAACTTACATGTATTATCCTTTTATTTTCCAGTGCTCCTAATGGAGATACTCAAGCCAAAAGAACTAAAATTGTATTCACTAGTTATATATATATATATTCCTTATCTTATTTTAATCCAATTTATTCTTATTTTTATTTCATTTTTAAATTATCTTTCATTTTTTAACAATTATACATTTATGTATCTCATTACCTAAATATTCTTGAACTTTAAATTTTAAATATAATATTGAGTTTTAGATGATTTATTAACTTGAATATTATATCTCCTTTATAAAAATAATATAGTTTAAATTTGTTTGTGTTCTAAACATTTCAATATTTTATTCAAACATATTAATATTTATAAAAAACATTCAGAGTTATGTCAGAAAACTGTATATCTATATATACAGATATGGATATCTGTATCTAAAATATATATATAGTTTTATATCTATTCAAACGTCTGTGGGTATAATTTTGTTCTTTAACAATAATTGTCTTTTATCCTCTATATTCTTTATAGTCTATTTTAAGCTTTAACCATCCACTTATCTCTCTTTTTATTCCGATATATCCTATATATTCCAACTTATACATGCACACACACACAAAGCTCAAATAGTACACATTCACAGGTGATATATATTTGTTTATATCCTTGTTGTTTAGTTATATATATTTAAAACAAATACTCATTTTATCTCATGGTTATTAATTTTATCACACGGTATTATCACACAAATGTGAAAATGAAGAGCTTACCTCCTACATTGTATTGCTCTCATAAGTATGTTCTAGAAAGGTCATTCATGGGAACTTGTATTTATTTTGGGAAGCATGAGATTAATGTTCTTTAAGTGCCATATTGGGCTTTCCTGGTGGCTCAGATTGTAAAGAATCTGCCTTCAATGCAGGAGACCTGGGTTTGATCCATGGTCAGGAAGATCCCCTGGAGAAGGAAATGGAAACCCACTCCAGTATTATTTCCTGGAGAATCTCATGGACAGAGGATCCTGGTGAGCTATAGCCCATGGGGTTGCAAAGAGTTGGACACGACTGATTGACTAACACTTTCACTTTCAAGCCCCATATTGAATGGATTTAACCTCACACAATCCTCAGTATTACACAAGTTCATGCTTTTTCCTCTAGTTATGTACAAGATTAATATTTGACTCTTAGAAAAGCCTGTGGAACTTTTGAGCTAGGGAACATAAATCACATAAATCCACAGAGTAGAGAAGTTTCCAAAAGGTAGTTAAATCTTGCCCTTTGAAACCGTGTGCTAGAGCTACAGAAAAGTATTGCTTTCTGTGGCTACTGCTGACAAAGGGTCACTGGAATATAGGCATAAAGACAACACTGGATTTCCCCAAAGTTAAAAGCCTCTTAAGAGTTATGTGCAGGGACTTCTGAAAAGTGTGGCTGGAGGCAATGCGAGCACACTGGTAAAAGGAGGCCACAGTACTTTGGATATCTTGCTATTCACACATATAATAGTAAAATAATTTACCATTATAAATTTTATATTACACTCTTATTGTATATATTTTATTTTTGCTTTAATACTAAAAGTTTCTCAAAAACAGTATTTGTAGTTTCATTTTCATCTGCCACAAACTCATTCTTTGCATGAATTATAGTGGGTGCTAAATATCATCTGATAAATAAAAGAATCATAGTACATTATTATTTGAATTTTAATCAACTACAGTTGCCTACTCAGCACCAATTCTGCTAAAGGAGACACAGGATATGAAAAAGGAAGGGGGTCACATACATAAGAGATGAATCATTTAAAATCTATATATTCAAAGTTACATAGAGGGTTTAAGGCTAGGTTATGTCTCTGAGCAGCTGTGTGAGAGCCTTGGAACTATTAGATAATTTGCTTATGTCTCAAATTCTTTCTTGTGTTTTTAATAATAAATGATACAACTCTATATTTTAAAAGGCTATACAGAGGATATAAGAATGTATTAATATATGAAACAGCTATTCACATGTACACGTCTGCTAAATGTTTTTGGGTATACTGTAAGCACTTAATAAATGATATTTAATTTTTTGTTCATACAATTATAATAGTAATATTGCAAATGAATTTAAAGTAACTGCAGTTTGAAGTGATATCTACAATAAAAGAAGATAAAACAAGAGAGCAATAGTAATAATCATGAAACTATTGCTCAAATTTCATTATGTAAAGCAAATGTTTTCTGATTTTAGTAGCATACAATAAAGTGAAAAAGAATTAGGTAAATTAGAACAATGTATTCATTTATTCCATATTTCCAGTCTTTAGCTCTAGTGCACATTATATCACCACAGAGTTTAGTGTAATAATAAATATAATACCCATAAAATGAAGCATTAATAGTCTCATCTGATTACTAGAGATATCAAATTTTTTGAAATTTCCTTTTCAATTTTCTCAACCATTTTAAGTACTGGCATCTATGAATATTACTCTATTCAGGGTACGTGCAAGTATTTATTGATTTCATTACTCAAATAGCAGTTTTCCTATACTGACTTGGCTTGCGATGTTCTAAGCCCTTGGATTTGAAATCTGAAGGCCCAGTCTTACTAAAGGCTGCTTATTACCTGCATAACGAAGGACAATATTATCCACACTGGTAAACTGAAATGCAAATCAAAATATCATTCAGGTTTATATTTAAGATCAAAGAGATAATGCTGTAAAAGAACCAACTGTTACTTAAATATTATTTTGATATGTGTACAGATAAAATAGAGTATGAAAATGTAGAAAATGCAGATAATTGATATTTCTCTGAATTCGACATACATTTGTACAAAAATACCAGCAAGAATGGACTTAATGAATAAATTTGAAAACAAAAATGGGAAATAGGGGAAGTAAAAAAATAATAAGGAATTGTGGGAGAGAACTTTTTAGAAACAAGTTTTTGGAAGTCAAGCGCTTTTTAATGGACTAAGAATATTTAATAATTTAATAATATGTCTTGTTTCTTTAATAAAATAATAGTAGCCAATATTTGTGGACAAAGTAGTAATATATTTATGTGCCTAATCTCTGTGATCCCCAAAACAACCCAGTGAAACTCACTATCATGAACCTCATAATTATGAGCCCCATATTAGTTTTATAATATCTAAGGTTCTAAGTATTTATTTAAATTGCCCAAGAGCACATGAAAAGAATC
Source organism: Aepyceros melampus (assembly GCA_006408695.1). NCBI lineage: Eukaryota > Metazoa > Chordata > Mammalia > Artiodactyla > Bovidae > Aepyceros > Aepyceros melampus. The sequence continues at coordinate 103,810 of SJXQ01007557.1, forward strand.
ACCAATTCAAACTAGTTTATGTGACAACAAAGTCCATGTAGTCCATTTCTGATTTACTAACTTCCAGACATTCAAGCTGGTTTCAGAAAAGGCAGAGGAACCAGAGATCAAATCGCCAACATCTGCTGGATCATCAAAAAAGCAAGAGAGTTCCAGAAAAACATCTATTTCTGCTTTATTGACTATTCCAAAGCCCTTGACTGTATGGATCACAATACACTGTGGAAAATTTTGAAAGACATGGGAATACTAGACCACCTGACCTGCCTCTTGAGAAATCTGTATGCAGGTCAGGAAGCAACAGTTAGAACTGGACATGGAACAACAGACTGGTTCCAAATAGGAAAAGGAGTACGTCAAGGCTGTATATTGTCACCCTGCTTATTGAACTTCTATGCAGAGTACATCATGAGAAACACTGAGCTGGAAGAAGCACAAGCTGGAATCAAGATAGCCGGGAGAAATATCAATTACCTCAGATATGCAGATGACACCACCCTTATGGCAGAAAGTGAAGAGGAACTAAAAAGCCTTTTGATGAAAGTGAAAGAGGAGAGGGAAAAAGCTGGCTTAAAGCTCAACATTCAGAAAACTAAGATCATGGCATCTGGTCCCAATACTTCATGGGAATAGATGGGGAAACAGTGGAAACAGTGTCAGACTTTATTTTTTTGGGGCTCCAAAATCACTGAAGATGGTGACTGCAGCCATGAAATTAAAAGATGCTTACTCCTTGGAAGAAAAGTTATGACCAACCTAGATAGCATATTCAAAAGAAGAGACATTACTTTGCTAATAAAGGTCCGTCTAGTCAAGGCTATGGTTTTTCCAGTGGTCATGTATGGATGTGAGAGTTGGACTGTGAAGAAAGCTGAGCGCCGAAGAATTGATGCTTTTGAACTGTGGTGTTGGAGAAGACTCTTGAGAGTCCCATGGGGTGCAAGGAGATCCAACCAGTCCATTCGGAAGGAGATCAGCCCTGGGATTTCTTTGGAAGGACTGATGCTAAGGCTGAAACTCCAGTACTTTGGCTATCTCATGCGAAGAGTTGACTCACTGGAAAAGACTCTGATGCTGGGAGAGATTGGGGGCAGGAGGAGAAGGGGGCAACAGAGGATGAGATGGCTGGATGGCATTATTGACTCGATGGACGTGAGTCTGAGTGAACTCTGGGAGTTGGTGATGAACAGGGAGGCCTGATGTGCTGCGATTCACGGGGTCACAAAGAGTCGGACACGACTGAGTGACTGAACTGAACTGAACTGATGATTGTTATAGCTGAGTGGTAGGAACTTTACTAGATTCTATGTTACCAATGGTGGCTGGGATATTTAAGAATATGCATTTTTTAAACTCATTAGAAACAAATGGACAATAAACTCAAAGACCATGTTTTGCCAGTGTTTCTTTTGTTTCTGGAAAATGGCAGATAAAGTTTCAAAATGTAGATTCTTGGGTTCCCAGAAAACATAAAGATGCATCCTTTAGAGTATTAATGTAAAGATGAGTAAATAAAACATTTCTGCCATCAATCATGAGTTTAAATTAAATAAATACAGAGGTACAGTTTATTATATGTCAATTACACTACAACAAAACGAAACTCATTTTAAAAGAACAAGCTAATCAGGATCTTCTGTGCTCCTGTCTCCAGTGATCTTGGACTTTTCCTGTTTCCAACCTGACTTCCAAGGCTAACGCCCATATCTTTATCTGGAAAATGGCAGATAAAGTTTCAAAATGTAGATTCTTGGGTTCCCAGAAAACATAAAGATGCATCCTTTAGAGTATTAATGTAAAGATGAGTAAATAAAACATTTCTGCCATCAATCATGAGTTTAAATTAAATAAATACAGAGGTACAGTTTATTATATGTCAATTACACTACAACAAAACGAAACTCATTTTAAAAGAACAAGCTAATCAGGATCTTCTGTGCTCCTGTCTCCAGTGATCTTGGACTTTTCCTGTTTCCAACCTGACTTCCAAGGCTAACGCCCATATCTTTATCAGAAGCCTGCCTCAGGCTGCCAAACCCTCACTGCCCTACCAACTGGGTGGAAATGCCTGTTGCTGCTGCTAAGTCGCTTCAGTCGTGTCCGACTCTGTACAACCCCATAGACGGCAGCCCACCAGGCTCCCCGTCCCTGGGATTCTCCAGGCCAAGAATACTGGAGTGGGTTGCCATTTCCTTCTCCAGTGTATGAAAATGAAAAGTGAAAGTGAAGTCGCTCAGTCGTGCCCGACCCTTAGCAACCCCAAGGACTGCAGCCCACCAGGCTCCTCCATCTATGGGATTTTCCAGGCAAGAGTACTGGAGTGGGGTTCCATTGCCTTCTCCAGGGTGGAAATGCCTAGGAGTCAGTATTACCCAGCTCTCCAGCCCCTCTGTCCTCACTTACCTGGGCAGCCATGAATGACTGACACCTAGAGGGGCATGAATCCCCAGCCCCTTTTCCTCTTAGTCAGGATCATTCTGAGGTGTATTGTTAATCCGGGTGGGACTAAGTCCCCGTTGCTCCTGCTGTTAGCTGGCCTAGTAATGAACCCATAGTGGGCTGTCTTTACTTCCCTGCATCACTTCTCCACTTCCCCAACCGTGTCCATACACCCAAACGACATGCCCTCTAATCCTTGTGCCAAGGTCAGCTTCTAGGGAGCCCAATTCAGACAAGGTCAAAGACCTGGTGAAGATTGTTCCCCTGGAAGTTGGAAGAAGAAATGGCTTTGAGGATGTGGGTTCTAAGGCACTGCCCCTCAAACACCTTTGTGTTCAAGTACAGTTCCTAAGGGCTTCCCTGGTGGCTCAGCAGTAAAGAATCTGCCTGCCAACATAGGAGATGTGGGTTCAATCCCCGAATCAGGAAGGTCTCCTGGAGTAGAAATGGCAACCCACTCCAGTATTCTTGCCTGGACAATCCGATGGACAGAGGAGTCTGATGGGCTACAATCCATGGGGTCACAAAAGAGTCAGACATGACTGAGCAACTAAACAACAACAACAGTTCCTAAAGCTAACATCTGGCACAAAAACATGGAAGGGTAATAATAACAATAAAAATCATGAAAGGCAGATCAGCATGATCTCTCTTACACTACTGGAAGAGATGGAGAAATTACAACAAGAGGAACCAATGTATGGCAAAGCCAATACAATATTGTAAAGTAAATAAATAAATAAAACTAGAAAAAAATAAAAGATCAAGCTATCTGTGTAGATTGGCTTTGGAAAAAAAGATAACTGACTTTCCAGTTCCTTCTCCTTTTACCAGTATCTGCAGCTAACATTTGATCTCATCACACACTTCAACTCAGCCAGAAACTGATCCAAGTGCATTGATGGTGACAAATAACAGGGTAGACTGGCAGTGAGCATAATAAACACACACAAAGATATCAGAGAGTAATCAAGTATTTGCAGAGAATTAAAGTTGGGTGAGCTGAAGGTGAGGCTGCTTTGGATCTGAGAGTGTGGTAGATGAGGTAATCGTTCCACAAATAATTCCCTCTGTGAGAATGAGACAGGCTGGGACCGGGTCCCTTTGCTTCAGAGCTGCAATGCTTGCACCTGGATACACCTTTCCTCCAGCAACAAAATACAAATACATCATATGGGATTAAAAAATAACTCTGTGCATGTGCAGGTGGGGCAAATCCTAGACCAAAAGATACAAAAAAAAAAGACAAAAAACCCCAACTTCTGTTTCTGAAGTGAAGTGAAAGTCGCCCAGTCGTGTTTGACTCTTTGCCATCCCATGGACTATATACAGTCCATGGAATTCTCCAGACCAGAATACTGGAGTGGGTACCCTTTCTCTTCTCCAGGGGATCTTCCCAACCCAGGGATCAAACTCAAGTCTCCCGCCTTGCAGGCAGATTCTTTACCAGCTGAGCCACAAGGGAGCCGGTTCTTAAGAGCCAGGAGCAAAAGCAAGGTACTGTGCATGCCCCCTGCATTCACCACCACAACGGGGTGGGCAAACCCTATACACACCCCTATTCGCACCCTATATAAGAAACAAACTGGCCCCCTCTCAGGGGAGCAAGCAAGGGAACTGTTACTTGTTTTCACTCCCTCCTGCAGCTGGTGCAGAAGCCGCAATAAAGCCTTGCCTGAATTTCGTGTCCAGCCCCTAGTCAATTTCTGTTGACTGGGGAAGGCCAAGAACCTTGGTTGGTATCAGGAAGAGGCCCTTCCCTCCTCACTCATGTTGGCCATGTGAATTAAATTGGAAATAGGGAGAAGGGCAGCGTGGAAGACAGAGTTTGGGCCCCAGAGCCCCGAGAATTTTTGTTCGCTCATCTGGGAGGCAATCTGGACCCTAGACTGAGATACAGAGCAGGACTACCCCTGTCATCTCACAGCCCATGGATATGAGATTAATGCTTGTTGTCTGAAGCCACTGAACTTTGACATGGTTTGTTATGGAATATTATCAGAGCAAGAGGTGGCTGGGTCCCATAGTCAGAAAAGTTCCTCTGAGAGGGTGATACTTAAGCTGAGATCTGAAACAATACAAAGGCAGTCCTGTGATGACCAATCCAGGCAGAGAGAAGTTCCAACATGCGGACAAAGATGCAAAGGTGGGAACTGGTTTGGCACGTTTGGGAAACTGAAAGACAGTCTATGAGGCTGGTTGATATAAGGGGCTGAGTGGGAGAGGGGTGTCAGCAGTAACTGCAGGGGAATCAAGCAAAGGCCAATGTATAGAGGGTTTAGCAAATCCGGAATAAGGAATCTGCTTTTCCCTCTAAGTACAGTGGACAGCCCCAGGAGGATTTAAGCGTTGCAGTGACACAATCACATTGATTCTTAAAAGATCACTCTGGCTGCTGTGTGGAGAAGAGATTAAATGAGGGGAAAGCATGAGGTTCTGCTAAACTAGGACACACTCTCAGACACTTCTTCAACACAGAGTTCCTGATTATTTAACATAGTTAACATCTATATGCCAACTTAAATTTAGGCAGTGATACACTTCTAGATAAAACAGATACAAAAATAGCTCCGGTACTATTTCATTCATATGTAACAAGCTACCCCAAAACTTAAAGATGTAAACCAACAACAATCACTCATGTGTTGACAATTCTGCAAATTGGGCAGAGCTTGATGGGGACAGCTCATCTTTGATCCATGGGGGAATCAGCTTGGGAGGCTCTACCGAGGATTCAAAGCTCCCTTTATGAGATACCCTCGTTCATATAGCTAGCAATTTGGTGCCAGCTGTTGGCCAAGGGCCTTTTTTGTCTTCCATGTAAGACTCTTCACATGGCTGCTTGGACCTTCTCACAACTTGGGTGGCTGGGTTCTAAGAGCTAGCATTCTGTAAGAACAAGCCCCACGCACAAGCGATTAGGAAGCCTCTGCCCCCATCATGCTTGCTAATTTCCTATTGGCCGGGACTGGTCACATGGCCAAGACCAGCGTCAACGTGGGGAGGGGGCTACACAGCACCTGAACACGGAGAGGTGTCATCTGTTGTGGTGGATAATTAACAAAAGCCAGACCAAACCAAATTTGAAGGGAACTTTTCAAAGAAACCACTGATTTTAAAAGACTTACTTCAATACCCAAGGGGAAGAAGGTCTGCATACTCGTGACAGGTTCATTTTTCAAAATTACTTAAATAACTGCATAGACTTCTTTTTAACACCTATGATTGTCCATCTTTTAAAACTGTTATTTCATTCACAGTTACAAATATATAAAAGATAAAAGCTTAACATGATATAAATGAATAACATAACATTGGTGGTTCATTTTCAAAAAAAAATTAGAAAGCATGAGGGGCCAAAAAGAAAGAAAGAAGAAAGGCATAATCCTTAACAACATTCCAAGACAGACTATCAGACAATGGTGGGATTTTTTCCCTACCTTCCTCACCCAAGTTTCACATTTCATGAAGTGTAGACTGCATACCAAACCCAATGTAACTTCAGTGTGAAGATGATCCTTTGTGGCATTAAAAAGGAATATATTTATTTGTCATCCTTTCCTCCTCTCTGTCCTCTTTTCACACACCTACCTCTGCAGTCACCGTGGCTTTGCCCATATGTGATGCAGCCTCTTTGACCTGCCAGAACCATGCTGACACACTGCAGATGAACAGCAGGTGGTCACTCCGTTTCCAACACCTGGATGACTAGGAGTTGGCTTTAATCTTTCAGGATATCATGTATTTCCATTGATTCTAAGTAGACGAGGAGAGAGATTTTTGGTAATTGTGCCCTGCCACTACTGTGACCAGGAGCTGTTAACAGGAGATAAGCTAGGCAAAAGCTGGTGATTCAGACCCCACTGTAGCTACTATAGTTTCCCTTGAAAAAAGTAACAAGTTGGGATGGTTAGGATTGGATTTCCTCTGAATCAACTGATCACAGGAGATGACATATTTCTTCAATATTCCCTGGGGGAAACAAGTAATAACATCTGAGAAAAGTGTAAGTTAGATCACTGTAAGTCTGATACTGTAAATTTATTTTCTAATTTTTTAATCGAAGCATAATTTACATATAAAAGCACAGATTCTACATATACACCGTTGTAACCACCATCCCAATTACGTTAGGAATATTTCCATCATCCTAGAAAGTTCCCTTGCATCCCTTTCTAGTCAATCCCCCGCCAGAGGCAACTGCTTTCTGACTGCTATGGCCATACCTTAATTTGGCCAGTTCTTGAACTTCATATAAGTGGAAATATACAGTATTTTATGTGTGTGTCTTAGGCTTCTTTAGCTGAACACAATATCTTCGAGATTCATACATACTGTTGAGTATATCAGTGGCTCATTCCTTTTTTATTGTTGAGTATTAACTATATGAATATACCACAATTTATTTATCCATTCACTTACTGATGGGCATTTGGGTTATTTCCAGCATGAAAGTCTTATGAATGAAGCTGCCACAAACATTCTTTTACAGTCCTTTTAGTTTACATGTGTTCTGTTTCACATTCTATGTAGGAGCAAAATTTCTGGGTCACAGGATAGCTGCCCATGTTACTTTGTAAGAAACTATCATACTGTTTTCCAAAGTGGTTCTACTGTTTTATATTCTTACCACATATGCACCAAAACATACCCTTGGTTTTAGTCAATCTAAGGTTAAAATGATATCTCACTGATGATACTTTGAATCATTACTTTCCAAATCCAGGGAGCCAGGAAGTTGGAAGTGTCAGCCTAAACTCTTCCTATTCAACTTGAGTGGGTCCAGGTCTGCAGCAACAGTCAACTGCCACTCACTCTGAGCCAGTATGGACTCGATATTCCACAAACACAGGGCTTTCTGGAAAGTTCATATCATACACCGTATTCAGTAGAACAGAGATACCTTCCATCTTTAACTCTCTTTTCTCCCCCAAATAAAAATGCTAATATTCAACCCAATAAATGACACATAATTGATAAACACCCAGATGGAACCTGACTGAAATCTCAGTTTTAGAATATTACCTATAACACCAAAAAACAAATTCAAATTCACAGCTGAAATTAAACCCATAGGTTTATGACCACAGGAAAAGCAAAAGGCTAAGCTGGAAACCCACAGGACTGTGATCCTCGAAATACAGTCATTTCCCTCATGACTTTAACCATGTCACTCAGCCAGCCAGGGCTGTTAGGTCCTCATCTGTAAAATGGGTGTGCCAAAGCTGAGAATTAGAGGTGCTTGATGAGAATTAAGTGTGAAAAATAATCCAAACTTCTTGGAAAGGGTTTACTACAAAACACAAGATTTTTAAAAATTTACAACTGTGCTTTAATTTCCATTTAAAGAAGAGGAAAAAAATAACAAAAATCAAAGACAAGAGCCCACCGCTTTGGTCTTTCCTCTTTAGAGTTTGTCCTTCTTCTCCAGTTATTTCTGGAGCCCCCACAGCTAATAACAGAGAATGCGCACTAAGTTTCTTTCATTCCCACAAGTGACACAGAACAACTCTATTGAGGATAACATCTCCTTTGTAGACTCTATCACAAAGCTCCTGGAGTCACATACTAAGTAATGGAGAAGAGATAGCCTGAAAGAAATTAAGAGGTGGAGAAAGAGGAGCAGTGCTCTCTCTAGAGCTGAGCTTTGACAAGCCTTCCTAACTAGAGCTGCTGCACGCAGCACACTGGGAAGAGAAGCGTCTCCCCTGCGCCAGGTTCGTGCTGTCCTCGCATGCTGCAAAAGCCTTCTTCACTGAGTACATGCCCAGCCTCACGGGCCTCCTTGGGCACACAAAAGCAGTCACCATCCACCAGCTACCCCTCCCCAGAATTCACATGACTTCCAAGTTGCTCCTTGTGAGAGAGACGGGGACAGTGGCTGTGGGCTCAGTGTGCCATGGACCCCTGAGAACTTACAAAACATAACTATGAGAATCATTCGGACTGAAGTCCTGATACTTTCAGTTTTCCACTTGCCAGGGACAAGGTGAGGTGGCATTTCTCTTTCCTCTCTGAAGTCAGAACGTGTGATTTTCCCTGGCTAATGAAATGTAAGTGGAAGTGACATAACATCCCTTACTGGTGGAAGCTTTAAGAGCCAGTGTGCAATTTACCGTATTTTCTCCTGCTGCTCCATGGAAAAGAAATGCAAAAAAGCAAAATGGCTGTCTGAGGAGGCCTTACAAATAGCTGTGAAAGAGGAGAAATGAAAAGCAAAGAGAAAAGGAAAGATATAAGCATCTGAATGCAGAGTTCCAAAGAATAGCAAGAAGAGATAATTTCTCAGTGATCAGTGCAAAGAAATAGAGGAAAACAACAGAATGGGAAAGACTAGGGGGAGATCTCTTCAAGAAAATTAGAGATACCAAGGGAACATTTCATGCAAAGATGGGCTCAATAAAGGACAGAAATGATCTGGACCTAACAGAAGCAGAAGATATTAAGAAGGGGTGGCAAGAATATACAGAAGAACTGTACAAAAAAGATCTTCATGACCCAGATAATCATGATGGTGTGATCACTAATCTAGAGCCAGACATCCTGGAATGTGAAGTCAAGTGGGCCTTAGAAAGCGTCACTACGAACAAAGCTAGTGGAGGTGATAGAATTCCATTGGAGCTATTTCAAATCCTGAAAGATGATACTGTGAAAGTGCTGCACTCAATATGCCAGCAAATTTGGAAAACTCAGCAGTGGCCACAGGACTGGAAAAGGTCAGTTCTCATTCCAATCCCAAAGAAAGGCAATGCCAAAGAATGCTCAAACTACTGCACAATTGCACTCATTTCATACGCTAGTAAAGTAATGCTTAAAATTCTCCAAGCCAGACTTCAGCAATACGTGAACCATGAACTTCCAGATGTTCAACCTGGTTTTAGAAAAGGCAGAGGAACCAGAGATCAAATTGCCAACATCCACTGGATCATGGGAAAAACAAGAGAGTTACAGAAAAACATCTAGTTCTGCTTCATTGACTATACCAAAGCCTTTGACTGTGTGGATCACCACAAACTGTGGAACATTCTGAAAGAGATGGGAATATCAGACCAACTGACCTGCCTCTTGAGAAACCTGTATGCAGGTCAGGAAGCAACAGTTAGAACTGGACATGAAACAACAGACTGGTTCC
>SJXQ01007558.1:0-16087 GCA_006408695.1 Aepyceros melampus
CTATGTATAAGGCAAGGTATAAAAGTACCATCTGAAAAATAAAGCTTTTGGGCCTCGCTCACCGAAGCAGCTTGGTCACTTGGTGTTTTTTCTTCTCTCTCTCTTTCTCTCTCTCTCTCTCCCTCTTCCTCTCTTTTTCAGGCTGGTCCCTTGGAGCATGGAGGCTCCCTGCGTTCACTTACCTGCCCCGGTTTCTAAGGCCTGAACGGGAAGACGTTCTGCATCTTCACTCCCTCAGGAGACCGGGAGGGCACCTGTGGCCTCCGTGAACAGGGCAAACTTCTTGTCTCGAAGTTTTATTGGTTTTCTATGTAAAAAAAGGAATATCACCCTCTTTCTCTCCTCTATTTTCTTATCTTCAGCCTTCTTTCCTTATCTTTCTCTAAATCAATCGCAAACGCGGACGCCATTCCTCCTTCCAGTTTCCCTGGATCCTGCGGGGGCTGGACTCCGGCGGCAAACCATTCAATATCACGGTAATCCAAGCCTATGCCCCAACCAGTAATGCTGAAGAAGCTGAAGTTGAACGGTTCTATGAAGACCTACAAGACGTTTTAGACGTAACACTCAAAACACTGCTATAGAAAAGCAATAAATCTGATCAGTCTCTAACATCTTGGTACATTGACGAAGGGGTAAGGAAGTCATTATAAATAAACAAGCTCATTTTGAACAGAAGAGGAGGGGCAACGACACCTACTGGTCTGCAGTGTGTATTGGGTGTGGCAACCTGCAGGTTAAGAGCAGCCAGAATCCCCTGCCTTGGTAGAATGAGGCAGACTGGGTGCTCTGCCATGCTGAGAGATCTCTCTGGCTAACATAACTGCGGACACATCTCACGAGGATTTTGAGCATTTCTGGTATTGTTTGGAGCCAAGACACTGCCTCGGGGATTGATCAATTACAGGATTCCACGTGACAATGAAATGTAGCTGGACACTATGTTCCTTCCCCCAAGGCCTTCATCTGCCTTTTGTCTGTGGAAAAACTTTGGCCCAAGAATGAGTTTAATATAACTACAGAAAATTAATAAACATAATCAAATAAAACCAATGAATTAAAATAAGTAAGTACAAATGGGCTTCTCTGGTGGCTAAGCCGGTAAAGGATCTGCCCACAATGCGGGAGACCTGGGTTCGATCCCTGAGTTGGGAAGATCCCCTGGAGAAGGGCATGGCAACCCACTCCAGTATTCTTGCTTGGAGAATCCCCATGGACAGAGGAGCCTGACAGGCCACAGTCCACAGGATCGCAATGAATCGGACACAAAAATAAAACTATATACGATATAAATTTTTAGAAAAGAAGTAAGTTTTAATCAGAGAAGTGAGAAAATGAAAGAAAGGAAAACCATCAAGGGAGACCAGATAATAATAGTTTAGCAAAGTCAAGGACCTTTATTCCTTCTCAAGGACTGTAGATAAAATTCTGAGCCATATCCTGTGAACTGTCTTGTAGATACTGAGACTCCCACCAGGTGGAAGACGTTAACTACATAATGCCCAGATTGCAGCCATGACATAAAGCTGCCACAACGCCGAGACTTGGCATCAAGAAAATGGAAACAAGAGAGCTTGGAACTGAAGATTAGTTTTACTTAAAACAATCAAAATGATGCTGGTCAGATCACCACGTGACTAATTTCAAGAGGACTGTCAGAGCTAACTGTACTGTTTCTACAGGTAGCCCTTCCCTCCATCTATAAAAGCTTTTGCCCCCAATTGTCAGTGCCCTCCCCCTCCCTCCATTGCTGGCTTTGCTGAGAAAGACAGCCTGAAATAAAGTAATAATCTGAAATAAAGTAAACTTTCCTTTCCACCAGTCTTACCTCTTTATTGGCTTCTGAACGGTGAGCAATTAAACCCCACTTTCAGTTATACCAGGGGTTTCTTTCACAGAACCACTCCTTTAAAAGATGTGTAAGTTTTTTGACTATTCGCATTTGGGTAATTCCATGGGTTAATAACCAAGTCAGATGAAGGGCTTTCCTGGTGGTCCAGTGGCTAACACAATGCGTTCCCAATGCAGGGGGCTGGGGTTCGATCCTGGTCAGGCAACTAGATCTCACATGCCATAACTAAGAGTTTGCATGCCACAGCTAAGATTCTGCATGGCACTATGACCCAGCAAACAGCCAAATAAATAATTTTTTAAAAAGAATGATAAGTTATGGCCCCTGAATCTAGACTTTGATCTTGGTATACAGGGTCTTAGCAACAGGATCTCCCAGTCCCCAGCTCAGAGACTCCAGCTTCACTTCTGCCTTGGAGCCATTGTGAACACCCGGCATGGGGCTTGGCACAGCTGGCTGCTCTGATCGCTAGGCTGCATCCCATTGGAAGGCTCTTTACATAGGGAGACTGTCTTTTTAGTAGGCAGGTAGGAAGGGCTTGGGAGGGGTTGCATTTCCTGCCTCCCTATCTTTATTCCCACTCACTTTAGCTTTGACATGAATAGATGAGCTTTTTCAGTCTTGCAAAGCATGTGATCATCAGACTGCATCAGCTTGGATTGCTGGCTACAGGCTGTCTTTCTCAGCAGAGCTGTAAGCACTTAAGGTTCAGAGGTCAGGCTGCCTGGATTCAAGGCAGAGCTCCAGCCCTGTCCAGCTTTATGATCTTGGGCAAATTCTTTTGCACCTCAGTTCCACAAATGTAAAATGGGAAATAACAATGGTACCCATTTCTTTGTGTTCTTATGAAGATTAAACGAGTTATGTGTGTGAAGCACTTAGAGCCTGGCACATGATGAATGCTTCAGAAATGTTAGCTTTTATTCTTGATTATTCTTTCTGCAGAATTTATCTCTTTGGCTCAAGGCTTGGGAAGATAGCCAACACACACAACCTCCTGACATCTCTTTACCAAGTCCCCTGAACTCCCACCTATGTTAAACACATGGTCTGAAATTCAGGAGCCCTTGGCCTTGCAGCTGCATTGCAAGGAATGCTTACCGCTTAGCCTCCTGGGAATGGAAAATCCCAGGTTATTCCCAACAGGTGAAAAATCCGATCTGTACCTCACCTCAGCTCGGTCAATTCTGTGTGTCAGGGACATCACTAGCAACCTCCACCTCTTATAACAGTCAGAACTTCACTTGTAAGTTGACAGAATCTTGACAGAAACGGGCTTTGGGTAGGAGGAAGGAATTTGTTGGATTACAGGAGGCCTTAAGCATGGTTAGATCCTGGCATTAAAACAGTGTCATCTAGGGAGTTCTCTGCTGGTCTAGTAGTTAGGATTTAGTTTTCAGTACTATAGCCCAGGTTCAATCCCTGGCTGGGGAACTGAAATCCTGCAAGCCGCACAGCACAATCAAACAACAACAACAACCAAAAAACTCCCAGTGTTATGTGGTACCTCTGTCCCTTGTCCTCACTCCATTTCTCAGCTCTGCCCTCCTCTGTGCTGGTGGCAAGATCAGGCTGTCCCTGTCCATGAAGTGGAAGATCTATGCTTACAATTTCCCAGATTTGGAACCTTAGCAGCAAGCATCCTCTATTCCCCTGGAATTCCAGAAAAGCTTGGGATTGACTGCCTTTTTTTTTTTTTAAAGAAGCAACATTTTATTCATAGGGATTGACTGCCTTTAAGTTCTCTAGCTAGAGGTGTGTTCCTTAGCCTTAGTAACATCCCAGAATGACATCATATGTGGCCTCAGAGGACTGAAACTGCACAACCAGGGAAGGGAGGAAAAGCTTGATATTTATCACCCATTTATTCGGTGGTGGGTATCTCATATCCTCTCATGGTGAAGATGATCCCTTTTGGGGAAGGAAACTAAATCCCATGGTTGTCTCCACCTTCCTCCAAGCTGAGAGCAGAGGGTCTCCTTCTCTTGTCCATGGCCAGCCCCTCTGCCGGAGCCCCTGGTCCCATTCTTCTATCTTCCTAAAGACAGAGCATCACCAAATAGCTTCCTCTCTGTTTTTATTTATTTATTTTACGGCTGCGCTGGGTCTCCGTCGCTGCTTGGGCTTTCTCTAGTTGTGGTGAGTAGGGGCTACTCTTTGTTGTGGTGCTCAGGCTTCTCAGTGTGGTGGCTTCTCTTGTTGCAGGGAACAGACTCTACGCATCTGGGCTTCAGTACTGTGGTGTGTGGACTCACTCGTTGGGGCTCCCAGGCTCCAGAGCACGTGGGCTCAGTAGTTGTGCCATATGGACTTGGTCGCCTGCAGCATGTGGAATCTTCCTGGATCAGGGGTCAAACCCATATCCCCTGCACTGGCAGGTGGATTCCTAACCACTGGACCATCAGGGAAGTCTTCTTCTCTCTGATATTGTCACTGTCTCCATTTCTCCTCTATTTTTTCCTGAGCCTCCAAACATGCTTGAGTCTCTCTTAAAAAAAAAAAAAAAATTCTCTTCTTAGGAAATCATTTTTAACCATCTCCACCTCTTCCCCTTTCACTCACACCTCAACTAAATGCAATCAGTTTTCTCTTGCTGCCATCTTCTGAAGTTGCTCTTTCTAAAGTTACCAGTTACTTCCCCCAAGACAAATCCAGTCCTCAGCCAGCCTGACCTGTCTCCCAATCAGCCCTGCTCTCCTTCCTGAAATCCTCACCCAACTTGGTTTTCATCATTTTATTCATTTCCGGTTCTCCTCCTCCCTTTCCTGGTTGCTCCTTTCCTGCACTCATGGGTTAGATTTTATGAAAAGAGGAGGCCAACTGCCCTTTCATTCCCGGCTATAGTTTTAAGGGCCATTTTTTCATCAGTGATTTCCGATCCCCAGGGCCTGGGTGTCTCCGGATGTCAATTTCTGTGCCTTGACACAGAGCCTGAACAGAGCAGCCATCCCCACATAGAGTGAGTTTCCTCAAAGGCTGGTGCCTGAGGAATGACAAGGCAGCACCCAGAGCTGGAACTCTGTCCCAAGCCACTCACAAAGGCAAACGCTCAAAAGTAAGAGGAGGAGAAATTCCCTGGTGGTCCAGTGGTTAGGACTCTGAATTTCCAATCCTGGGTGCCCAGCTTCATTCTCTGGGTCGGGGAACTAAGATCCCACAAAATGTGTGACACGGCCTCTCAAAAAAAGTAAGAGGAGGGTGGATATCCCACCCTTGCTGTGTCCTGATGACAGTTCAGCCACATGGCGCCCTTCGTCTCTCTCCTTGTCACTCTCCACTCATGAAGCCCTGTTCCTCATGTCCGCATGTGGGACAGCCACATCAGAGTGGGAAGAGCATGCTATCTGAAATTCCAGATTTGCGTTTGTGGCTTGCTTCTTTTTCTCTTTTTTGGTCAAGCTTCAGTCTCCAGAAAATCATCGGCTGTGGTTGGGTACATTCCTGAGCTTCTGTAGGTGCTCAGGTGATTTTCAGGAATGGGAGCTATGATGCAGATTCAGAGGAAGTGGGGTGTCAGGGGAAGTCATCTTAGGGGGCCCCAAAGCAGGCCCCTGGAGAACAGGAGTAATGACACTCCGGGTATGCTCCTAGCACTGAAGCCTCTTGCACCAGACGGTCTTTCACGGGTGCATGGCCACCATCACATCCAAGTGGTTTGCAGCAGCATCTGGCTCGGGCCTAGATCCCGTGTCCAATCAGCTGCAGTAAGATTGGCAGGCCTAGCCTCACTGGATTTACGTGACCCACATCCCACTGATTTCATGAAGCAAGATCAGCTGAGGTCTGCCAGCCCTGGGAAACGGCAGACAGAGGTGCAGGCCCTCAGCGTCAAGGTTCTTGTGTCTTCCTCATTGTTTCTCCATTTACTTCCAGTGTTTGATGAACAGAGGGTTTGGACCAGTCGATCGTCAAAGGTGTTTCCAACTTTGACTTTCCAGGAATGTATTATTATTACAGTTTGACTGCACATCAGCTCTTACAAAATGACATGTCACATCTCTGCTTGAAGGTTTCAAGTTGTATGATTTATTAACCAGAGAGCAGCTACAGGAAACAGAAACCTATTTTAAGCAGAAAAGGCTTTGATACAGGGAATCAGATGTTTAAAAAAAATAGCTGGGAGGGCTGTAGGAGTGGGCTCCAGGGATAAGTCCCAGAAAAAGACCCCAGAAGAGCTGCCGATCAGTGCAGTCATGAAGTTGGTGAGACAGGAGGCCACTTCTAGAATTCTTGCGTTAAAGAACACACCAAGTAAAAACACAACCCACAGAAGGAAAGTATTGCAAATCATATATCTGTCAAGGGACTCATAACCAGAATATATAAAGAAGTCTTTATAAATCAACAATAAAAAAATCCAAATTAAAAATGACCACAGGATTTGAATACATATTTCTTTAAAAAAACTTTTTATTTATGTATGTTTACCTTTGGCTGTGCTGGGTCTTCATTGCTTTGTGCAGGCTTTCTCTAGTTGCGACGTGCAGGCTTCTCATTTCGGGGGCTTCTCTTGTTGCAGAGCATAGGCTCCAGGCGCACAGGCCTCAGTTGTTGTAGCACACAGGCTCAGTAGTTGTAGCAAGCAGGCTTAGTTGCCCTGAGGCATGTGGAATCTTTCTGGATCAGGGGTCAAACGGTGTCCACTGCATTGGCAGGTGGAATCTTATCCACTGCACCACCAGGGAAGTCCTGAATAGATATTTCTTCAAAAAAAGATATAAAAATAGCCAAGGAGTATATGAAAAGATGCCAACATTATTAGTCATTAGGAAAATGTAAATAAAAATCACAGTGAGGTATGACTTCATGCCCAGTAGGATGGTTATGATGAAAAAGACAATATCAAGTGTTGACAAGGATGTGGAGAAACTGCTGTATTGCTGGTGGCTAAAATGGTATAGCCTCTGTGGAAACAGGATGGTAGTTCCTCAAAAAAATAAACATAGATTTCCATCTGATCCAGCAACTCCACTTCTGGGGTACATCCTAAAAGAACTGAGAGCCTGGTTGAACAGATGTCTGTGTACCCATATTCATAGCAGCATCATACACAATAGCCAAAAAGTGGAAACAAACTAAGTGTCCATCAACTGATGAAAGGATAAACAAAATACGGTGTATCCATACAATACCTTTACGATATCCAATGGAGTATCACTCAGCCAAAAAAGAAATGAAGTACTGATAGGTGCTACAGAGTGGATGAACCTTGAAAACCTGTGCCAAGTGAAATAATTCATACTCAAAAAGCCACCTAATGTGATTACATGAAACATCCAGAATAAACAAATTCATAGAGAGATAGACTAGCTGTTGCCAGGCCTGGAAAGAGGGGAAAAATGGGACTGACTAATAGCAAGTTTCTTTGGGGGGTGATGGCAATGATCGAGAATTAGTAATGATAGTTGTACAACTTTCTGAATACATCTAAAATCTGAGTTGCACACTTTAAAATGGTGAATTTCAGACCTTTCTTGGCAGTCCAGTTAAGCCTCTGTGCTTATACTGCAGGGGCCTTAGGTCCCATCCCTGGTCAGGAAACTAAGATCCCACATGCTGTGCAAAAAAAAAAAAAAAAGTAACATGGTGAATTTCAAGTTAGGTGAGTAATATCTCCATCGAGAAATAGGATGGTTAACAAACACATACGGCATTGTGGCTGCAACCTGAGGATCAGGGGTCAGAAAGCTACCTCTGCTGCTGCCACTGCTGCTCCCCAACCTCCTGAAGCTAGTACTTGGACAGTAGGATGCTCTGTAGTTACTCAAGGTTGCCACAAACATGAAGCAACAACCACACAGCTGGGAGATGGCCTTCGCCTTACTTTCTCCTCCTAGCTCTTATATAAGTGGATGCAATTTATAGACCCTAATTTGCATGTAAAATGTTAACTGCAAGGGATTCTGGGAAGTGCAGCATTTAACTCTGTGGCTTTGGCAGTATGAGAAAAAGATTGGAATGCATGCTGACAACCAACTCACCACATTTACACAAATTCACCCTTTGACCATTTAGGAGTCTAAACACCCTTCCTAGAAGGAGAGATCCAAAATTCCATTAGTCCTGTATCCAGCTCTGGGTGATAGTCATTCTAGCTCAGTTATAATCCTGCCTCATCAGTCTGTAACCTAGGGCTTCTCTGGTGGTCCAGTGGTTAAGAGTTTGCCTTGCAATGCAGGGGAAAGAGGTTTGATCCCTGGTCTGGGACGATTCCACATGCTGCAGGGCAATGAAGCCCATGTGCCACAACCACTGACCCCGTGCTCCAGAGCCCATGCTTTGCAACGAGAAGCCTCTGCAATGAGAAGACCCCGCATCACAGCAAGTGTGACCCCTGCTCACTGCAACTAGAGAAAGCCTGTGTGGAACAACAAAGAGCCAGAACAGCCAGAAATTGACTTGAAAAGAAAAAAGCTGTAACCTAAAGGCTAACTAATCAAGTTACCAATATACTTGATGATACTAGGCAAAATGTGGTGTGAGCTGGGGGGAGAGAAATGGGTGGATATCTATAAATAAATATAAATATAAATATATATATATGCCAGAGAAAGGGAAAAATGTGAAATGCTAGTATAGTCCTCACTTCTCTACCTTTCATGAATTCTTTACATTCATAAATATCTTTCTCTACTACTTATGAAGTTCCTTTTCCCACAGTCAGTATCTCAGCTGGATGAGGCTCTTTATCTGGTGTGGTGATCCAAGTCTTCATTTCTAAAGGACTTAAGCCCTCACTGGAATAGCCTTTTAACCTTGACTCCTGAATACAGTACTAGAAGTAGCCCTGCTGGCTCAGTTGGTAAAAAATCTGCCTGCAATGAAGGAGACTGCTTGCAATGCAGGGGGTCAGGGTTCAATCTCTAGGCCAGGAAGATCCCCTGGAGAAGGAAATGACAACCCACTCTACTATTCTTGCCTAGGAAATCCCATGGACAGAGGAGCCTGGCAGGCCCCAGTCTGTGGGGTAACAAGAGTTGGACATGACTTATCAACTAAACCACCAGAAGTAGCCCAGAGGGCCCTTTAAATCCTAGACATAATCCTTCCTGCCCTCATTGAGCTACAACAAACCTATCTCTCTTGATAATCAGGATCAATGACTCCATCTAACACAACTGTCCTTTTTTAGGCTATTAGTTCAGTGGATGAGGAGCCCAGATTTGCCAAAAAACTTACAATTCAGGGGACTCATTATTATTAGCCCTGGTGGAAGTATTTCTCCTCTGGGTATTTAGACATCTAAACTAACAAAGACCAAAGTCACAGGGGAAAGAAGCAACTCTTGCGAAAGGGTTATATGTAGATCACTGTTTCAAAACACATACCTCATTCTATAGGACAGACTTCCTTCACAAGGTCTTGTCTTTCAATAGTGCCATAAATGAGTCTTCAGTAAACCATTTAACTGTTGTTTGAGGCCAGCTGCTTTGGGATGATCCCATGGGTCTTAGCCCATTGCCTCACTTGATGAGAGGTGGTGTTATGTGGAATACATGATGAATAGACATTCAGTAAGTTCGTGGATAGTAATGATGATGATGATAAGCATGGAAATAATAAGTGAAAAGAATGACACTCGCTAATGCATACAGCTCTTACTACAGGCTGTGCATGCTGCGTGCTCAGTCGTTCAGTCGAGTCTGACTCTTTGCGACCCTGTGGAACATAGCCCAGTAGTTGGCTCCTCTGTCCATGGGGATTCTCCAGGCAAGAACACTGGAGTGGGCTGCCATGCCCTCCTCCAGATCTTCCCAACCTGGGGGTTGAATCCATGTCTTTTCTGTCTTCTGCATTGGCAGGTGGGTTCTTGACCATTAGCGCCATCTGGGAAGCCTACAAGCAAGGCATTGCTATTTGCATTCATTTAATTGTCATAGTCCCAAATGAAGAAATGGAGATAGAAAGAGTTAACAATATGCCCAAGGTCATAAGCTACTACCCTGGAGAAGGAAATGGTAACCCACTCTGATATTCTTACCTGGAAAATCCCATGGCCAGAGGAGCCTGATGGGCTATAGTCCATGGGGCTACAGAGAGTTGGATGCAACTGAGTGATTGAACATGCATGAGCATAAGCTATTTAAGTAAATGGTGGAGTTAGAATTCCGACCGTGGCTCTAGCCTCTTAACCATTATGCTTGTCAAAGTTAACAAATAATCAAATTTAGAATAATTGGGGTGGAAGGTCTTTGGTTTGATAATAATTGGTGTTTTTCTCATTTAGGATTTTTTCTTTATATTTGAGGCTTGGCATACATGGAAACAATTCATATCTGGAGTGTCTTTTCCAGTGAGGACAAATCCCTGACTACTCTGTGATGGAAGGGAGCTGATCTGATATTAAGTGCCCAGCTGGTCCCTCCAGGCTTGGAGCAGTGCTCAGTTGTGAGCCAACATCAGCTTCTCAAAAGGAGAACTGCCAAAAATAGCCTGGCTTGACTCCAGAATCTGAAAGCCCTGTGCTGTTTTTCCCTTATGAACATTTGCCATGGTGTGTATAAAGTAGCCTCATTTGCCAAGGGATGTGCACACTACTGGGTCTGCTAGATCCTAAAAATCAAACTGCTTACACAGCACCCTATACCAACTGGCGACCATTCTCTTTTTCGGGGCCCACTGAAGTTAGTAGCCCTCATGGGTTACTTGGAAGTTGGGTCAGTGCAGCATAATCAAACGTGGTATGAAGTCTTTCAGTCATGTCTGACTCTTCGCAACCCCATGGACTGTAGCCTACCAGGCTCCTCCCTCCATGGGATTCTCCAGGCAAGAGTACTGGAGTGGGTTGCCATTTCCTTCTCCAGGGGATCTTCCCAACCCAGGGATTGAACCCGGGTTTCCAGCATTCCAGGCAGACGCTTTAACCTCTGTTCAGTTCAGTTCAGTCGCGCAGTCGTGTCCGACTCTTTGCGACCCCATGAATCGCAGTATGCCAGGCCTCCCTGTCCATCACCAACTCCCAGAGTTCACTCAGACTCATGTCCATTGAGTCTGTGATGCCATCCAGCCATCTCATCCTCGGTCGTCCCCTTCTCCTCCTGCCCCCAATCCCTCCCAGCATCAGGGTCTTTTCCAATGAGTCAACCCTTTGCATAAGGTGGCCAAAGTACTGGAGCTTCAGTTTTAGCATCATTCCTTCCAAAGAAATCCCAGGGTTGATCTCCTTCAGAATGGACTGGTTGGATCTCCTTGCAGTCCAAGGGACTCTCAAGAGTCTTCTCCAACACCACAGTTCAAAAGCATCAATTCTTCGGTGCTCAGCCTTCTTCACAGTCCAACTCTCACATCCATACATGACCACAGGAAAAACCATAGCCTTGACTAGATGGACCTTAGTCGGCAAAGTAATGTCTCTGCTTTTGAATATACTATCTAGGTTGGTCATAACTTTTCTTCCAAGGAGTAAGCACCTTTTAATTTCATGGCTGAGCCACCTTCAAAACCCAGAAATCCACCAAATGCTTGGGATTTTTCTTAGTGGGAGGCGACGTACAATGCAACAGCTTATCTTTCACTTTAGATAAATTGTGATCACCTAGGATTTCCCTGGTGGTCCGGTGGCTAAGAATCTGCCTTCTAGTGTGAGGGATGTGGGTTCGATCCAACCCCTGGTCTGAGGGGAACGAAGATCCAACATGCTGTGGGGCAACTAAGCCCATTCGCTACAACTAGAGATGGCAAGGAAGACCCGGTGCAGCGAAAATAAAAAACAACAACAAACCTAAAAAAACCAACAAATAAAAACTGCCATTCTCCAGATTCCTGTTCTGGATTCCTGAAAATGTCGTGGAAGTAAAAGTGCCCTTAAATGTCTCTTATCCTCCAGAACACAGGTATTTTCCCATGTCATTTAGATACCTGCTACTTCTTGCTTATTAGGTCCGAAAACAACATCATGACATAACAGAGTGATGTTCTGGGAAATGTGAAATGATTAAAATGCCTGCACATTAGATTTCTGCAGAGCTGGAAGGAAAGTTATGACCAGCCTGGATAGCATATTAAAAAGCAGAGACATTACTTTGCCAGTAAAGGTCCATCTAGTCAAGGCTATGGTTTTCCAGTGGTCATGTATGGATGTGAGAGTTGGACTATAGCTGAGTGTGAAAGAATTGATGCTTTTGAACTGTGGTGCTGGGAAGACTCAAGAGTCTCTTGGCCTGCAAGGAGATCCAACCAGTCCATCCTAAAGGAGATCAGTCCTGAATATTCATTGGAAGGACTGATGTCGAAGCTGAAACTCCAATACTTTAGCCCCCTGATGCAAAGAGCTGACTCGTTTGAAAAGACACTGATCCTGGGAAAGATTGAAGGCAGGAGGCTAAGGGGACAACAGAGGATGAGATGGTTGGATGGCATCACTGACTCAATGGACATGAGTTTGAGTAAGCTCCAGGAGTTGGTGACAGACAGGGAAGCCTGGCGTGCTGCAATCCATGGGGTTGCAAAGAGTAGGACACACTGAGCTGATCTGAACTGAGCTGGAGAGGTGACTACCCAGAGGTATGGCAGTAAGCAGTACTGCTGACTTTGACAGGTAAAAGTAATCTGCTTTTCACGATTTTTGTTCTTTGAGTGAGAGAAAAACATATTCCAGGTCAATAGCTGTACAGCTGCAGGTGCTGGGGCAGGTATTGATTTACTTCAAAGTGATTATATCTGAAATAACAGCTACAAGTCAAGTCTTGCAAATAATTTAAATGTAGATAAGATAGGGATCACCTTTGGAATTTCTCAAGTCTTTGATAGTAGAGGTGACTACCCAGAGGTATGGCAGTAAGCAGTACTGCTGACTTTGACAGGTAAAAGTAATCTGCTTTTCACGATTTTTGTTCTTTGAGTGAGAGAAAAACATATTCCAGGTCAATAGCTGTACAGCTGCAGGTGCTGGGGCAGGTATTGATTTACTTCAAAGTGATTATATCTGAAATAACAGCTACAAGTCAAGTCTTGCAAATAATTTAAATGTAGATAAGATAGGGATCACCTTTGGAATTTCTCAAGTCTTTGATAGTGGTGGTAGTATTTATCATGCCCTCAGGGATACACTATTTCCGGTTCTGGTGGAGGAGTTCCAGGGGCTTTCCTTTGCTTTTCTTCCCACAATAACTTGCACTCTATAGGTCAATGTGAAGATTCTGTCCGGTGCCAAATACACCCATTACAACTGTGCTTATAGGAACTGGGAAATAACCAGGGTGGATATGTGAGATAGATCCAGGCTGAGAGTCCTTATAAATTACACGATCCCTGTGTATTACTTTGCTAAAGTGAAGTCGCTCAGTCATGTCCGACTCTTCGCAACCTCATGGACTGTAGCCTACCCGGGTCCTCCCTCCATGGGATTCTCCAGGCAAGAGTACTGGAGTGGGTTGCCATTGCCTTCTCCAGCAGATCTTCTCGACCTAGGGATCGAACCCAGGTCTCCCGCATTCCAGGCAGACGCTTTAACCTCTGAGCCACCAGGGAAGCCCTGTTACTTTGCTAGGTATGCAACAAAGGACTACAAATTGACTGACTTAAGCAAGATGAACTTATTGTCTCAGAGATCTGGAGACTAGAAGTCCAAGATCAAGCTGTCGACAGGGCTGGTTCCTGCCGAGGGCTGTTAGGAGGAATCTGTTCCATGCCTCTCCCCCAGCTTCTGGTGGTTTGCAGGCAATCTTTGGCATTCACTGGCTGGTTCCACCACACATCCCTATCTCTGCCTTCATCTTCACATGGCATTCCCCTGGTGTGAGTGACTCTTTGTCTAAAGTTCCCCTTTGGCCCAATCATATTGGATTAGGGGCCCACTCTACTCCAGTATAATCTCATCTTAATTAAATCTACAACAACCCAATTTTCAAATAGGGTAACATTCTGAGGTTAGACAAGGCTGTGGTCCCAGTGTGATTAGATTGAATAGTTTTCTGTGATTATGGTTTCAGTTTGTCTGCCCTCTGATGCCCTCTTGCAACACCTCCATCTTACTTGGGTTTCTCTTACCCTGGACGTGGGTTATCTCTTCACGGCTGCTCCAGCAAAGCACAGCCTCTGCTCCTTAGCTTGGATGAGGGGTATCTCCTCACCGGGGCCTGTCCTGACCTTGAATGTGGAATAGCTCCTCTAGGCCTTCCTGTGCCCACGCAGCCACTGCTCCTTAGACGTGGGGTTGCTCCTCCCGGCCATTGCCCCTGGCCTCAGGCATGTCCCGGCAGCCGCCCCTCGCCTCGGATGTGGGGTAGCTCCTCTCGGCTACTCCTGTGCTGTCGCAGCCTGGCACTCTTGGCCGCCGCCCCTGACCTCAGACACGGGGAAGCTCCTCTCGGCTGCCACCCCTGACCTCGGATGTGGGGTAGCTCCTCCCAGCTGCCACCTCTAATCTTGAACGTGGGGCCACCCAAGACAGGTGGGCATGGTGGAGAGGTCTGACAGAATGTGGTCCACTGGAGAAGGGAATGGTAAACCACTTCAGTATTCTTGCCTCGAGAACCCCATGAACAGTATGAAAAGGCAAAATGATAGGATACTGAGAGAGGAACTCCCCAGGTCAATAGGTGCCCAATATGCTACTAGAGATCAGTAGAGAAATAACTCCAGAAAGAATGAAGGGATGGAACCAAAGCAAAAACAATACCCAGTTGCGGATGTGACTTGTGATAGAAGCAAGGTCCAATGCTGTAAAGAGCAATATTGCATAGGAACCTGGAATGTCAGGTCATGAATCAAGGCAATTGGAAGCCGTCAAACAGGAGATGGCAAGAGTGAACATGGACATTTGAGGAATCAGCAAACTAAAATGGACCGGAATGGGTGAATTTAACTCAGATGACCATTATATCTACTACTGTGGGCAGGAATCCCTCAGGAGAAATGGAGTAGCCATCATGGTCAACAGAAGAGTCCGAAATGCAGTACATGGATGCAATCTCAAAAACGACAGAATGATCTCTGTTCATTTCCAAGGCAAACCATTCAATATCACAGTAATCCAAGTCTATGCCCCAACCAGGAACGCTGAAGAAACTGAAGTTGAACGGTTCTGTGAAGACCTACAAGACCTTTTAGAACTAACACTCCAAAAAGATGTCCTTTTCATTATAGGGGACTGGAAGGCAAAAGTAGGAAGTCAAGAAACACCTGGAGTAACAGGCAAATTTGGCCTTGGAATACGGAATGAAGCAGGGCAAAGACTAATAGAGATTTGCCAAGAAAATGCACTGGTCATAGCAAACACCCTCTTCCAACAACACAAGAGAAGACTACACATGGACATCACCAGATGGTCAACACTAAAATCAGATTGATTATTTCTTTGCAGCCAAAGATGGAGAAGCTCTATACAGTCAACAAAAATAAGACTGGGAGCTGACTGTGGCTCAGATCATGAACTCCTGATTGCCAAATTCAGACTTAAATTGAAGAAAGTAGGGAAAACCACTAGATCATTCAGGTATGACCTAAATCAAATCCCTTATGATTATACAGTGGAAGTGAGAAATAGATTTCAGGTACTAGATCTGATAGATTGCCTGATGAATTATGGACGGAGGTTCATGACATTGTACAGGAGACAAGGATCAAGACCATCCCCATGGAAAAGAAATGCAAAAAAGCAAAATGGCTGTCTGGGGAGGCCTTACAAATAGCTGTGAAAAGAAGAGAAGCGAAAAGCAAACTAGAAAAAGAAAGATATAAGCATCTGAATGCAGAATTCCAAAGAATAGCAAGGAGAGATAAGAAAGCCTTTTCCAGCAATCAATGCAAAGAAATAGAGGAAAACAACAGAATGGGAAAGACTAGAGATATCTTCAAGAAAATTAGATACCAAGGGAACATTTCATGCAAAGATGGGCTCGATAAAGGACAGAAACGGTATGGACCTAACAGAAGCAGAAGATATTAAGAAGAGGTGGCAAGAATGCACAGAAAATCTGTACAAAAAGATCTTCAAGACCAAGATAATCACAATGGTGTGATCACTCACCTAGAGCCACACATCCTGGAATGTGAAGTCAAGTGGGCCTTAGAAAGCATCACTATGAACAAAGCTAGTGGAGGTGATGGAATTCCAGTTGAGCTATTTAAAATCCTGAAAGATGATGCTGTGAAAGTGCTGCACTCAATATGCCAGAAAATTTGGAAAACTCAGCAGTGGCCACAGGACTGGAAAAGGTCAGTTTTCATTCCAATCCCTAAGAAAGGCAATGCCAAAGAATGCTCAAACTACTGCACAATTGCACTCATCTCACA
>SJXQ01007558.1:16686-160194 GCA_006408695.1 Aepyceros melampus
AGGACTGGAAAAGGTCAGTTTTCATTCCAATCCCAAAGAAAGGCAATGCCAAAGAATGCTCAAACTACCACACAATTGCACTCATCTTACATTGCTAGTAAAGTGATGCTCAAAATTCTCCAAGCCAGGCTTCAGCAATACATGAACCGTGAACTTCCAGATGTTCAAGCTGGTTTTAGAAAAGGCAGAGGAACCAGAGATCAAATTGCCAACATCCGCTGGATCATGGAAAAAGCAAGAGAGTTCCAGAAAAACATCAATTTCTGCTTTATTGACTATGCCAAAGCCTTTGACTGTGTGGATCACAATAAACTGTGGACAATTCTGAGAGAGATGGGAATACCAGACCACCTGACCTGCCTCTTGAGAAACTTATATGCAGGTCAGGAAGCAACAGTTAGAACTGGACATGGAACAACAGACTGGTTCCAAATAGGAAAAGGAGTACGTTAAGGCTGTATATTGTCACCCTGCTCATTTAACTTCTATGCAGAGTACATCATGAGAAATGCTGGGCTGGAAGAAACACAAGCTGGAATCAAGATTGCCAGGAGAAATATCAATAACCTCAGATATGCAGATGACACCACCCTTATGGCAGAAAGTAAAGAGGAACTAAAAAGCCTCTTGATGAAAGTGAAAGAGAAGAGTGAAAAAGTTGGCTTAAAGATCAACATTCAGAAAACGAAGATCATGGCATCTGGTCCCATCACTTCTTGGGAAATGGATGGGGAAAACAGTAGAAACAGTGTCAGACTTTATTTTGGGGGGCTCTAAAATCACTGCAGATGGTGACTGCAGCCATGAAATTAAAAGACGCTTACTCCTTGGAAGAAAAATTATGACCAACCTAGATAGCATATTGAAAAGCAGAGACATTACTTTGCCAACAAAGGTCCATCTAGTCAAGGCTATGGTTTTTCCTGTGGTCATGTATGGATATGAGAGTTGGACTGTGAAGAAGGCTGAGCACCGAAGAATTGATGCTTTTGAACTGCGGTGTTGGAGAAGACTCTTGAGAGTCCCTTGGACTGCAAGGAGATCCAAACAGTCCATTCTGAAGGAGATCAGCCCTGGGATTTCTTTGGAAGGAATGATGCTAAAGCTGAAGCTCCAGTACTTTGGCCACCTCATGCAAAGAGTTGACTCATTGGAAAAGACCCTGATGCTGGGAGGGATTGGGGGCAGGAGGAGAAGGGGATGACCGAGGATGAGATGGCTGGATGGCATCACTGACTTGATGGATGTGAGTCTGATTGAACTCCGGGAGTTAGTGATGGACAAGGAGGCCTGGTGTGCTGTGATGCATAGGGTTGCAAATAGTCGGACACGACTGAGCGACTGAACTGTACTGACCATTTCCTCTTAAGAAATGAACTTTGAAATACTTTAACCTTATTCCTGGCCCCTGTATGCTTCTCTGACAGTCTTTCCTCACAGCTGCACAAGCTTACTTTTCTTTTAACAACAGGTCAAGCTTGTCCCCTAGGATTTTTGTTATTGCTTGCTCATAGCAGGTGGCCAGTACATATCTGTTCATGAATAAATAGGTTAAGATAAGCCAGTTATGCCCCAACAGAAACCCATAAGTTGTCTGTCTGCTTTTGAGCCAATTGGAGATAATGTAAGTGATGACTTGAAGATTTAACCTAAGATTTAATGCTTCTGATTCTTGCTGTTCTTGCATGTGTTGACTGAAAAAAGAAAGAAAGAAAGAAAGAAAAACCACCACCACCACCACAACCTAAAAGTTGAGAATTATGTTTTATTCAATGGACTCAGGACTTTATACCAAGAACTTAAGTCCAGGATCCAGGTTCCCAGAGAGCTCTGAGGGATTGTTCTGAAGAAGTAACAGAGAAGCCAGGTACGAGTTTTTGCAACAAAAGCAGAAAGGTTACTGCAGAAGCTTACTGCTAATCAAAGAAAACTCAGATATCTCAATTTAGTGAACTTAACACTTCTCTGTCTGGGAAGATGCAAGCCTGGGTCACTGAAACCATCCCTTTGAAAGGCACCTTACCTATGTAAGGCCGGTATCCTGTGGGTCTCAATCCTGAATCCCCTCATGGTGAGCAACTGGGGGAGGCTGCGTTGGCTGATGGCGTGATGGCTGCACCATCCTTTGTTTACACATACAGCAAGTGACGTTTGTCATCCACACACGTGAATATAAAGGCACATGGCTTGCAATTTTACCCACTACAGAATTGCATTTTTCTCCTGCAATTCACGTGAAGATGAACTTGTTGCAATTACCAGTTGCCCACAACTTCCGTTCCTCCCTCGTTTCTTAATAGAACACTTTGGGGAAGTGTGTCCAGTTAAAAAACATACAATTTCATCTTCCCAGGCTTCCTTTTAGCTACATTAGGTAGCATGTAACCCAGTTCTGGCCGTGAAGTCAGGTGAGGCTTCTAGAAAGCTATTGCCTTCCTGATACAAAGGTACAAGCTCAGCTGCCATGTCTGTTGCATTCTGACCATCCACCTTTCTCCCTGCCTGGAATGTCGACGTGATGCTGAAGCGAAGCAATTGTCCTATGTAGCAGGTACCACCAGAACTCTGACCGTAACCTTTTGAAACTCACATGAAATTGTTATACTGACCACAGATTTTTGTACTAAAGCTCCTGTACCTCTGGCAGAGGGCTTCTGCTGGCTACAGGATCATGCTTAGCCTGGTTGGAAGTACCAGAGAGTTAGTGATGCTGGAAGCAGCCCTCATTGCCAGATAGAAGTTGGTGTATAAACATCCAAGATCCTTGGTCTTCAGATGAGACAACTTTGAGGTGTAAGCTACAAACACAAAAGGCAGATAGAGTGTCCTGACTCCCCCAGAGGGGCTGAGCCCAGTTGCTCACAGAAATAATGCACTTATCCTGTACTGGCTCTCTTTTTCATCTCACTCCTGGGTTCACCTTCCAGATAAACTACTTGCACAGGAATCCTTTCTCTGGGGAACCCAATCTCAGACATCTTGTGACTGTGCAGATGAAGGCTACATGCTAAGGATGGAAAGAAATCCATCGATAAAAAGAAGTCCTTTGATAAAAAAGACTCGGATGGAGACCTTGATGCCAAACTTGGGCTGTTCTAGCCTTGGGCTGAGTTTCTCTGGACTTTGTGTTATTTAAGAAAAATAAACCTCTTACTTTGGTAGGCCACCACAACTGGGTTTCTGTGGCATGCAGCCAAATGCAACTGTAACTGAGAGACATCTGGAGGAATTCTCAGTTGAGTCCAAATGCAACCAGTCATCAGTTGGACATGCCTGCTAATAAAGCTGACACTATGGCTATGTGATTACCAGACCCTAACACTATATTGCACGTCATAGCTTGCTCAGTATTTGCTTACATGTTGCTGTATTTAATCCTCATCTTAATTTTGTGAAGTAGGTGTAATCAACTCCACTCTACTGAAGTCCAGAGAGGCCAAGTCTCAAGATAAGGGCTAAATGTTCATTCTAAGGAGTCTGTGGCATTTAAGAAATGAGTTAACCTCTACTTGTTCTCTTTGCCTGTCTCCTGAGATCCTGTGCTTTTCCATGCCTGCTTCACTGCCATGGGACTGCAGATTTGCTCTACCCACTGCCACACCTCATCACAAACTCTACACACTAATCATAACCTCTGTAAGACAGGGTCCCCAACCGCCCCAGCCTGACTGGTACCCTTCTGTCGGTGGCCTGGCTGCACAGCAGGAGGTGAGCGGTGGGGGAGCGAGTCAAGCTTCCTCTGTATTTACAGCCACTCCCCATTCATCACATTACTGCCTGAGCTCCACCTCCTATCAGGTCAGTGGTGGCCTTAGATTCTCATAGGAGTGAGAACCCTACTGTGAACTGCGCATACGAGGGATTCTTATGAGAATCATCCTGAAATCATCCTGCTCACCCTCACCCTCACCCACCCACTTCCCCTGCTCCGCCTGCCCCTGGTGCCAAAAAGGTTGGGGACCACTGCTCTAAAACATGTGCTAAATCCTCTGATCTCTAGGCCTTTGCTCAAGCTCTGTCCTTCCTAAGAATGCCTTATTTTTAGAAATGGGAAACTGCTGTGCTTGGTCCAGGTGAAGATGGTCTGGTAACTGCATTCTCATGCCAACTGTAGGCAGGACACCCATCTCAGTATGGCTCATAGCACCGAAAACATAAAGATGCTTAGTAAACATCTGTTAAATTTAAATGGGTAGACACAGTAGCAACCAAGTTGACTTCAAATTTACTCCTGCTCAAAATTATTAACATCAAATTCCACCACACATAAAAATGAATACATCTCTACAGAAGACTTCAGACACACAAAATATATTCCACTGAACATTTAATGCATAACATTCAAGTACAACTTTTTTTTTTTAAAAAAGGACAAAATTGTAAGTATTCTTTAAAATGGTAACTATTTAAACATCATCTGAACCATATTAA
The DNA here is from genome assembly GCA_006408695.1 of Aepyceros melampus. NCBI lineage: Eukaryota > Metazoa > Chordata > Mammalia > Artiodactyla > Bovidae > Aepyceros > Aepyceros melampus. The sequence continues at coordinate 21,118 of SJXQ01007558.1, forward strand.
GTAACTCATTTACTTTTATGAAATGTGTTGAGAACCTAGAGGTTATGCATAAGGCTTAGCATTTTTAACACTGCTGGCCTAGGAGAGAAAAGATTGTATTCCTTAAATGGTGATTCAGGAAATCTGACATATTCAATACTTGTGTTACAATAGCTGGTGTGTGGAGGCAAGACTAGCACCCATGACTGACTGGGCCCTGGAAACGCATGCCATGCTCCCATGCTGCTCTGGGATACAGATACAAAATCTGACCTAGGCTGAAACAACGTGCAGGGTGTGGAGAGGACTATGGCGGGGGTTCACTGAGGACAAAAGGGAAAGCTGTGAATTTTCACTTTAAAATATGTGTTAAGTGAGGTTAAGAAGCCAGGAGCCTTCTCACAACCATTCCGTGTCAGCAACTCCCAAGATACTTATATCAAGGTGGCTGGGAGGAAATAAAAATCTTCACTGGGCCAGACTCAAGAACTAAAGTGCTGGAACAGATACAACTTTGAGGATAGGTTTATCAAACAGCTTATAAACAAGTGGCATACCAGTTCAAAAGATGCCTGATTGGTAAGGAATTTCAGCTGGCAAAGAATCTCTAAAAATGTTTATATGCCTTGTCTTGGTAAATTTATTTTACAAAGCCACCATTTCATTTCACAAGGATGATAAGGGTCATTAAATCCCAATACAAGACAAAATTTATAAATGAGATGACAGAACTATTTCAAATCCAATTTGCTGAGTAAAGGCATGTTCACCAATTATAAAATCTAGCAAGACAGAAGGATAATTACACCACCACTATTGTCAAAAGACTGTTAGACTGTAGTTGAAGTTCAAAAGGTTAAGGATTTTACAAAAAGATAACAGGAGTATTAATTATATATGAAGAGTATTTGATTAGCTAGAGAAAATGTTAGCGAGTGTGATTTTCTTCCTGTGAACAACTATTTCAGAAAGTAACACCAGCTCCACTTAAATTTTGACCTACTTTATCAGTGGCACCATAACCTGGAATAATCAGAGTAATCCAATTACCTTGGCCACTAAATTGTCACCATTACACTTCTAAAGTAATTTATCCAGGATACACTAGAGTATTTCTTATTTTTCCCAAGCCCTGTTTCCCAGGACTTTGATCATTAAATATGTCTGCCTTAAGTTTCCAAATATCTATGTCTATTATGAAAACACGGGGGGTGGGGGTAAATTCATTCTCTTTAATGTGACAAGCTACATTCTAAAAATGACCCCAAACCTGCTATATTGTAAAGGTTATGAAGTGTTATCTAAAGATCTGAGGGATGTTCAAGGGACAGACTCAGACCTTAGAAAGGGATTTTAAAGAATTTTAAATTCTCAAGAGAAACATTCTGGGAAGGGAAGAAGTGTTCCATAATCTAGGGCATGTTCCAGAGCCCTTGTTCTCATAGCCAAATGTATGAAAACAGTTTTCTTTAAAGGAATACAGGTCTATGAGCCAAGACAAGATTTGGCTAAATGATTGGTAGCTTCTGTTTGGCTCTGGAGGTTTCCATGGAAACAGCCTGAGAGACAGAAAAGGCAGCATTATCATCTTTATCTGAAATGCCATGTGATAAAACTGCATATTGATTCATTCATGCTATCCAGAACCAGATGTATTACTTCTGATAAGCCTTCACAAAGGGAGGCAGGAGTTCTATCTGGTCACACTTCAAATTTACTGCCTTCCTCCATTTGAAACCTTAAATTAAAATGCTGATAAAACCTCCCCTGAACATTTCCCTCAGGAACCTCTAGTTCAAGTAAAGCTTCAGTAATCAGAAGCCAAATGAAGAAATGTGAAGCACACGGAGCTCCATTGCCAAGTTCTTAAAATTATATGACGCCAAGCTCACTGTGGTTGAAGAAATGACTCTGAAGAGTATTTATAATTCCATTATATCAGATCTCAGCCAGGCAACAAATACTGTCCAAAGTGTTTATTGTACACAGTTGAATCAAGTGGCATCATTCATAATTTTTCTCCCTCTTTATGTCTAGATCATTTGTATGTGTGTGTATATACCTATATACTGTATCTATATATTTAACACACACCACACACCATTATCTAATCTTATTTCAGGTTAGTGCTTCTCAGAAAGGCCACAAAAGCAGCCCTAGCTTAAAATTCTACATCTGATGTACACAAAATAAAAACCTCAGCAACAATAAAATATAAACAAGACAAACAAGGTAAGGAGGCATGCAACCTTTAGCACCATATTTAAGATGATACAGTAAAGAGTGTTGACAGAGGTCTAAAGGGAATTCAGCTGTGGGTTTCCCTCTGGAATGAGATCCCAAACACAGAACTGTCTCGTAGAGTCCAGTACGTTTAAAAAGGGAAAGCCTGAGAAATTCCATTAACAGAAATGCCAAAATCCATTATTTACCAGAGACAGATGATTTGACACTGCTTCTTATTCTAAAAACAATGAAGACATTATTCTTTAGGAAGAAATTTTTCACTTTGGGAGATCAGCTGAGAAATCATTGCCAAGCTCAGTGAGCTAAATGATGCCTCAGTAAGTTAAAAAGACTGCTATACCCTCACAAGGACCAATTTACTCATGGAAAGTAGCTTACTCATGAGCAGTTAGGTCCCTGATATCTGTATAGCAATATATTCATGGGTGATACTGGAAAGATTCAATCGAGCATATACAATTGTATTCTCCACCAGCAAGACATCCGAAAAACACCCACACTTCTATGCACAGCATTGGTGCGGGAATCCAAACCACAGAATAAAATGTCAGGTCAGTCCTTTCTGTAAAAAGGGACTCCAAGTCTAGGGAAGGGTTTATTTAGAAATGAGTTGAAGATTCTTATGGTTTAAAGGTGGCAGGTAAGAAGTCAGAGAGCTAGAAAGGACTTTAGATAACATCTAGTGCAAATCCCTCATCTTACTGGTGGGAAAACTGAGGCTTCAAGAGAAGTGTCAGTTTTAAACAATGAAAGAACCGTGACTAGAAGAGAAGTCATGTAATTTGGGGTGTGGTGCTTTCCCCGTTACACTGATCTCTCAGGCCCCTTGAAATCTCGATGTGTATCATTTAATCAAGCTTGGAGAAAATGACTGAGAAAGATCAGATAGGAAAAAATGTTGAATTTTTAGAAAGATTTTGGTAATAATTCATGTTCTGATAGGCTTAATATTAATGAGGGGGAAATCCTACTTATTTTTTGGTAAAAATGTTATTTTCTGCATGAAACAGGTTCTTTTTCTGAAAGCTGTTTTTGTAGGTACGAGGGTAGCTCACAGCTGGCAGCTTTCATATGACCCTCTTTGTAGTTAGAGTTCGATTCGGTAGATCCTGTATCATCAGGTGGGCTGAAATGACTGCTGTCTTGAGAATCAGTATCAATACTTTTCGTCTCTGACTGAGGGTGGACAGAAACTTGAACTGCTATCTCCTGGCCTTGTTCACTCAGGGACCCATCATCTGAATCTCCTCCTGGTGAATTACTCCGGCCCATCTCTGGGTTAATGACAAAGATGCCATCTTGTGCATTCAAGGCAGGTCTCTCTTTAATTCTCTCTCCCATCTCATCAGGGTCATCCACTCGCACAGCCTCAAACATCTCCTCTACAAAGGCCCGGCAGTTTAGAATAAGGGGTGGCAGAGGGACGCTTCTTGCCAGTTCTTCGATATAACGAGCAAACTCCATGGTTTTAAATTGCGTGACTTTGGCGAGTTCCAGAGTCTTGGCTGAGGTGATGATGGGGATGCGTTTTGCAATCTCAAAGGCCTTCTGGAGTTTCTCTGCCCCTTCAGTTCGGAAGAATTCATTGATGGCTTTCTCAGTTTTACGAAGATGGCTGCTCATCATGCACAGCCGTGTAACATTCAAGATGAGAGTGATTGTAAAGGCAATCAGGCAAACAACCATGTAGTAGACACTCATGTCTCCCGAGGTGAAGATAACACGCAGGGTGACCGAGTAGGAGGCACGGATTGGAGAGGTGATATAACACGTATAGAGCCCACGGTCAGCAAAGGCTACGTTGGTGATATTCAGGAAGTTATCAGAAACCAACCATTTTCCACCTGATAACCCAACAGAAATAAAAAATTACAGCATAAAGAATACTAAATATTCAAACTGCCTTATCAATATTCCACCTCTTCAAGAGAGCACGTTACATCAACTCATCTATTGGATTCTGCTATTTCGTTAAATGATGTAAGGGCAGACTTTTATGTTCAGAGCCTGAATTTGAAACAGGCTGGAACTTAAAATAGGGAATCAAGATCTTCCTGAAACTAACGATTATCGTGGCTGCCTTTTCACTGCTAGATGTAAACACCTTTCAGGGAGACAGGTGTGTCAACATAATGCTAAGTGACTAACTTTAAAAAGAAATGTTTATATATATGTGTGTAAGTGTCTATATCACAGTCTCTACCTACATATTCTCATAAACTAGAAGGCTATGTCTCAGAAATATAAAACAAGGCTATTTATAGGGTAATGAGTAATTTTTACTTCCAACTTTCAATAATTTACTGTTTACTTATTTACTCAAGAAAAGACAAAATTATTTTTTAAACACCCTACCAATTTAATGTATTTGTTCAATTACTAACTGGCTAATCTGGCATGCCTTACACATGTTAATTTGTCTTGTTAGAAAAGGTTGGTTGATGATAACATCTTGATTTTCTGGCCAGAGTAAATAAAGCACAAGCCAAAAGCGATGTCTCACAAGTGAGGGTAAATGAACAGCTTGGCAGACAGAGTAAAAGTTGCCCTAACATGCCTAGGCTTCTATTTTAAATTGAAAATATGCTGCCTTTCTTCCATACATGAAGGTATCTTCATTCAGGAATGTGTATACAAATGGATATGAGTATGAAAACCAAAGTACAAGGACCAACATCCTTGAATAACTTGGCTCTGCCTGCACAGTTCTCACCTCTCTGCTAAGTTCTCAGTGTACTCTGTGCTTTAACTATGCAAGCCATTCAAAGACAGGATAGATGGGCTAACATAGGGTGGAGGATATGGGGCCCCATGCCTATAGGTGGTGGTCCAGAGGAGGCTGGGGGACTGCTTGTTAAGCACTGCTTCAACGCCTAATCTTTCAGCTCCCTTTCACCCCTGAGATTCTATGGTTCAGGATTTAGGGGTACTTCAATTAGTAAGTACTGTGGACTGTGCCCATTCTTATCTACATCAAAATTTATCTAAATTCTGTAGTTATATTTTTTACTAATGTAAAAAGAGGAGGAAAACATGTAGCTATGAATACAGTCATTATTTTACAAGCTTCTGTCTACAAACCTGGAGCTATAAAAAAGATATCTTGTGAATCCACAGTATGAGAACTATATACACAGACTCCATTCATCAACCACTATAACCACAATCTAAACTCTCTAGCTCACTTGCTGATAATAGCTCAAGATTTATGAACCTTATACTAGACTGACATGCTCTTTAAACTCCTCTCACTTGAGATTCATAAAATTTAATACAATTGTCCAGAGCTGCTGCTGAAAGCACCAGTGATAGATGTTAGTGGTTTTCAAAGTAAAGGCAAAATAGAAAAATAAAACTGCCATTCCACTTGGCTGGCCTCTTAATATCTGTTTATACGACCAGTCTATGATAATCACACTGACTGAGTAACTCACATCTTAGATGTGTTCCTCAGGACCCTAGGGCCAAAAAAGATACGAGTCTAGTTCAGTGGATTCAAATAGGGAACCTCAGATCATGTTCAAAATACATGTTCAAGGCACCACTCTAGACATTCTGGTTTAACAGATCAATATTCTTAAGAAGCTCTGTTCTTTCTAACATTCTAACTCTTCAATTCCTTGGTGGCCAGTTATTCAGTCTGTAGAAGGTTAAAATGTTTAGCACATACTTTATAAGGAAGCTCCATCTGTCGCCTTTTCTGTCTTCCAGTCTAATATACATAGCCAAATATCCTTATATTCCAAGAGATTAGACTATCTTTCTAACAGAAAATATAAGCAGGCCTTTTCCAAAGTGTAGCTTGTGAGGAAACCATTATTTATTCTTTACCCCATTGATATTTCATGGTGATTTCTAAGGTGTTTTAACACAGGTAGTCTTCAAAAAAATATCTAACAGAACACTAAAGGAAACAATATTCTGATTAAGATGTGTTCACAGGTTCTTAAATAGCAAAATCAAATAAAAACCTGTCAAAAGGTAGACCTTGGTCACCTTACTATGATGCTTGTGTGATTTTTTTTAAGACTGAGAGACAAAAATATGTAAGAGAAACTCCTATTTTCATGCAAATTAAGGTACAGAATTAAAAAGAAGCTGGGCGGGCTTATAAAGTTCCTCCTCAATGTCCTTCTGATTCTTAAGGGACTTAAAACTTTTATGTACAGATCTTTATAACCATTTTCAAAAACATCCGGGGTTTCCTCCAGCATTTTTAGTAATTCATTTCTGAGTAAAAACAAAAAAATTATTTATGACAAGTTCACTTAATCAAAATCCTTCTTGCTCTACTCATATAGGGCCAGCACACTGTACTAGTCACATTACAGTCTAAGTAAATGGTACCCCTGGAACTGTGAGTACAGAGTCCACACAGCTGTGTGCAGCAACCCTGATGGAGCCAACCTTGAATGAAGAAGGAAACCAGTTCACCAATATGGGAGATAACAGCTCACCATCATTATGTGAACACTTCTTAAATTTGTAACTATACTTTCTTTTTTTTTCTTCTTCTCATTCAGTAATTACCATTATTTCACTTTTCCTGATAGGTATAATACCCCAGGCCTTTCAAAAGTTTTAACTATTGTAGTACCTCAGCTTGGAGATTTCTTGTTGAATATGCCATAAAACCAAGATTGAAGTAACAGGAAATGAGTTATCTTGACTAATTATACTTTGGGATAATTACCTCTGTCTCTGTCATCCAGCTGCTGTCCTTTTGAGTTGTACCAAGAGACCTGTTCATAGTGGTCGACTGTGAGAAGACACTTGATTGAAACACTAGTTCCCTCTCTGGCTATGATGACGTCATCACCTGAGTGGGAATCCGCTGAGAGTTCAAAACTTGGAAGAAATGATGCATTGGAAGAACTGTGATTTGTTCCCAGTGGGATCATTTGGTTGAAGTCTACATCTTCCAAAGCAAAAGCAGCTGGCACAATAACACTCACCACTAAAGTGGATAAACAACAAAGTGGCTTCATGGGAAAATGGGAGAAAATCTTGTTTATATTTGGAGAACTCAATAGCTTCTATATTATAACAAGAGCACAGTGGGTCATTGATTGCTTGGTACTAGAATCTTCCAGAAAAAAAAAAAGGGGGGGGGGGTAGATCCAGGTATATTCTGGAGTCTTCAAGATTAAAAGATACGAGTGGAGACAACCTGAAAGAGAGCCAGATATAAAATTTAACCAACAAAGACTCATAATGGAGTGAAACTCTATGTTCGAGAAATAAATAGATGTGAAACTGATTAGAATAACTGACATCAATATTATGAAGTGAAACAGTGAAAATACCACCTAAAAATTTCAACAGAGTCAGTAGAAAGAACACTGAACTGGGAAATGGCAGATCTAGATTCTGGTATTAGCTTTGCTAATAACTAGCCGTAAGCCCTTGGCAAATAGCTATGCTTGTTTTCTCATGTGCCAAATGGGGGCTAGATGAGAATCTCTAAGGGCTCTTCTAGTTCTGAAATGTGATTCTATTTCACTCTGACAAATTCCATGCAAAAGGGAGCCAATGAAGGCTAAAATATTTAACTTAATGATCTTTTATTCCAACCTGCACCATTACCATCTGCTGTTATATCAATAATGTAAATCAACTGCTACATAATAATTATAACCATGGAGTTCAAAATTTGAGTAATTCAAGTATACAGACATTAGATATAAATAATGCAGGGCTACCTGAAGTAGTTTTGTTGTTGTAATATTAGAAAACTGCACCACTATGCATAAATAAAGGGGCTTCCTGGTGGCTCAGAGGTTAAAGCGTCTGCTTGCAATGCAAGAGACCTGGGTTCGATTCCTGGGTCTGGAAGATCACCTGGAGAAGGAAATGGCAACCCACTCCAGTATTCTTGCCTGGAGAATCCAATGGCCAGAGGAGCCTGGTGGGCTGTAGTCTATGGGATCGCAAAGAGTCATACGACTGAGCGACTTTGCTTTCACTTATGCATAAATAAATAGTTACTGGCTTTTGAGGCTATAGAACTTTCCTCTTGGGTAAGAACATTAAACAAAAGAATTTTCCTTTAGTAATTTCTTCAATATCAAGAGATAAAATACAGTATATTTAATAAGCTTGTAAAGTGAAAGTGAAAGTGAAGTCACTCAGTCATGTCCGACTCTTAGCGACCCCATGGACTGCAGCCTACCAGGCTCCTCCATCCAGGGATTTTCCAGGCAAGAGTACTGGAGTGGGGTGCCATTGCCTTCTCTGAATAAGCTTGTAAGAATACCAAATTTCTAACTCAAAGTCTATAAACTAGTTATGGGAAGAACTGACACCTTAAATGTCTAGTTAGCAAAAATACAAACTACAGAGAAAGACTCTTAGACACATTTAAAAGAAGAGTAAAATATCACAAATAAAAGCAAAATAATATCCCACTTCAAGAATCCATGTGATTATGATCAACTTCCTGGTCATCTGATTCCTCTTTTAAAATCACTGACTCTTAAAGAAAAATTTCATTTCAATTTCTATAAAATATGGGATGAAACATCTAGTTTTATTTCTTATAAGGGCCAAAATAAAGAGTTTTGGAAATGACACTTACTTCCCTGTATCCTCATACAAAAGCTGCTTGATCATGTAACACAGAAAGCAACAGATCATTGTATTTTGCCATTAAACTGCTCAGAGTCTAAATTTGACAGTTAAGTTGTAAATATCATTTAAATTTCATTAGTCCTTGAAAGGATGGTTAGATGATGACAATAATTTTCTCTATCTTGCAAATTTAAGGAGGGACCATTTGAAATAAAACAAAGAACTTCAGAGTTTGCTACACATAATAAATGAACACTGTATGTTTTCATTTCTTCCCCAAATCCCATTAAAATGACACAAAGCTCTTGGGCACTGAAGGGGATTATAGAAATGATCTGATCTAACCTCTTCACCCTGACTTGCTCTTCATATTATATAGTAAGCAGGAGAATCCTGGCCTCTATTTGGGAGGGAGTTGAGAGTGGAAACAACCCGGAAATAAAAGCTTACAAAATGACTGAAGTAAGCCAGGCATTGTGCTCAGACTTGATATATATAAGTTCTCAACTTCTTTTCTACTACAACTGGCAGATATGATTTTTGTCCTTTATTCTAGACTACTGGTTCTCAATGGTGATAGGAAATGAATGTGCTGCAAAGTACTCCAAGTTTCACCCAGGACTTCCATAAGGAGATTCTGGGCTTCATCCAAGTTGGCACTTCCCAAATTTTATTCTTCTACTGTCATGATTTGTTTAAAAACTATATCTTTTATTATTTTTTTATGCTTTTCTTAAAATTATATTTTATGCTTTTCTTAAACTCATTGTCTTTCACACATGTATGTTAAAAGGAAAGGGTGTATGAAAGTCTGGATAAAAGTAACTGTACACTAGGCACAATGCAAACAAAGCCACGTTATTAACTTGCAGAGATACTGCCCTCTGTTGAAGGCTCTGACTGCAGGCCTGCTCTCTTTGTAGAGAAAACAAAACAAACCTCCCACAACTCTAGTTTATTCTAATAGTACCTCATTTCTTATCCTGCCATTCCTTTCACCCCAACTGCTTCCTACCACTGAGTCTACAACCCACTACCTTAGACTAGGGGTATACATTTTCAACTATTCAACAGTGTCTACTGAGTACCTACTATGTGCCAACCTACTGTACCGTAGACACTGTCTCTGCCTTCATGGTACTCAGTCAGGTGGAGGACATGGTCATTAAATATATTCAAAATATACTAAATGCTACCTGAAGGAAAGTACAAGATGCTATAGAGAGCTAACCATGTCGCAGAAAGCCTTCCTTAGAAAGTAAGGTGTGTGACAAGACCTGGGGGATAAATGGGAATGGAGAATGTTGGGGAGAGCCACTGAGGTAAAGGCACACGGGGCAGAGAAAAAGCAGATCAGTCCCTGGTTAGGGAGGTATTCAAGAAAAAGAGCTACAAGCAGTCATAATGAGAGATGGTGGCCAGATAGTCATGGGTCTCATTCCCGCTCCTCAAGAGGAGCAGTTTGGCCCAACAGGAAAACTGAAGATAAGAATCTGGGAACTGGAGTGGGAGGCTGAAGTGAGTGAAGGAGACTCACTATAATTAATAATTGTCCAAGGTGAAGCAGTCAAAGGCTCAAAAGTGAGGCAGCTCACCTGTGGGGGTGCTACTGTCACCCCAGGATCAAGGAAGAAGACACCAGGAATGGAAGAAATGGACTCATCTTCCTGCTCTGAGATGTAGGAATTTCAGGGGAATGAACAGCCTCCATGTGAGAGGGCTGTGGTGCAAATGTCCTGGCAGTGTTCCTGCAGTGTGGAATTCCTTCTTCATGCAGCTTCCCCAAGCCTCCTCGCAAGGCCTGCTTCTTCTTTCCATATAGATCAGGAGTTCACCTAGATGCAAGACGGCTGTTCCCTGATCCCTGAGCCCCTCACCAGTACACGACTCCCCTGGCTCTGTACTGCCAGGCAGTCTACTCCATCTCACCTGTGAGCCTCTTAAGCACAAGAACTGTATTTTTTAACACTATGTGTCATAACTAGCACATACTCAATAAATACTTAATGATGAAGAATAGTTTAAATTTGATCAAGTACGTGATGGATCTTTGTAAGGTGACAAATGTTATACAACAGGGATCATAATTATTCAGACTTACTTGCATTTACTAGTACTTGTTATTATTCTCTGAGACAAAAAGAGCTACTACTAGTAACCTCAAAAGATCTTAAAGGCATAATGCCTAAATGCACTCCTTGAACCGACCACTAACCCTCAATGTCTTCACTTAGCAATGTGTCCTAGGAAAGAATGGTGGGAATAAAAGGTAACCAAGTCCAGTTTCCAAACCAGGTTGAACATCTCAATCTCCTAGAGAACTTGTTAAAAATAAAGATTACTGGGTCCCACCCCAGGCCAATGAATAAAAACCTCTGGGTTTGGACCTTGGAATTCAGTTTTTAATTAGCTCTCTGGGTGATTCTGAGGCAGAGTGCTCATGGATTAGTAACCACTAATACACTTCCTCATTTCCTCTCTAACAGCCCTACCTGATGGTGCTCAACTGTCTGAACACTTTCAACACAAAAGAACTATCACTCAGATTCCACTCTGGATTAAGTTCACCCTAGAAACTCATACTTGCAGGCCTCTGATAGGCAGAGTGGCAGAGAAGTCCAGTGAACAGACTCTAACCAGGTTTCCTAGGCTCCGACTCTAATTAGCCTTGCGACTTTTGTTAAGACTTAATCTCTCTATGCCTCAGTTCCCTCATCTTTAAATGAGGGAAAATAATAGCATCTACTTTCACAAGACTATTGCCAAGGTCTGAAAAAGACAGTATGTAACAGAGTCTGGTAACAGTAATCACTGGTAACTCTAGTTTTATTATTGCTGACATCACTTCAAGTGCTAAAATCAACACTTTACAGCAAAACCATTATTTAAGATATATAAAACACTTTTACTTGGAATACCATGAAACCATTTAAAAATTTTGGAGGGGGAAGGGGTAACATCATAAGTAATTTCAGTCTTTAATTTTAAATTTCACACTCCTCTCTTTCTCAGTGCAAATATTTCACAAAAATATGGATCAAACTGGCATTGTAAACAGACCTTGGAGACCAACACGACGTTACATTGTTTTCACTGTGTCCTGAGTTTGTGCCCGAGAGCCTTTGTTGTTCCTTTTTTGGAGCTCTGCCTTCTTGGATCCAGGAGGAAGTCAACTCACTGACTGACTAAGAAGAATGTTCCTTAGGAATGTGGACTGAGACACTGTGGGTTAAGGACATTTGAGGAAGAGAAGGATTAAAGGAGCTGAGGCAACCATGTTAAAGGACAACAGGGATGGAGAAGGGAAGAAGAGCAGCCAGGCAATGGGGGCTAGGGAGGTGGGTATTGGAGGAGGAAAGAGTTACAGAGGGGAAGAGAAAGAGAGGCTCACACATGCTGCTCTGGCTCTTGACAGAGTTCTACTTCCTGACTCTAAGAAGACTTTTTTTTTTTTTTTTTAAGAAATAAATACCTTTATCTAATTTCATTCAAAATTAAAACCACAAAAATGGAAACTGAACGTGCAAACAATGAAAGAAATGGAGAATTGGTCAGGTGGGAGAAAGATTAAGTTCAGCAAAACCTGGAAGACAGGAAAAGAAAGGGCTAACTATATATAAGACAAGGAGAAGTACTGAACAGAAGTGTAATTGTGCTCTGAGCACAAAAGGGAAAGGGAGACCTCATAAATTTTAGGAATGCAATTAGTTTTAGGTTTGGGACTTTGTATATCATGCCTGCTATTCTCAATGTGGCAGCTGACATATGGAGGGTAAGAAGAGTTCAAAAGGAAAATCAAAGTGCCACTTCCTGTAAACAGTTAAAAAGAGCTATGCTATGCTGTGGATGAAGTTACTTAGTAGAATGTTTTATTACCTGTCTTCTGCATGAATAACAGAAGTGTGGTATTTAAATTTAATCTAACTCCTTTTTCATCTTTCAGGTACAGTAAAATGTTAGTTTCTCTAGGATCATGAATAATCAGAAATATAGATGATTCTACCCTACAGAACCATTCTGGATATTGGCTGTATCATTAAAAAGGAAAAAGAAAAGTGCCTAAGTTATCATCCCTAACAGACTGCCCTGTTGCTGTGCCTGCCAACTTCTGAGAGAAGAAATATTTCCATTCTGTTCCAATTCTCAACAGAAGTGAATAAGGAAGCAACCTGGCCGATTTCCATTCTCGTGGCTCAATATTAAGTTGGCTGAGGAAATGGCTGTTTGCAGAAATAGTTCTGGGATAATTCAAAGGAAGGAGAAACACTGATGCCCAGATGGTACTGGTTTTTGCTCCAATACTGGGATAGTAATGGTTCATTCTCCATAATTAAATGCATAATTAAATGTATTTACAACTCATCCACTCTTCTCTGCCTGCACTGTTACACTTGAAAAATGGAGAAGTTCCCTTACACAAGGCACACAAATGGTCAAAGTGACACTCTCAATTGGCAAAGGGGAGAAAAAGGAAATGAAGAGCAGACTGTTAGCACTCCTCTATCCTTTCAGAGAACAAACAAAAAGCTGTTCTATTTACACGCAAGCCTTACTATAGCAATCGGTAAAATACAAAGGTTAGTAATACACAAAGAGAAATCACCATTTTGAGGGCTATTTTCCAAGAAGTTTCTAACTTAACATAGCCCTTATGCTCCCAATAGAATCTTGGAGCCACCGCATACCTCATCATTGGTGCTTAGGCACTCAAACGTGAGCATATTTTCTGCACACTAAGGAATACCCTCTTTTGTATTTGCTGAAGCTGTGCTTCAAACCCAAGGTTATTTGTTTTGCCCTTGACTATGATCATTTTTGCCATAAGCATCTGCTGAAGCTACACAAAGACACTGATATAATAAACTTAGATTTATGATTTCCTTGCTCATTTTTTTCCCTCTGTGGTGTGACCTCACCCACCAGTATCTCAAACTCCAGGATAACTAAAAAAGAGCTCTTTACTCTCACCCTCAGATCTACCTGTTTAGCATATACATAACTTGAATGACAGCCACACAATACAAATCTTCCAGTTTTGCAAGATCAAAGTTACAGTATTGTCATGGCTGTGTGGTCAGGAGTGAGGATTAGGATTAAGAGTGCTTGATCCTATCCTTGTGTGATGCTACGGGATCAAGAGGCCTTAGTATACACATCTATTGAATAAGGTTATTAACAGTAACCACTTCATAAGGTAGTTGTGAACATTAGATGAACTAATGTACATTTTAAATTCATGCCATTATTATTCACCGTCTCCTTCTTCTTCCTTCTAGATGTTTTTCAATGAAGTCCTACTGTCCCTGCCCTAGGTCACTGGGGTCCTTTTAGCTTACCTGGGTACCGCACTATCCTCTTAATTCTTAAATGGGTCTCCTTAACTCCCACCATATCTCTCTGATGTCCCAAATATTGCTCCCCTCAGAACTGGTCCTAAACACAAATCAATCAAAGGCAAAAGAGTCAAGGCAATTTTAAAATCCTCTACCCATGAAATAAGCTTCAAATTTTATGGTATCCATAATTCTCCAGGAATAGATTCAGGTGGTAGAAGATAAGCACATAGATGGAGCCCAGCTGTGCCTGCATGTACACTAATTCCTTGCTAAAGGAATGAATGGATTTAGAAGTCAAATTTGGTCTTTAGTTACACCTGTCATTAATCAGTTATGATCTCTAGTGGTCTTAGTTTTCTTACAAACTGCTTATCATTCCTATTTTCCTTTAAATCCTATAATTTCCCCAGCTTCCTGTCATGGCTCAAAGCTTTAACTATACTTATTTCACTCTCTATTCTGTCCAAATAACTTTCCACTTAAAATTTTTGGTCCTAATTGTCCCTTTTGCTTGAAACTTCCTGCCCTCCCCATCTTCCTGTGGAAATTGGACCTTGTCTACAATATCCAATGTGTTTTTGACCTTATTCAAGAAGCCTTCCTACCTAAGCTCTCACTCTTCCTTCTGGATTTCAGATGAATTCTTTTGCTGTCAGTCCCCTAGCACATTCACAGCACTCAATTGTAAGATTTCTCAGTTTCCTTCTTTTATCAGTTATCTGTATGTCCAAAAGACTGAAAGCTCACCAGTGACAGAGTCTAAAATCCCCTTGGTAGGGCACTGGAATCAACATTCTGAATTCAGACACCCATTAATGTGGCAGTCAGAAAGGGACCTGCTATAAACGTCTTACTGACTTTTTAGTCTCAATCTTTGGAAATTGTTAATGGAGAGATATGAAATATGGAAGCATAGTTTTTCTCTCTTTTTTTTGGTGGGCAGAACACTCTAGAGTGAATTTGATCTAAAACTTGTTTTCTCAAAATGCAATTTTTAGATCACTTAAATCAAATTAATCTGGGGTGCTTATTAAAGATGCAGATTTCTTGGTCCCACTCAAACTTAACCCATATATCTTTTGTCATAACCATATTGTTATTCAGCAATTTGCAAAATGTGTTGCAGGGGTCCCCGGGGGTCCTTGAGACATCGTCAAAATGATTTTCATAGCAACACTAGAACATTATTTGCCCTTTCACTTTCATTCTCACACAATAGGTGCTGTTTTCCAGAGGCTACATAATGAATGATATCACAAGGGAATGAATGCAAAGGAGGTATGAGAATCTAGCTGTCTTCCATTAGGTTAGATATTAAAGAAACTTGTAAAAATGCAAAACAATGCCATTTCTCTCAAAAAGTTTTTTTGCGGGCAAACTATTCTGCATAGACATCCTTTTTATGTTAACATGTAATGAATTTAAGTATTTTGAATAATAACTTTTTGGAAAATTGTTTTGACATCTAAAATGGCACAATGATAGACATAAGCCACACAAAGAAAACCTCTTCGATATTCTCAAAAAGTTTTAAAAGTCTCAAGAGATTCTAAGATCACAAAACTGGAACACTTTCCACTACAATTATTAACAACAGTATTTAAAACATAAGATTAAGACACAGTTAAGCGGTTTATCAAATTTCTATTCTTAAACTCCAAATTCTATGCACTTTCCATTACAAAAGAAGATCAGAAGAAAACACCTATTTTATACTTATGTTTTTAGTTTGGGGGGAATACACATTTTTAACATGCTCCCAGGTGATACTGATGCCTCTAAATTTAGAGGATCACCATTAAAGCAAATAAACTATCTGAAGGGTTTTAGGAAGTGACAGTTATTATGTATAGATGTTAAAATGGTAACTCTCAAAACATGAAATTGAGTTAGAAGTCTCAGGTTCTTAATAGGCCAGGTGCCTTCACCTCTCTGAGACTTAGTTTTTCAAATCTGTACAATGAAGGTGTCTCTAACTTTTTTCTAGCTATCAGTTTGGGTTTCACGCATTCTCATTGCCCAAGAGCAACTGAAGAGGTACATCTTTCTGATGAGGGGTCGGGGTAATCTAAAGTCATAAATCACAGCATGTTACTCTTCAGCACAGATTCAAATGCCTTTCCATTGCTTTTCAAATAAAAGTCAAAATTCTTAACTTGGCTCACAAACCCTACAAAATTTGGCCAGTTTAAGTTCCTGGTCTCACCTTCCTCTTTTCAGTCCACTCACAGTGGCCCTTTGCCTTTTCCTTAACCCGGCTCAGTTTGTTCCCATGATAAGGCCTTTGCAGTTGCTATTCCTTCTGCTCCTAATACTCTTCAGCAGCTCTTCTCAAGATTTACCCTTCGCTTCGTTCCATCACTTTGTTCTGCTTAATTTTCTTTAGAGCACGCACTACCATCTTAAATAACCGTGTTTGCTTGTACACTTGTTTATGGTCGGTTTCCTCCCACTAGGCGTCAACTACTTGAGCAGAAAGCCACAGTCCCTCGTAAACCAGTGTCCCAAAAGCCCAGAGAAGTGTCTGGCAGGTAGGTGGAGCTCAGTAAATATAGGATGGCCGAATGCCTGCAGCAGCCCAGGCCAAGCTTGCAAAACGGCCACGGATACTCCAGCTTCTTTTACCTCGTACCCTAACCCACCGGCTCAAACCCACGTCTCAGCAGCCCCACTAACCCATCCACAAGCCCTACAGCGACCCCGAATCACCCCTCACTCACCAGACGCCTGCCGAGCTCTTTCCGGCAGGAGCTGCTGCTTGACCCGGAAGTTCTCTCTGTTAAGCGAGGCCGTCTCCACCCTGAAAGAGGACTTCCGGGGCAGTAGGAGCAGCTTGTCGGAGAAGGCAGTGGCGGCGGTGAGGGAGGAGGCGGCCTGGGTGAGGGGCTTTCCCGGAGGAGGCGGGCCGGGTGTGGGGTCGCGGGGTCGTCGCGGAACGGGAGGAAGCAGCCTGGGGCTGGCGGCTGGCCCCTCGCGGTGGACGCTGAGGCTGCGGAAGTCCTTTGGTTATTGAAACGCTAAGTCTGTGTGAGGAATTCTCGTCGTTGTCAGCGTCGGAGAACTTAGCCCAGGTTTACGCCAGAACTCCCGTTGGGCACCTGTTCTTGTAACTGGGGAGAAGGGAGAGCGGATTTTGTCCGTCTCGAGACAAGTGGTTATTTTGGTAGATAGTAATGCTCCAGGCAACCACTTCGTACTAACAGCTGCTGTTACCCGTGAGCGATTATGTGCCGGGCTCTGTTCCGAACCCCTCACGTCCACCGGGTCGTTTTGTCTTTCTAGGAACTCTGGCGTTTAGGTTTTACAGATGTGGAAGCAGAGACGCAGATAGGTGACTAATCCCACAGTCACTCAGGTTTAGAGTTGGAAGAGTGTCAGCCTAACTCCACAGCCCATTATATTGCTATATACTATATATAACAGCTAATGTATGTGTTAAGTACCTATCACTGTCTGTTGTAGCTTGGCGAGAGCACACGGTAGCAAAAAGATGGTGAAAGAAAAAGTAAATATGTGTATTCAGCTACAGGAAACATTGATGGAACTTCGTGCAAGAACTGTGGAGCTCTGGGAGTCCTCTGGCACTCCAGTGATTAAGACTCTGCACCCTCACTGCCTCAGACTGGGGACCAGGGCACCTACGATCCTACAAACCACGCTGTGTGGGTCGCCTAAATAAATAATTTAATGAAAACAACAACAAAAATACCAACTCTGTAGCCTTTCCTGTTAGGCCCCAGAAAGTAGGCGGAAATTTTCTTAAACTAATTCCCAATCCCCAAAACGTGTCATGCAGTTCAGTTCAGTTCAGTCCCTCAGTAGTGTCTGACTCCTTGCGATCCCGTGGACTGCAGCACGTCAGGTCTCCCTGTCCATCACCAACTCCTGGAGTTTACTGAAACTCATGTCCATTGAGTTGGTGATGCCATCCAACCATCTCATCCTCTGTTGTCCCCTTCTCCCATCTTCCAGTTTTCCCCAAATCAGGGTCTTTTCAAACGAGTCAGCTCTTTGCATCAGGTGGCCAGAGTATTGGTTTCAGCTTCAACATCAGTCCTTCCAATGAATATTCAGGACTGATTTCCTTTCTGTTTTAGAAGTGTATAATGTATCATATAATGTATGGTGGTATATCATATACTCTATGGTCTAGGATCTATGATGTTATATAAATCTATCTTTCTAGCTTTATGCTTCCCCATCATTCTCCTCATAATAACTACTTCCGGTATCTGTTTGCATTCCACACTTTAATCTCAGACCTTTGAGCTTTCCTTTGTCTTGTTTCCACACCCTTGAATTCTCTCATTGGTGTCTTGATCTGTCAAAATCCTAAGTGCCCTTGTGCTGGCTTTGGCAGCACATATTCTAAAATTGGAACCACCCAGAGAAGACTATCAGGGGCCCTGTCCAAGAATGACTCCCAAATTTGTGAAGCCTTCCGTATTTTTTGGATAGTAGTGTATAGTCTTGTAGTTTATAGTCTGTAGGAATTTGAATAGGTTTGCATTCTACTGTTATGTGAAAATTGTATAAATCTTAATTATGTTGGTTTGGTTCACAGTGCTTTTCAGGTAGTAGACCTTCTGTTTCTCTATTCATTCTATTAATGGATATTCACTTCTCTCATTCTATTAGTGGATATTCATTCTATTAATATCCTTCTGTTTCCCTGTATATTCATTCTATTAGTTTTTAAGAGTTTTATATTGAAACCCCGACTAAAAATCTTAGTTTATTTGCTTAAAAAAATAATTGTAATATATAGTGGATTCATATGTAAGCTTGTTCAGTTTTTCCAAGTCTCCTGTAAATGTGTTATCATACTTTCATAATTTAAAAAAAAAAATTAAAAAAGACCAAAATCCTAAGTGCCCTATAAGGCAGATATTGCAAGTTCAGATGCCTACAGAGGCTACTCAGGTAACGTAATTGAGTCAAGTGGAGTTGGGTGGAGATGAGGGGGATCTAGAGAGCACTACCCTGTCTAAAAGATCCCAGAAAATATTTGGCATAAGCTAGTTATTACCAAGTTGAATGTGGGCCCAGTGTTGTCAAATTGTTGAGTTTTACGAAGGAAGTTGGAGATTTCTATTTGAATATGAAGTCTGATTTTTAAATGTTAACTGATCAGTATAAAAAACCGTTAAACAGTCTGCAGGCCAAACAAAAACCTCTGTAGGCTTGATTTGGAACTCAGAATTCCAGTTTGTGATCACTGTTGTGAGCTTTTTAAAGGTATTTAAAGTTGAATGTTATTTCCTGATTCTCGCATACTTTTCCTTGCTGCCTGTCCTTTAAAAATTTTCTATGCACCTCAATTATAGTGCTGTTTACAGGCTGCCTTAGTTGTTGTTATGTCTCTCATTTTTAGTATGTTAGAAATGTTTTGATGGCATTGATGGATTGGATCTAATTATGTGGTTAGATTGTGTGTGTGTGAGTTAGTCTCCTCTGACTCTCTGCAACCTCGTGAACTGCCCCTGTGTCCATGGAATTCTCCAGCAAGAATACTGGAGTGGGTGCCATTCCCTTCTCCAGGGGATCTTCTCAGCCCAGAGTTTGAACCTGTGTCTCCTGAATTGCAGGTGGCCTCTTTACCATCTGAGCCACCAGGAAAGCCCGTGGTCAGTATAAATAGGTACAAGATATGTGCTTATACATACTTAAGGTGTGTGTGTGTGTGTGTGTGTGTGTGTATGTGTATGTGTATGTGTGAAATGCATTTTTTTTACTCCCCTGGTGATTTTGTTATCTCAGAAACCAGCATCTCCTGTTTGTAAATACACCAGTAATATCTTTGCTGTAATCACTAAAGATCTGTACTTCTGGAATGATTTGAATTGGTTAATTTTGCTATTCAAAAGCTGATGTGATGTAAATCTTATCCTGATAGCTGAAATTTCATAATCTTCTCTCTGAAAAATTGAGGTAGGGATGATAATAACTAATAAGGTTTTTAAAAAAATGTCAATTAAAGGAAAAGTTAATAAATTGGACTTCATTGAAACTAAAAAGTTTTGCTTTGTGAAAAACTATGAAGAGGTTGAAAATATAAGCTACAAACTGGAATGAAATGTTTACAAACCACATATCTGACAAAGGACTTGAATTGAGCTCTCAAAACTTAACAGTAAAAAAAAAAAAAGTCCAGTTAGAAAATGAACAAAAGATAAAAATAGCTGTTTCACTGAAGAGGATATACAGATGGCAAGCACATGGAAAGATGTTCAGTATCATTAACCATTAGAGAAATGCAACGTAAAGCTTAAACCCATATTAGCGCACCTATATCAGAATTGTTCAAATAAAAAATAACACTGCCAAATGCTGATGAGAATAAAAAGACTTGATTTCTCGTATATTGCTGGTAGAAATGTAAAATAGTTCAGCTACTTTGGAAAAGAGTATGGCAGCTTCTTACAAAATTAAGCATGCACTGGTCATTTATTCCAGGGAAATGAAAGCTTATATTCCCGTAAAAACCTGTATATAAATGTTTATAGGCATTTTAGTTGTAATAGGCCTAAACTGGAAAAAACCCCGGCATCCTTCAACAGGTGAATGGTGAAACAACTGAGATGGCATCCATACCAAGGAACACTACTCAGCAATAAAAAGGGAGAAACTACTAATGCAACAACTTGCATGGATCTTGAGGGACTTTTGCTGAGTAAACAAAACCCAATTTCAAAAGGTTACATGCTATATGACTGCATTTATATAACATCTTGAAATGACAAAAGTATAGAGATGGAGAGTGTCAGTGATTGCTGTGGGTTAGGAGGTGGGTGGGAGTGGCTAAAGATAGCTAAAACACAAAGAATCATTATAATTGAATTATTCTGTATCCTGACTGTGGTAATGATTACATGAATCTGTGCATGTGATAAAATTTCATAGAAGTAATTATGCTTGCACAAATGAGTGTAAAGCTGGTGAAATTTTGAGTTAGATCAGGGGATGGTATATATCAGTATCCTGGTTATGAAATGCTGTAGTTATACAAACTGTTACCTTGGGGGAAATTGGGTGAAGAGTATATTAGAGCTCTATTATTTCTTAGACCTGCATGTGACTTAGTGATAATCTCAAAGAGTTTTTAAACAAGTAACAAGTAAAAAAAGCCTATAATTAATTTTTTGGGGTGTGGGGCTTTTATTTTACCAGGCAATGATCTAATCATGTCGAATAAAGATGATCTTGAGACTGCAGTGATAACTGAAGCAACTCCCATCCATGAAGATGAGAACTGTGAGCCAGTCAAGAATTTTGAGTCAGTTGACCAAAGTGCCAAGTCAGAGAGTAAATCAGAACCTGTAGCTTCTACTCGGAAAAGACCAGAGTCCAAACCTTCCAGTGACCTTGAGACAGAAGTTCTCCCTGTTCAGGAATCACAGGCTGCAGGCAAAGTAGAGTATCTGTTAAAACACTCAGATTAAAAAATATTGGGGCTAAAAGGAATATGGAATCAATACCAAATTGGGATTACTTATTTATTTCCTTTTTTAACCATAAAACACTAGATTTTCTCAGTTCTATACATGCTTATGAATAGTTGCCTTTGCATTTGATGCTTACATGCAGGTAACATACATCTGCCAGTCAGTATGTTTCTTGAGCCACATAGTATGTGTTTATTCAGCCATACTTTTGGCCAATAATTAGCTACCTTGTGTATGTACTCTGATTTTCCTCTAATTTTTCCATTTTTCTTTGCCTTTGGTTTTTCTGGCTACTGGGAAAAATAGGAGACTGTTTCCAAAGATGTACCCCAGTCTGGATGGGGCTATTGGGGCAGTTGGGGCAAGTCCTTGCTTTCCTCGGCCTCAGCTACAGTAGCCACAGTAGGTAAGGTCATCAGTCATTTTGTTAATTTTTGTGCGTATTTTGCTACAGATTGGTGTTAAAAATGACTTTGTTAATCATTCTTCCATGATTATGCAGAGGCTTTATAGTTTGAGGTTGCATTAGAATGATGGACTGATTTATATTGCCACTAAAATTTGTAATTTTCATTAGAAGGTTGACATTTAGAAATTATAAAACTATTATTTAGTGATAATCAATTTTTGGGGGAAGGAGATAAGGATCAACTCCCAAAAATCAACTATATAAGGTCAAAGTAAAGTCTTGTAGTTGTAATGAATCTTAAAATCTATGGGTTTAAATTTTGGTTTGTTTCTTAAGTTTTGGTGGCTAATTGCAAATAATATTCAAATATGACAATGTTATCATTTTTCTCATCAGGACAAGGTATTTCAAATGTCATTGAGAAGGCAGAGACTTCTCTTGGAATCCCTAGTCCTAGTGAAATTTCAACGGAAGTCCGGTATGGAACAGGTCAGTATTTGGAAATGTTACAGCCTAGAATTATAGATTGAAATGGAATAGTTCAGCTCATTTCTTCGGTAGATGTTTATGGAGTGTGATGTTCAAGGCATCATGGGACTGATGAGAAAGGAGACTTGAAATCTTTGACTGACAGAGATGTATGTCCTTTAACCACTTAGGTGTCTATTTTTCATTATTTATACAACATTTTATATTGCAGAGGACTGTTATAAACATTAAATAAAACCATGAATATGAATGTAAAAATTGCCTAGCTTTTGCTGGGCACAGTTGAGTAAGAGTCTAAGAAGAGTTGCTGCTGCTGCTGCTGCTAAGTTGCTTCAGTCGTGTCCGACTCTGTGTGACCCCATAGACGGCAGCCCACCAGGCTCCCGTGTCCCTGGGATTCTCCAGGCAAGAACACTGGAGTGGGTTGCCATTTCCTTCTCCAATGCATGAAAGTGAAAAGTGGAAGTGAAGTCACTTAAGAGTTAGCTGCATGTGAATGTATTGTGGCTTGAAAAAATATTTTAATGTGTTAGTTTTGGTGTTGTTGCACTGTCACTAAAGTTTGGTTCATTTTTTTAAGCCTTTTTTTTCTGTCCTTCAGTTTGCATAGTTTTTGTTGTGGCTTTGCTAATCTTTTGCTGTGTCTAATGCTATTAAGTCCACTCAATGACTTTTAAAAGGACCTGGGTTCCATCCCTGGGTTGGGAAGCTCCCCTGGAGAAGGAAGTGGCTACCCACTCCAGTATTCTGGCTTGAAGAATTTCATAGACAGAGGAGTCTGGCAGGTTAACAGTCCATGGGGTCGCAAAGAATCATACACGACTGAATGATGTTCAGTTTCACTTTCATTATATTTTCAACTCTAGAAATTCCATTTATTTCTTTTTTCTTTGAATTTTCCATTTCTCACTTTCTGATGTATTTATTTTAGTGTCCCTGTCTGCTAATACTGTCATCTCTGACATTTGAGTCTATTTTTGCTGAGTATTTTTTCTTGGTTATGGATCACATTTTTCATTTCTTTGATGCTGGAAATTAAAAATGTTACATAGTTGAGTGGATTTTGTTGTCTTTTAAAGGGAGTGAGTTTTGTTTGGAGGGCAGTGAAGATATTTGTAGCTTGTGTGCATGCATAGTCGCTCAGTCATGTCCGACTCTTTATGACCCCATGGACTGCAGTCTGCCAGGCTTCTCTGTCCATGGGGATTCTCCAGGCAAGAATACTGGCGTGGGTTGCCATGTCTTCTTCCAGGGGATCTTCCCAACCCAGGATCGAATCCAGGTCTCCAACATTGCAGGTGGATTATTTACCATCTGAGCCACCAGAGAAGCCCAAGAATACTGAAGTGGGTAGCCTATCCCTTCTTCAGGGAATCTTCCTGACCCAGGAATTGAACTGGGGTTTTCTGCATTGCAAGCGGATTTATTACCAGATGAGCTACCAGGGAAGCCCATTTGTAGATTAGGTTGATCTTTTAAGACTTCATTTTAAGCTGCTTTAGGGTGAATCTAGAGTAGCCTTTATAAGTGTTAGTTTAGCTTAGCTACTAAGCCTCTGACCCTTCTGAGGTTTCTATCTAATTTCTAGGTGTTTAACTAGGTCTGTCTGCTTGATTGTTTGGAAGTCAAATATCTCTCAGCCTAACATGAGCTTTGAGCATTGTTTAGCTTACAGCTTCATGGTCATTCTTTGCCCAGTATCATGGAGTCTTCCAGTATAAGAATAGCTTAGTATTCAGCCCAAGACTCAAGGGCATGCCTGTGTAGATAGCTGGAAATCTTTACCTCTGTAGCTCCCTCCTCTCCAGTAAAGTCTGAAGATATTGTGGGTTCAGTTTCAGACCACTTCAATATAGTGAGTATTGCAATAAAGCGAGTCTCACAAATTTTTTTTTTAGTTTTCAAGCATATGTAAAAATTTATGCTATGTTTTAACCTATTAAATGTGCAGTAGCATTATATCTTTAAAAAAGTGTACATAATTAATAAATAATTAATGAAAAATCTGACAATGGAGGGTTACACAAACCGTCAGTTTGTTAAAAAAAAAAAGCATTATCTGAAGAGTGCAGTAAAGTGCAATAAAATGAGGTATACTTGTACTCTGACCTGCAAATTCCAGGCGCTTCAACTTTCCTACCTGTTTCTTCCACTTGGTAAGACTACCATGCTCTGCTTGGGTTTCTAGATGCTATGGTAGAAGGGCAAGTCTGACATGAGATATTCCATCATAGTTGGAAGCAAAAGTCCTTCCTACAGTAGATTATTTGTTGATCTCCTATAAGAGATTAAGTGTTAATAGTACAGATTAAAAAAAAAAACTCCCTAATGCATGTCTGAATCTTATGAAGAAGCATAATTTTCTAGGATAAAGTTGAAAATAGCATGGATTTTTAAAAAAAATCAGATTTATTGAGTTAATAATTTACATAAAGTTCACTCTCTTTAAGGTATAGTCATCCCATCATATCCATGGGGATTGGTTCCAGGAGCCCTCCAATGGATACCAAAATCCTCAGATGCTCAAGTCCTTTATATAAAATGAGTATCCACAAGTTTGATATCCACAGAACAGAGGACCAACTGTTTATAGTTTTATGTATTTTGACAAACATTCAGTCCTCTTTACACTGTGTAATCATAGTCCATTGTGATTATTCAGATATAGAATATTTCCTATATCTGTATAGACAGGACACAAGAATATTTTTACACCCCCCTTCCATGCCCCTTTGTAGTCACTCCCCTCCACCAGTTCTTCACTCTCAGTGACCACTGATCTGTTTTCTGACCTTATGGTTTTACCTTGTACAGAAAATCATGTTGTCTCATATATAGTCAGTAGGTTGTTCAAAAGACTGGATTTTGTTTTGAAATGAAAATGAAAAAAAGTTGCCTTAGCTTATATTTTAAGTAGGCAAATGGTTTAAAATGCTTGAAAAATGCTAAGGCCTTATATGTTGGAAGTAAGATCTGATTTTAATAAATTCATATAGATGCTAATAAAGCAAACCTATTTATGGACTGTCCATATTTACACATCCCTTCCCTACTATAGGAGAAACTAATGCCAAAGAGAATGGAAACTCCTCTCCAATGAGTGGGCCGTTTGGGGTATTCTCGACCATCTCTACTGCTGTTCAGAGCACAGTGAGTAAAAAATTGCCAAGGTGGCCTGCTTCCTTCCATGATTATAATGGGTTTTGTCTCTCTTTCTTTTTCTTTAAAAGTCATGGGGAATGATTACTCTTACGGGAGTTCAAATTGCTGAAGATCAATCACTTTGATCTTAAGTGTAGAGTGAGAGCTACTTAAAAGTTTAGAAGTAAAAGAGGGAGGAGGAGATGAGTAATGGAGAGGGAATGTACATAATATTTTATGGACTAAGAATTCTTAGTTTGTTGGTCCTAGAAAAACCTTTCTGCTTTACAAAAATATTTTTCTCATAATTACATCTTTTAGATGAAGGGAAAATGAGATGTTTATGATGAATACTTATAAAGCCATAGATGATTAAAAACATTTTTGAAAGGATTATATAGCAAGCTTAATATCTCCTGCATGACAATAGTTAGTACTTGTTAACTTTTTACTTAGTATAATCTATATTCAGAAAAATGAAATCATAAGTGTTCAGTTTTAATTTTCACAGTGTGCACATATTCAGACTGAGAAACAGCATGGTGGTATAGCAGATGTCTCCCTGTGCTGTCTCCCTATCTTGTATGCCTCCCTGTCTTGCCCTCTAAGGTAGCTATAGTTCTGTCTTCTACCAACATACATTAATTTTACTTGCTGTATAAAGAATCATAAAGAATGTACTCTATTGTATCTGGTTTCTTTCATTATTATGTTTGTATAATCTATTCATGGTATAGCTGTGTGGTATATTCCATTTTCTTTGTTGTGCTTCATTGAGTGACTGCGTAACACTCATTCCAGAGTTGGCAAGTGTTGAGGTAGTTTTCAGTTTTTAGCTTTTATAATAGTACTCCTGTGAGCATTCTTGTGTGTCTTTTGATGAACCTCTACACAATTTTTTGAGTTTTTAACCATGGGTAGAGTTGCTAGGTCATAGGATATTCATATATTCAGACATACTCATAGTTTTCCAAAGTAGGTATACTGCTTTACATTCCCATAAGTGCAGTATGATTGTTTTAGTTGCCCCACTTTCTTGCCAGTTGGTATTGTTATCCACTATTTTATGTGATCAAAACATGCAGGGGTCTTTCTTCAACATTATTGTGACGAGGTTGCATGTCTTTCCTAGGGAAAGAGTGTTATCAGTGGGGGTTTGGATGCCTTAGAATTCATTGGAAAAAAGACAATGGAGTAATAGCAGAAGGGGATCCTGGATTTAAAAGAACCAAGGGTCTGATGAACCGGACTTCTACACTGTCTCAGGTACTATTTGCATTTATCTGTTTACTTTCTGTTTCTATTTTGATCTGTATTTTTGCCTGATTTAACTTGGGACCTTGTTAGTATTTCCTTTTGAGGACTTTTTAGTGAGTTTTTTTTTTAATTAAGGTTTTTTTTTTTTTTTGGTGAGGGGTTGCATAGCCCTAATGCTTAGAAAAATGCGCAGTTCTTTTTTTTCCTCCTCTTTCCTTCCCTCAGAATGTCTTCTCAATGCAGTATAAGATGCCAAGCCCTTTTAGGGTTGTTTATTAGATTAATAGTAAAATCCACATTCAGAAAAACACTTGGTTCCTAGGGTGTTATTTACCCTGTGTAGGAGCAAATTATGTGATCTTATTTTCCCTGCAGCTCCTAAGCCTATCTGATTTGAATCACAGTTCCATAATGAAAGAGCAGTGTTATTCATCTCAGTTTTGCTTCGCTCGACTTTCAAAACTCATCCTTAAGCTTTTGTTATGTATTGCAGTATAATGCCTCCACCTCTCTTTCAGGTTTTACGAGAGGCAAAGGAGAAAGAAGAACTATGGACGTCCAATGAGGTTACCATGGAAACAGACAAGAAAACTCATTATGGGCTACTCTTTGATGAATTTCAAGGCCTTTCACATCTAGAAGCTCTGGAGATGCTCTCTCGAGAAAGTGAAATAAAGGTAATTCCAAACCAAAAATTTCATCTGGGGTAGTCTTTGAGCAAAAGCACACTGCATAGTCTCTCTTCCTTTGTGCAGTTGGAAAATGAAATGTAAGTCAGGTAGAGGCTTGAGACACTGAAAATACTATGCCAAAATAAACAAATTAATATTTGAATTAATTGCTAGAAACAAATGAGTCAAGTGTTGTTTCTCTAAATTTTTAAAGACAAATGGACATATTAACAAAGATGTCTTAATAGTACATCTATTATTTGTCCTTCATCTTGTTCTTTTTTTCTTTTATAAGTTTCTTTGGCTTCAGAAGCCTATTTGGATTTAGTTACCTGTTAGCTTTTAATTGATTCAAGACTATTTCATTTTCTCCTAATTTTTAAGCTGAGTTAAGCACTAATTTCTATACATTTCTGTTTTATATTGTTTTTGATGAGATGAAATACATTCAGGGTGGTATGGCTGCAGTGGTTTATATTGTTTTTGGAAGCACAAATTCTCCCTATCTTTCCTCTTGTGTTAAGGTTCTTAAGAGCTTGTGAATTCATAATTTTAATTTTACTATGATCTATAACCTCTTCTGCATTTGAGAATGTTTTTCTTTTTCATGTTTATTATATCAATTCAGGTGAAGTCTATTCTTAATTCTCTAAGTGGACAAGAGTTAGAGACTCTAAAACTTGAATTGGAGCAACTCAAAGAAGCATTTTCCCTAGCAGAGCTCTGTGAGGAAGAGGAGGAAGAGAAGAAAGGTAATATGGAAATCCAGCATTTGAGTGGGAAGAATGTAGTGTGTTTATGTGCAGTACATATGTAGATATCAGTACATATATAACCATCATATGTCCTAAATATTTTATACTAGTCTTGCAAAATTATAATTTTTCCTTGGACACTTTATGTACCTTTGAAACTAGCTTCTGAAGTAAGTACAGGGTATCTTGTTGGCTATTTATCAAAGAACTTGAACATGGCAGCAAATGGTCTATGTACTGTATTAGAACTGACTTGTGAGGAAAATCTAGATCATCAAGGTCAGCTTTTAATATCTGGGAAAATAAGTGGGGCTTTCAGCATAGCCCTGTGGCATTAAAGTCCGTATATATTACTGTTCATTCCAAGTGATGAAGACAAAAAGATATTGGTCACCAGAATGTATAGAGATACTGAAGAACGCACTACTGAGATCTATCACAGAAAACAAGTCACTATTTTAGAAATATAGGACAGTAAGGTATGGGGGTTTGGCACTATAGAATGGCAAAGAATAATGACATTGATAGACCTCATGTCTTTTACAAATCTGTAACT
This sequence comes from Aepyceros melampus, assembly GCA_006408695.1. Classification (NCBI taxonomy): domain Eukaryota; kingdom Metazoa; phylum Chordata; class Mammalia; order Artiodactyla; family Bovidae; genus Aepyceros; species Aepyceros melampus. The sequence goes on from SJXQ01007558.1 coordinate 49,973, forward strand.
TTGCCATTAGGTGTTTCAACCAGCAGATTGGGAGTGTTACAAGGGTTGGGGCAAGGCACAATATGCCCTGTCTCAATGTAAGCTGATAGCATAGATTTTTTTCCTTCTATGGCCTCCTACCTGATGGGGTATTAATTAATGAATATTGAGCAGGGATTTATTCTGGTCTGTGATACTTTTCACGGGTGATGTGGAACATATTTATTTTTAATTGGAAGCTAATTGCTTTACAATGTTGTGTTGGTTTCTGCCATACATCAACATGAATCAGCCATAGATATACACATGTCCCCTCCTGTCTCCCTCTTGCCTCCCACCCCATCCCACTCCTCTAGGTTATCCCAGAGCCCTGTATGTACCACATCTTAAACCAATTGTCTGGTTATATAATACCTTGCTAAATAGATAATATTTATATAACATCTTTCTCTGTGTAAAGAGTCCTGCTACGAAATGGTCCTTGAATATGAATTTTTAAAGCTGTCTTGACATACTGAGAAGACAGTAAGCAAGGTAGATAAAAGGATGGATTTTGGAGTTAGACCTGGGTTCTAAATCAAGATCTGCCATTTATTAAGCCTTGTGACTTTGGGAAGTTACCTAACCCCGAGCTTCTGTTTCCTTAACTATAAGTAGAGGTGGCTAATCCCTCTCAGTTTGTTATAAGGACTAAATGAAATGTTATGTTTAATGTGTGGCTCATAGTAAACACTCAACAAATGGTGGATATTATTTTCGTTATTAGAATGGCAGAAGTAAATAAATAAAGATCTTCATTTTCAAAGTCTCACTTATAGGACACCTATAAATTGATTTTTGATTTGCTTAACTTGCTCCATTATTCCTGACCAATTCCTGGTTATTTTATGAACTTAATTTAGGCTATTTGTACATAATACCATTAACAGTATTTGTTTAATTTAGTCAGCGTCTCGCTTTGTATAATAATCAAAAATCCTGATTTTAAATACCATTCAGAGGACTCTAGGGAATTTCTAAACAGATGGATTTGTGTCTATGGATTTTTATTCCCTACCTGTTTGCCAGAAATCAGGCTTCTTCAAAGATAGCATTGGAGTGCTGCATGCCACCCTTTCCAACAGACCTCCCTAGTGATTCTGGTTGAGAACACAACACTGACCTTGGTATTTAATTATGTCTCAATGAAGTTTAAAAGGAAAAAGTGATGGTAGGATAGGGGAGAGAAAACCACAGAGCCTGACTCTGGTGATGTTAATCATCTTCAGTTTCTGTCAGCATCCTTAGCCTTTGCCCTTCTCTCTTATGCACCTGATCCCTTCATTTTTGTAGGAGACTTCCTGCTTGTGGTGCCAGCCTCTCTTCTGAGTCCCCCCAAAGCACCAACCCTGTCTTCCTTTTGTCTTTGTGTACTCTTGTTCTAATACAGCAACTGCTTTTTATGCTCAAATTGATGGGGAGTACATGACAAAGATCTCCGTTTTCCCCCCTGATTTTATCTTTTTAAAAAATACTCATTTGTTTTATTTTTTAGATTCCACATATAAGTGATAACGTAGTTTTTATCTTTCTCTGTTTCACTTATTTCACTAAGCCTAATACCTTCCAGGTCTGTACATATTGCAAATACAAACATTTTTTGATTAACTTGCAGCAGTAAAAGTTTTTTGAGCACTTAGACCCTATATATATATATATTATTTATATATATATTATATATTATATATATAATAAATATATATATTTAATGTGTACAAATTATAAATATGTATCCATAATAACACATTATTTACATTCTAAAGTGTATCTTAGAAAATAACTTCTTAAAGAGTGAGATAAATGGCTATAAGTAAAAGTCATTTTTTTTTCCCTCCTACACTTACTCTTTGAGATGCTTGCATCCCACTTGGATGCACATTCATCCCTTGATCCCAAATAATCTAGAGCTTTGCTAGGAAAACAAAATGCCCTGCTAAGAGTCAAATTTTTAGTAGGATATGATTAGGAGCTGTTTAAACAAGTTATAAAGGTCACAGTTGTATCGCTGAGTGAGATCAGTTTTTCCAAACTGTGTTATACCTGGGATCACTAAATGATTTGAATGTTCTGCCTTGAATCCGAAGGGAGGACAAATGAATAGCAGATAGAGAAGAATCAAGGCAGATTTTCTTCCCCCTAAGGATTTTGGGAAGGAAAGCAGATATGAAGCAGTAATAATTTGCTTTGGTAACCATGAACTAGTGATTGATGAGAGATACTCACATAGATTGTAAGTGCTGGGAGATTTCTGTATACAAGAGTTCTCTCTGTAGTCTTTGGTGCAGAAAACACTTGGGCTGTGCTTCAAAGAGGAGATTGGCTAGGATTTAGATGAATAGAGAGAGCATTTCCTGTCATTTGTTTGGGTGTGTTGATTGTTTTTGATCTTGACTCCCCTATTTGCTTGTGTGTTTCTCAGGTTTCCATGCTCCACATCATTGCTCACCAAGCTTATTCTAATAGCTTCCTCAGTATCCTTCCAACATCTTGGAATGCTTTTTCCTCTTCCTTTCTTATTATCTACCATTATTCTTATCTGGATCCTGGATTATTGCCTCAGCCTTCCTGCCTTCCTTCATGTTTCTGTTTCATTCCATTCCTACCAGGAAGCTAAAGTGATCTTTCTAAAATTTTAATTGGGTTTACCTGTCTGTTTAAAATCATTCAGCAGCCCTCATTCTCTTTGTGAAAAGTTCTGAATTCTCCACCACGGTTTATAGCATCCTTTAATACCTGAATCCTGCTTACTTCTCTAGCTTCATTCTGTCCCTCTTCTCCTTCTTCCATCAGGACAATCCCAACATGTGGAACTTCTTGCCATGCTTTCTGGATCTTTGTACTTGTTTTCTCTGCCTGAAGCCATTCTCCTGGCTAACTTATACTAATCTTTTATGTCCCAACTTAAATTTAGTTTCTTTGGAAGCACATGCATAGTACTGTCAGTACTCTGCCTTCATCAGCTCTCCATTCATGCTTATGGGATGTAATACAAAGAGCAGAGGCTGTGGATTGGGTGTGGGAAGGCCAAGGTTTGACTCCTAATTTGTATGAGATTTGCGGGATATAAATTAACCTCTTCAGGCCCTATTTTCTTCATCTCTAAAATGGGATAATGATGCCTTTTTTTTTTTTAACAAGCCCATTGAAATAATTCATAATAAAATATACATTAAAAAGGATTTTGTAAGCACTAAAGCACCTTGCTCATATAATTCACTTCTGCTGTTAGTACTACTACTGCTGCTACTATTTCTCTTTTCTTCCCCTGAAATGATCCACTCCAGTCTTGGTACAGTGTTTTACATGGGACTTGTTTTTCTAGGGGATGAAGACTTTACCAAAGAGATAACAGAGCTATTTTCCCAGCTGCATGTCTCCTCCAAACCAGAGAAACTTGCCAGGGTAAGTTTTTCCTCTTTGTGATTTTCAGTTTTTTACATACATATATTTAGTGGATAAAGAATGTAAGGTTGTAAATTCCTGGCAAGGATGTCACCAACACCAAGGGTACATTCTGAGATCCATACCTTGTGTCTGCTTCTTGGTTTCACAGGTTAGTGTGTTAAACTCACACTGCACCTCCTACCCTCAATGCCCTACATGTCTGCCATCCTCACCTGTTTTCATATGGATTGCTTTGCTTGTCTGAAAGCTTAAATTAGGCTCCAGTCTCATTGGTCATGCTCACCAGCCATTGTGATACCAATGGGCTAGTTCTCTATTAAGGTCTCACTCTCTGTTGACATTCTTAGGGCTCTGAGTGATTCACAGATGATGGCATGTGGCCCTTGCAGTTAGGTAGCTAGAGGTTGCCATTTCCCAGAACCCAGTAACTCAGATAATGACCATTTAGCTTGTGGAAATGAGAGAGTTCTTGGCCTGGACCTTGCTCATTGGTGGTAATGCCTGAGCTGTCTTCATACAACTGGAGCATGGAAGGACTTTGGTCAGAGCTCAGAGTGGGTTGGGAGAGACTGTTTGCAGAGTAGGACCCGCCTAGCATTTACACCAGTGTGCCAGCTCTTGGGAACTATTCTCTGGGTCTTGGATTGCCTGCTGCCTCTTCACTTCTTCTCCTAATCTCGAGAAACATCTTAGGATCAGTTAGCAGCAGGTACACATTGCTTCTTGGCCAGGGAGAACTGACAGCCATTAAACAGACATCAGAGTCATCTCATGCATACCCCAGGGTAAGAAATGTGATGCTTGAGGGAAGTTACACATTGCTGTGTCATGACCAGTGAAAATGCTGCATTCTCCAAGAAAGCTTTCAGCACCTCGCCTCAGCAGCTCCTCTCCCTCATCTTGTCTGTAGCATTTTATAGCTTGGATCATAATGTTTTTGTTTTGGAAGTAATATCCAGCTTAGAAAAAAGTTGCAAGAAGAGTACAAATAGCCATTTATATACCTTTTATGCGGATGTACCTGATAACATTTTACTTCATTTACTTAATCCTTTGTGCTTGCAAATGTGTTCTCTTTTTCTATCCCTTTCTCTCTACTTCCCTCATACATACATGCACACATGTTATAACTATTATTGGGATTATTTCTGGCCCTGTTATGTGGCATGCAGGATCTTTAGTTCCACAACCAGGGATCAAACCCATGCCCTCCACAGTGGAAGCATGGAATCTTAACCACTGGACTGCCAGGAAAGTCCCTGGGACTATTTTTTGAGAGTAAATTGTAAGTATGATAGCCCTGTACTCCTAAATATTTCAATATGTGTCTCTTAAGAACTTGGATATTCCCTTCCATAACCACACTAATTATTAACTGCAATAAATTTAACATTGATACCATAGTTTATTTAGTCTGTTGTCTGCATTCCAGTTTTGTCATGACCTGATGATGTCTTTTATTTTTTTCCTCTAATGTTGGAGCAAGAACATGATCATAAATTGTATTTTTTTGTCACATACTCTGTCTCTCTTAATCTGTATTTGCTTTGTTTTTGTTTGTTTAGTCTCTTTTAATATGGAATACTCCTTAGCCTTTCTTTGTTCTTTATGATTTTGACATTTTTGAGAAATACAAGCCCCTTCTCCCTTTATAGAAGTAGAGTATTCCTTACTTGAGGGTTATCTATGTTTTTTTCATGATTAAAGTCAGGTTATGCATTCTCAGCTGAAAGAGCTCATAAATAATGTTGTATCCTGCACAGGGTACAGTACATCTAGAGGCACATGATGTCCATCTGTCCCTCATTGGTGGGGTGTGGTCTGACTTCTTACAGTATGGTTATGATTTTGTTCCTGTGCTACTAATGAGCTTTCTGTGGGGAGACATTTTTAAGACCATACAAATACCCTGCTGCTCATAATTTAGCATTCTAGATTTAGCAACTATTCATGATTCTTGATGCACCAGTCTTTACTGTGATGATTGCCAAATGATGATTTGTTTCAATCTCAGTACATGCTTCACATTTACCAGTTGGCTGTCAGCATTCTGCTGAAGAGTTAAGAACTTTCCCTTCTCTCTTTGTCTATTTATTATCTGTTATTGGTATGGTGTCATGGGTTTCTATTTTTTCCCCCATTGGTTTGTAATTCATTAGTCCTTAATTACTTTGGTATTCAAATTGTCCTTCAAGCTGACTCCTGTGTGATGTGTCCCTTTTAGTCTTTGAGTACTTTCTTTCTTTGGGGCATAACAAGATCTTGTGCCTTCCATATTTCTCCCTAGAATCAACATGAAATTCAAGGAGCCATGGTTCCTTTTTGCTATTTCAAGCCAAAACTTGGATGCTAGATGTGCTTATTGCTTAGGGTGTCTTTGCTTCTAGGCTTGTTGACAGAGCTCTGTGTATGTGTGTTTGTTGGCAGAGCTGTGTGTGTGTGTTAAGTTGCTTCAGTCGCATCCAGCTCTTTGTGACCCTATGGACTGTAGCCCACCAGACTCCTCATTCATGGGATTTTCCAGGCAAGAATATTGGAAGGGATTGCCATGCTCTCCTCTAGGGGATCTTCCCAACCCAGAGATCAAACTTGTGACTCTTATGTCTTTTGAGTTGGCAGGCAAGTTCTTTACCAGTAGTGCCACCTGGGAAGCTGCAGAGCTAGGAAATGTATTTAACTACACACATGTGCACCACCCTGTGTATATGGTAAGTGTATGTATGTGTGTAAATGTGTATACTCATATACTTATTTTAGAGATCATGAGTTCATACCAATAACCCCAGTTTCAGTCCACTTTTATGGGTTCTTCCTTGCCTCTCCCCATTTTACATTTGTCTCTTTCACAGTAAGAACTCTGTCTCCCAATAACATTACCACATTTTCTACTTTCCTCTATCCTGTAATGCATTTGAAATGTATGCTTGCCCATACTACTATAAAACCAATCTACAAAAAAATTTGTGATTTATTTACTATCTCCTCTTGTTAATTTAATTTCATCTTTAAATATGTAGAGTATTAACATGTTTTCAAGTCAAAACTTCAAAAAAGTACACACAGAAGTGTCACTCCCTCCCTATTCCTATCTACTCCATTCTCCCCTCTCCTTTTATATTTTGAACTTTCTTTTTCCAGCATATCCTTCCTATGTTTCTTTTTTAGATAACAGATATATTTTTTTATCTCCTTCTTATGTAAAAGTATACATACTATATGTATACTCCATGTAGCACTTTATTCACTTAACTGTGCAGATGTATTCATAAAATTATCATTGGTTCTGATTTGTTTTTAAATGTGTGTATCTTACCTCCCATTCTAATAGTTAAATTTCTTCAAGGCTGGATCTGTGATATGCTATATTGTTCTTAAAATCCCACCTCTACCATCTTACTTTCTGTGCAGTCTTAAACAAGTTGCTCAATCTCTCTGTGCCTCAGCTTCTCTGTCTGTGAGACAGGGATAATGTAGGGTTCCTGTAAAGATTTAATGTGTTAATGCACACAGAGCTCTTAAAAGTGCCTGGCCCATAGTAAATATACATTGTTTATGGTCCTGAAGAAGCTATCTCAGTGTGTTATACATTTAGATGTTGAATAAATATATGTTTACAATAAACCTTTATTTTGCTAGGTGCTAGGGAAAAAGTAATGAAAGAAACATAGTTTCTCTGCTCAAAGAGATTATAATAATAAGTTATTAGTCCTAGTCATTCTCTGAAAGCAGTTTCATATTGTTTATATTTTGGGTTTTGAGACTTAAGATATACAATGATTAAGGATAAGGGCCTGATTATTTCCAGGAATTTATATGAGTCTGTCTGATGCAGAGGAAAAGCAATGAAGTAAAAATCTGAGAGCACAATTCTGATTCTTATTCTGATCCTCACATGTGATGTGGGCAAATCCCATTCCTTCTTCAAGCCTCACTTTTTTTCAGCAAAATAAATAAATAAATAAGTTGTTGCAGAAGCTAGGCTCAAAGGTACCTTTTAATTTGTAGGTCTTCCCAAATGGCTCAGTGGTAAATAATCTGCCTGCAGTGCAGGAGATGCAGGTTATATCACTGGGTGGGGAAGATCCACTGGAGGAAGAAATAGCAACCCACTCCAGTTTTCTTGGCTGAAAAATTCCGCAGACAGAGGAGCCTGGCGGGCTGCAGTCCCTGGGGTCGAAAAGAGTTGGACATGACTAAGCATGAGCCTAGAGGCTCAGATGGTAAGGAATCTGCGTACAGTGCAGGAGACCTGGGTTTGATCCATGGGTCAGGAAGATCCCCTGGAGAAGGGAATGGCTGCAAACTCCAGTACCCTTGCATGGAGAATTCCATGGACAGGAGAGTGACAGGTTATGGGCTACAGTCCATGGAGTTGCAAAGAGTTGGACACAACTGAGCAACTGACAACAGCAACAAGCACTGATGAGTCTAGATCTCAGACTAGTTCCAGACTAATCTGGGTGTGGAGAGTGGCTGCTGTTGGTATTTTTTTGAAAAGGATGATAAATTACATTGAGTTGGTACAATAGACTGTAATAATGTCACTTAATGTATTTATTACTTGAGAGGTTATTTTAAGTATATATTATGCCTACTAAAATGATTCTTAAGTATGTTAAATTTAAGTATCAGTTTTCTTTGTTTTATATGGCCTTATTTCTATTTTTCTTTTTTCCATCTCACATAAATCAATGTCTGTTTTTTCTCTCATTTTATCTCCTTAAAGAAATTGTAAAGACTTTCACATATATTAGGCTATTCATCAACTGTTAGAATTCTTAACAGCCTCATCTCTCACTATTCTCTTCTATATAAATTTCACCTCCCCAGCCTCATCTTTTATCACACTTCTCCCATATTGGCCTTGGTTCTGTTCCTTGAATATACCAATCTGGTTTCCCTCTGCTTATGTCTCTCATTGTCTAAATATTTTATATGGCTAACACCTCTTACATTTCATAATTCAGCTCAAATATTGCTCCTCAGAGATTTCCTGCCCACCCAAATGGAATCTGCTTTCTACTCACCCACTCTACACTCTTTAGCACTCCATTTTATTTTCTTCATGCATTTACATGTTTGCTTGTTAAATGTCCAGGGTCATAGTTTGTATTAGTCACTATATTCCCGGCATCTAGCAGTATGTGCTACATATTTGTAACAAATGAATGAATGTACTCTATTATCTGGTCTTACCAGTTATCTGACAGTTTTCTCAGTACACTTCGTGTTTTCTTGCTTCCAAACGTTTATATAGTTAATTTGTTTATTTATTTTTTAATTTTGAAGGTTAATGCGTAAGTAGTGGGAAGGTTATAGATCAGAGCCAGATTATACGTGAGGGACTTTTGGGAGTCCCTGTATTACAGAGGAAAGAACCATGTCGAGTACATAGATTCTACTCTAGCTCATTCATGTGTACCCTTGGTTATAGCACCACTTACTGATCCTTAGAGGCCCAGCCCTAATACTGTGTCTGTAATAAAGCCTGTGATTCTCTCAGTTTTCAGTTGGAATGACTCTCAAGGTCTTCTTTGGATTCCTGTTGCTTAGTTACAACTCTGAACACATTCTGTCTATGTAAAGTCACTCACGTGGGTTAACTCATTTAATAACAGTAAACATTTCCATAGAAACCTGGACTCTGTCAGTTGCAAATGACAGAAACTTAAGTCAGACTGGATTAAGAGAAAGACATATTTATTAGCTCAAGAAACTAGAAAGCTGGGGCTTCCCTGGTGGCTCAGTGGTAAAGAATCTGCCTGCCAATGCAAGAGACCTGGGTTCAAGTCACTGGGTTGGGAAGATCCCTTGGGAAAGGAAATGGCAACCCATTCTTGCCTGGGAAATCCCATGGACTTAGGAGCCTGGTGGGCTACAGTCCATGGGTTGCAAAAGAGTCAGACACAACCTAGCAACCAAACAACAAGTTGAAAGGGTATTTAGGGGACTGTAGGCATACATAAGGAGAAGGCAATGGCACCCCATTCGAGTACTCTTGCCTGGAGAATCCCATGGACGGAGGAGCCTGGTAGGCTGCAGTCCATGGGATCGCTAAGAGTAGGACACGACTGAGCAGCTTCACTTTCACTTTTCACTTTCATGCATTGGAGAAGGAAATGGCAACCCACTTCAGTGTTCTTGCCTGGAGAATCCCAGAGACAGAGGAGCCTGGTGGGCTGCCGTCTATGGGGTTGCACAGAGTCGGACACGACTGAAGCAACTTAGCAGCAGCAGCAGCAGCAAGCATGCATAAAAGGGTTGTTGAGGTGCCCAGTCTCCTGGGATGTCTTTGAAAGTTACTTGGAGCAGACAGTATTTGGATGGAGAATTGAAAGAAAATTGAGTTGCCTTGATTTAAGGGGAAAAAATGGGAAAGACACTCTGGACTAAGGGAATAACATGAAAGAACAGGCACATTATCGGTCATTATTATCAGTTCATAAAGTGAAAAGTGGTGAGAGAAGCTGGAGAGGTAGGTAGACTAGATCATGGGCACTTTTGAGATCATGTCAAAGAGCATGATCTAGTTGATGGGGAGCCATTGAAGAGAAGCAGAGAAATCAGCTATGGGCTTAGATCACTGGTACCTTTATGGAAGATGGATTTTAAGATGAGCCAAATTGGAAGCAGGGAGACCAGAGTGCTATTGCCATAAAGTATATTTGAACTCCTGTGGTGGTAACAGAGAGGAAGAGGAGGGGCAGATTGGAGAAATACGTAAGCTAAAATCAGACCATGTTGGTGCGTGGAAAGGAAGAATCTAGGATGGCTCAGGTATTTTGGCTTGGATGACGGTGGTTCTTCTAAAGCTCAAGGGAATAAGAGAAGATGAAAAAATTAGGGGTAGGGAGAGAAAGATGACAGATTTAATTAAATTTTGTCCATGTTTTACATGATACAGATGCTATAGGATATCCTGATATGTATGTCAAGTAAGGAGTTGGAATATGTTGTTTTCAGAAGTTAGTGCTGGAGATAAGGATTCAGGAGTCAGCTGCAGATATGGAATAGTTAAAATTACTGAGTTAGGACTGATGGAGAGAGAAGGGAGTAGGGTGAGAGCCGTGACTGCTATTTGGTTTGAACTGTACTGACTAGGAAGGGGTATGGGGGACTTTCTAGAGGGATGGGAATATTCTATATCTTGATCTGGATTACATAAACATAAATGTGTACACATGTAACCTGTCATACTCTGAAAATTTGTGCACTTTATATAAGTTACACCTTAGTTTAAAAAAAGCCAAAGGATTAGAGAGTTCAAGAGGGAATGAGTGGTCATAAATGTTAAGAGTTCAGCACTGAGAAGTTCAATGGTATGTTCGGGTGAGAACAAGAATGCTGACTTCCATTGTGCTAATATGTTCCTGGTGGAGGCACAGTAATCTTGGTGAGCTGAATTAAATTGCTGATGGACTATATAGCCATCCCTCGACAGCCTCAGAAGTATCCTGCTTCCAGGGACCCCTGTTGATACCAGAATTCAGGGATGCTCAATTTCCTGATACAAAATGGTGTAATATTTGCATATAACCCGTGTACATCCTCTAGTATATGTTAAATCATCTCTTGATTACTTATAATACTTAATACAGTGTAAATGATGTGTATATAGTTGTAAATGCAATATAAATGCTGTTGAAGTTGCCAGCATTTCGCAAACTCGGGTTTTGCTTTTTGGAACTTTTCTGAATATTTTCAGTCCATGGTTGATTAACTCTGAAGATGTGGAGCCTGTGGATATAGAGGGCTGACCGTAATCTTTTTCTTATTTAGGCTAGAAATACAGCCTATGAGTGGATCAGAACATCTCTGCCAAACCGTTGAAAGAGGAGGAAGGAGAAAAACAGTTGGAAGCAGAAAACACTGAGCAGATCAATAACAATTCAATAGAGGTAAAATGAAAACAACTAAGGCTTTTTTTTTTAATTTGAGATGTGAGTATTTTAAGAGAAGGCCCTAAGCAGTTTCTCTTTTTGCTGTACTGCTATCCATAATTTCTACTTTGTGATCCAAGATCCCAGAATCTTAGTTCCAAACTACAGGATGCAAAGAGTGAAGAAAAAGAGACAAAGGGTGCATGTGTGTGGCATCATGAGAAGGTTCCCAGGAGCTAACATCTGACACTTTCATTCTAATTGTTTAGCTAAAACTTGGTCACATGGTCACACTTCAGGAAAGCCTCTCTTTTACATCTGTGAGGCTGGTTATAAAATTATGTAATAACTCTAGAAGAAGAGGAGGTTTATTGACAGGCAGGTACTAGTCTTTGTTGCTTTCAAGGTACTAAATACTTCAGTATGGGAGAAGCAAGGTGGTGGTATTTCCTCTTGTATAAAAAAAGCCAAGTGCTCAGATTTGTTATGCTTTGTTTTTCCATCCAGGATATCCATGCATTTGCAATCCGGAGCCTAGCAGAACTGACTGCCTGCTCAATTGAACTTTTTCACAAAACAGCGGCTCTGGTTCTACATGGCCGGAAACAGGAAGTAACAACCATAGAAAGGAGCAGAGCCCTTTGCCAGTTAGTATAGTATCTCTCTAAAATGATGCATATTGCTTTAAGAGTTTTCTCAGTTTTCTTTCCAAAGTTTTAGAAACTTTCCTCTCAGTAAGATGTTATTCATGTTGCACCATTCACATCTTTGAGGTTTATTTTGGATTTTATTTATTTTCATTGAGCCTTAAATCCACATTCGAAATTTACCCTTTTTAATTAACCAACTCATACTCTGAAAACTTTTTTTTTTTCACATTATTGGCCTTAGTTGGAATAGAATTGTACATAAGTGAAAACAGAAAATAGTTCTGAGAACCTCAATTCTTTTGTTAAAAAAATTACTTATTTATTTTTATTTTTGGTTGTGCTGAGTCTACGTTGCATAACAGTTGCTAGTTTTTGAGTGCTAACTCTATGCCAGGTGCATGCTAAGTGAAGTGAAGTGAAGTCGCTCAGTCGTGTCCGACTCTTAGCGACCCCATGGATGGCAGCCTTCCAGCCTCCTCCATCCATGGGATTTTCCAGGCAAGAGTATTGGAGTGGAATGCCATTGCCTTCTCCATGCTAAGGGATACATGTAAATGTATCATTTGTAATCTTTAAAACAAACTTCAAGATAAGTGATCAATCCAGCTTTAAAAATGAGGAAACACAGACTTAAGTAAATTATCAAGTTTTGCAGACTGGAATTTAAACCCAGATCTAAGTTTCAAACCCTTTTTTTTTGTTTGTTTTTTACTATATTGCTGATTTTGAACAAAAGTTTTAAAAATAATAGAATGTAGATAGTCACAGGAGGAAAAAAAAAAAAACCCTACTGTTTTCTATAGTCACAAGAGGGAAAAAAACCCTACTGTTTTCTAACTAAATCTCCTAATTAAATAATGAGAATTTTCATTGAGAAAAAAACGTGAATGAGAGTGTCTAGTGTGTTAGGATTAGAAGAGACCCTTGGGCCTCTTCTTCACTGCAGTTTTGCTGCCCCTCTACAACATCCCATAAGGAGGGGGCCTAGTCTTGTTTTACACATTCTTAGGATAAGAAGTGAAGTTGCTTAGTCATGTGCGACTCTTTGCGATCCCATGGACTATAGCCTACCAGGCTTGTCCATCCATGGAATTGTCCAAGAGTGGTTTGCCATTTCCTTCTCCAGGGGATCTTCCCGACCTGGGGGTCGGACCCAGGTCTCCTGCATTACAGGCAGACACTTTACCGTCTGAGCCACCAAGGAAGCCCCATCCTTAGGATGAGGGATTCACAAACCTACAGCATCCTGTTCTTTGGGAAAGTAGCTATTTCCAATGCTTGGAATGCTTTTCAAGTCATGGCTCTTCCCCTCACTGAATTCAGTTTTTACTCTAAGAGGTTCCTTTTTTCACCTCCAATCTAAAATGCTATCTTCAACCATTTTCTCATTCTTTTTCCTCTCTAACTCTTAGTATCACATAGATCAATTTAACTTTCCTCAAGGTTTGGATTTATATTTTGTTTATTTATTAAGATTTATTTATTTATTTTATTTTTGGCTACATTGGGTCTTCATTGCTGCATACAGGCTTTCTCTAGTTGTGGCAAGTGGGGGCTACCCTTCAATGTGGTGTGCAGTCTTCTCATTTCAGTGGCTTCTCGTTGCAGATCACAGGCTCTAGGCGACTGGGCTTCAGTAGTTGTGGTTCACAGGCTTAGTGACTCTACGGCATGTGGGATCTTCCCGGACCAGGGATTGAACCTGTGACCCATACGTTGGCAGGTGGATTTGTAACCTCTTGACCACCTATGAAGCCCATTTTGTTTTGTTTTTTAATTTTTTTTAATTAGAAAAAAGTTTTATACAGTTTTTAAAGATTACCTGTAAAAAGAATAAAGATTCACAGTTATCACAGAATATTGGCTTTATTACCCATGTTGTGTAGTACATCCCTGAGCCTGTCTTAACACCCAATAGTTTGTACTTCGCACTCCCTCACCTACATATTGCCCCTCCCCCCCTTTCCCTACTGGTAACCACTGTGTTCTCCATATATGTGAGTCTGCCTCTTATTTATTTTATTCATTAGTCTGTTGTATTTTTTTATTCCATATATGTGATATCATACAGTATTTGTCTTTCTCTATCTGACTTACGCCCTCCTATTCCATCCATGTTGCTGCAAATGGCAGAATTTCATTCTTTTTTATGGCCAAGTAGTATTCCATTGTGTATATATACTGCATCTTTATCCATTCATCTGTTGATAGACACTTAGGTTACTTCCATATCTTGGCAATTATGAATAATACTGTTATGAACATTGGAGTGCATGTATCTTTTTGAGTTAGTGGTGTTTTTGGTTTTTTTTTTTTTTTTTGGATATATACCCAGGAGTGGAATTGTTGGGTCAGTGGTAGTCCTATTTTTAGTTTTTTGAGAAAACTATACTATTCTCACAGTGGCTGCACCAATTTACATTGCCACCATCAGTTACAAGGGTACCCCTTTTTCCACATTGTTGCTAACATTTGTTATTTGTGTTCTTTTTGATGACAGCCATTCTGACAGGTATGAGGTGATATCTCATTGTAGTTTTCTAAAAAAATTTTAAATTTTTAAAAATTAAAAAAACTTTCATTGGAGTGTAGTTGATTTACAATGTTGTACTAGTTTCAGGTGTACAGCCAACTGAATCAGTTGCACATATATCCACTTTTTTTTTTTTAAGAATCTTTTCCCACGTAGGTCATTAGAGTACTGAGTTCCTTGTGCTATATATAGCAGGTTATTATTAGTTATGTATTTTATATATAGTAGTGTGTATACATCAGTCCCAATCTTCCAGTTTATCCCTCCCCACCCTGGTATCCATGTTTGTTTCCTACATCCATGACACTACTTCTGTTTTGTAAATAAGTTCATTTGTACCCTCCTTTTTTAAGATTCCCCATATAAGTGATACCATATTTGTCTTTCTGTATTTGACTTATTTCACTCAGTGTAATGTTACTGTCTTATTATGGTTTTGATTTGCATTCCTGATATATTTTTGAATTCTTTATTTTCTTAGCTCATATCACCATTTAGTGCATATTATGTATATATAAATATATCTATGTTTATGTGTGTATAAATGTATACATACATAATTATAAACATACAAATACCCATCTTTTTCTATATTTATATTCTCCCTCTTAATCAGCAAGTAAGTTAGTATTCATGAATACTGGTGCTTTGCTTGTTTACTAATATGTCCCCAGTGCTCAGAAGTACCTGTCACATAGAAGCCTTTCAGTATGTGTTGAATAAATGAATAAATATTTAACTATTTTTCTAAATGAAAAGTAGGATCTTTCAGGTACTACCTTGTATCCTTAAAATGTATCTTAGTTATTTCCTTTGATTTAATTTGAAAGCATAGTTTTTTCCGAGAATTTTATAGAAAAATATTTCTCTAAGGACTAAACCTTCTCTTCCTGTAGCATGGGCCTCCAAATACTTGCTTTAAAAGCTGCCTTTTTTCACATTTAGTATCAGGTGTGTGTGTGTGTTGTTGTTTTTTTTTCTGATAGTAGCTTTATTTAAAAAAAAAGAAAATAATAGAAAAGAACCCTCCTCTTTTCCCTTCTTTTCTAGGATGACAGTTTTGTTGTGTAAAGAATTGTCCTGTCTGTCTAAAGAGTTCACCACCTGCCTAACAGCTGCTGGGGTAAGAATTCATGACTTTTATTGGGCTAATGTCTGTTTTGTTTTGTTTTTAGAATAGCTTTATTAAGATATAGTTTACATATCTTAAAAATTTGCCTATTTAAGTGTACATTTTAGTGATTTTTAATATATTTACAGAGCTGTGTAGCCATCACGATAATCTAATTTTAGATCTTTTTCATCACCTCTCAGAAAACCTCACACCATTAGCAGTCACTTACTATTCCCTTCCCCTCTGTATACTTCTAACCTTAAGCAACACTAATATATTTTCTGTCTATGGATGGGCCTATTCTGGGCATTTACTATAAATGGGATCATTCAGTATTGTGGTATTTTGTGTCTGGGTTCTTTCACTTGTTTGTGTTGGTTTAGTTGATAAGTCGTATCTGACTCTGCGAACTCATGGACTATAGCCCACCAGGCTCCTTTGTCCATGGAATTTTTCAGGCAAGAATACTGGTGTGGGTTGCCATTTCCTTTTCCAGGGGATCTTCCTGACCCAGGGATCAAACCTGCGTCTCCTGCCTGACAGGCAGATTCTTTACCACTGAATCACCTGGGAAGCCCTTCTTTCACTTAGCTTAATGTTTTTGAGGTTCGTCCACATTGTATCAGTATTTCCTTTTTATTACTAAATAGTACTCTGTTTTATGGTATACCTTATTTATCTGTTCATCAGTTGATAGACATTCGGATTGTCTATGCTTTTTGATTGTAATGAATGTTGTTACTATAAACATCATATGTTTTTATTTCTCTTGGGTGGATAGTTAGGAGTAGACTTTCTGGGTCATATGGGTAATACAGACCATTAAGGAACTGTCAGACTGTTTTCCAAAGTAGTTGCACCATTTTACACCCCTGCCAGCAATGTATGAGGGTTCCAGTTTCTCCACATTCTTATTGACACTTGCTATTGTCTGTTTTGTTTTTAAAAATTTTACCTGAACTAGTAGGTATGAAGTATTATCTCATTTTTATGGGTTGTTTTTTTGCATTTCCCTGTTGGCATGTGCTTCTTAGCAGTTTGCATGTCTTCATTAAAGAAATGTCATTTCGAGTCCTTTGCCTCATCTTTTTATTGTTATCCCAATTTCTAAATTGGGATGTTTATTATTTCTTATTTATTCTAATTTTAATTATTTGTCTTTTATTATTTACAATTTATTATTGAGTTATAGGGGGCTTCCCTGTAGCTCAGACAGTGAAGAATCTGCCTGCAGTGTAGGAGACCTGGGTTTGATCCCTGGGTTGGGAAGATCCCTTGGAGAAAGGAATGGCAACCCACTGCACTATTCTTGCATGGAGAATCCCACAGACAGAGGAGCCTGGTGGGCTACAGTTCATGGGGTTGTAAAGAGTCAGACACCACTGAAGGAGATGGTGAGAGACAGGGAAGCCTGATGTGCTGCCATCCTTGGGTTGCAAAGAGTCAGACATAACTGAGCAACTGAACAACAACATTGAGTTATAGAAGTTCTTTAGTTTTTCTAGGTACAAGTTCCTTACAAGTATATGATATGTACATGTTTTCTGCCAGTCCATGGGCTATCCTTTCACTTTCTTGATAGTGAATAGTGATAGAATCCAAATTGTCAGTATTCTCTTTTATCACTTGTTCTTTTGATATCATATCTAAAAAATCATTGCCTCACCCAAGATCATGAGGATTTATTCATGTTTTTCTCCTAAGACTTCTATGTTGCAGCTCTTATGTTTATGTCTGTTATCCATTTTTTTGTGTAGGATGTGGGGTAGGGGCCAACTTTTATTTTTTTTGCGTGTGGATATCCAGTATTCCCAGCACCGTTTGTTGAAAAATTTTCCTCTTTTGAATTTTCTTAGCCCCTTTCTGTCTAATATCAACTGACTGTAGACATGTCGACTTCTTTCTGGACTCATTTCTATTTCATTGATCTGTGTGTATCTTTATGCCAATGCCATAGATTACTATAGCTTTGTAGTAGGTTTTGAAATCAAGCAGTATAAGTTTTCCAACTTTGTTATTCTTTTTCCAGACTTTTTTGGTCTGTCTTGGGCCCTGTGCAATTACATCTGAATTTTAGGATCAGTTTATCTACATCTAACTGAATTTTGCAACTCATTTTTGTTCTTTTATATACAATCTTCAGTATATTTTGTGCTGCTCTCCTGAGACCTGTGATGAGAATGTAGACTTTGATAAGCGTTCCGAAGTTTGACTCTAGTCTTAAGGGCAGCACCTTACTTTGACTATAGTAACTCTAATAGTTGCCAACCAGTAGAAGAGTTGTAGTTAAAGCTAAAGTTTTTTTGTGTGTTTGTTTTGTTCTGGTTTAAGGAATTGTGAAAATTTGCTGAAGGTGTACGAACTAAGGAAGATAATTCACACATCAGTAATCATGAATTGGGATAAAATCAAGGGTGTTTTAAATGGACAAATAAAAATCACTTCATAGTAAACCAAGCTCATCCATACAGAGAACAGATAGGTGGTTGCCAGAGGCAAGTGGTGGGGCTGGGCCACATGGATAAAGTGAGTCAAAAGGCACAGACTTTCAGTTATAAAATAAATAATATACAGCATCGAGGATGTAATGTACAGCATGATGTCTGTAGTTAATAGTGCCATATTACATATTTGAAAGTTGCTAAGAGAGTAGATTTTAAAAGTTCTCATTACAAGAAAAAATTATTTATGTATAGTGATTGATGTTGACTAGTCTTACGGTCCTCATTTTGCTGTGTATGCAGATAATAATCATTATGTTGTACATCTGCAAAAATACCTGCAGTTTATATACTTTATATGTCAATTATACCTCAGTTTAAAAAAAATCAGCTTGTGGTAAGTATCAGTATGGCAGCAAAGTTATTCTGGGCCCTTACGTTTATTTTAGTTAAGAGCATGGCCCAAATTAATTGTTCTTACTTTGAGTTTAGATTTTTCCTGTAGGGGATAATTCTGTGATATAGCTTCTTTTTTCCTCTTAGTATTTTCTTTAAAAGAATTTCTGGATTTCCTAAAGTTAATCTTCTTAGGCTAAATTTTTCCATGTATTTCATAAAGATATCCCAGCAAATTGGTTCTGAGGTGCTAGCTAATACATGCAGGTACTAACTTTGCATTATTTGTTTTCATGTTTTCTAAATGGTGTATCTTAAAAAATCAATTGAGTCTTTTGGGCACATGTTTTATATCTGCATATTTTGTTTTAAATTTTTTTCTAGTTTTCATGGTCAAATAGACCATTTCTATCCCCTTCTGAAATGAATATACTTTTTAAAGTCAGTAAAAACTACAAAGGAGTACACTCTCAATTTGGATATCACAGAAGGATAGAAAGAAGGAAATTTAAAGTCCTTCCTGATCTGATTCAGACTTTTTCTATGCTTATATTTATGTATGGGAGTGTATGGGTGTGTTTCAAAGTGGGGTCATACTTCACCTATTTTTTCTTTTTTAAATATGCTGTGCTCCCTTAACATATTATCCTTTGTTTTAGGTTAAGGAAAAGGCTGATGTCCTTAATCCATTAATCACTGCAGTATTTCTAGAGGTTAGTAGTACTAATTATTATTATTATTTTTTAAGTCTCTAACTTCTAGGGCATTGTGTTATTGATAACTCTAAAGTGGTTTTTTTTTTTTTTTTTGGTGGTGGGGAGGCTTCCCTTGTGTGTCGGCTGGTATAGAATCCACCTGTAATGTGGGAGACCTGGGTTCGATCCCTGAGTTGGGAAGATCCCCTGGAGAAGGGAAAGGCTACCCACTCCAGTCTTCTGGCCTGGAGAATTCCATGGACTGTATAGTCCATGGGGTTGCAAAAGTTGGACATGACTGAGCAACTTTCACTTCACTTCTAAGTTTTTATTTTTTTGGCTTTTTTAAACTACTTTAGCTGTGTTGATGCAGATATGACCAAAATGATGTATATTTGATGCATATTTCCTGTCCTTTAATTACAAAACATAAAGATGAAGATGTCAGGTAAAGTGCAGAGGAAGAAGCAGTAGGCTGTCATTACTTATTACTACCCCTTGGTAATTAGTGGATGATTCTCAGTAATGAAACATCTTCTGGAGACCAACTGGTAAACATGAAGGGCTGAAAATTACAAATAGGCTAGTACTGCTACTTGAAGGGCTAAGGTTTATGCAGAGGAGATTAGTTACAAAACAAAAATAAAACATTTTGTCTTTTTCCTTGCCTAGAAATATTCTTTATTTTGTCAAAAGGGTACATGTGTTTACATAACCCTCTTCAGTTCATTAGATTTAAGGAGGTGGGTGGTTTAAATCCATGAATGCATTATAGTCCCTCCATGTGGGATGCTTTCTGGATTCCGTGTTTTAAGAACTCTGTCTTGTAAATTAATTGTGCAAAAATTTAGATGTTTGATTACCTATTTAAAACATATTATCTAAGTCTAAGGGGAAAAATATATCTGATAATCAGGTTTTAAATATGAATTAAATATTTTTACCACCAGACTGTTACTTCTTTAGTTTTAGATTCTTTTATTACTAATTAATATTACAATGAGGGAATGCCTTTCATTCCTTAACTGAATCGTTTTCCTTTAATAGTCAAGGAAATCATTCTGATCACTTAAGCAATTAAATACATTTATGATTTAATAGATGACAGGGTGGTATAGATGAAAGGAGCTTGCAGACCAGGAGCCCGGTCCTGTTCTGGATCTCCCCTGATTGGCAGTATGATCATGGACCAGGCATTTACCTTCTTGGCAATCTTGTTATGTTTATATACTGAATAAGAGATTTAACTAGATGTGCTGTGAGGTCTCTTTTGGCTTGAAAATTTAGCATCAAATGTCACACTGAAGTTAAATAACCATTTAAACTTATGTTACTGATAAATCAAAAAAAGGTAAACTCACTTGATATGGGTACCCTTCGGCTATTTTTGAGTTGGTTGTTCTTGCGTATAGATTTGAACACTCTTGTCCTTGAAATTATACTTTTTTTTTTTTTTAATGTAATGAACTCTGTTCTTCTGGAAAGTCAAAACTTGTCAGATATTACTGAAGTCTGGTAAACTGGACGTAATGAATCCTAGCTTTTCATAAATAAATCTCTTGTACTAGACAGAAACATATCTATACTTTATCATCTTTAAAAATAGTATTCTTTGTTTATACCTGTGAGCACCTGTCTCATGTTGACAGCTGTGCTGAGTCCATGGAAGAGGAGCAGTCATAAGGGACTATAAATTCTGTTGACTTAGAATTCATAGCCTTCTGAAATCCTGTTTGAGTAATTGACTAAAATGCCTATGACAGAATCTACCCACTCATTCAAGGAATCATAAGCTTTGAATGCCGAATTTGAGCAAGATGCCAAAGAATGGCTATTATTTTTGATGGACCAGTTGGACAAAAATGGTGACATTCTTTTTTTGTGCTATCATATCATCTTAAGAGCTGGGTTATTCTTACTTCAGTGAAATGATTAAGTCGTATTCTTATTTGCCAGGCTACAGATTCAGTTAGATTATAAAAATTAGTTTGGTTTTTGTTGTCTTATATTTTCTCTTTTAAGAGACTGCAGTATTTTCATTTTCTTATTTTTCATTTCTTATCCCTGTAGGCATCAAACAGTGCTTCCTACATTCAGGATGCCTTTCAGCTACTTTTACCTATATTGGAGATTTCTTTTATTGAGAACAAGACTGAATTACCAGAGGCATGAGCTTCATGTCCAGAGGCCTTTGTCCGAACATTGAGCAACAGAGAAGATTCTACCTGAGACTTATGATGGTGGAGAAATGCCACCCACTTCTGGGTAGCCCTGCAGAGTGAGGTAGAAAGGTTATTTTAGTATATAAAAATGCCGGCAGGAGAGCAGATTGAAGGAAGTTTGTTGTCTTCACTGCTTGACTG
Organism: Aepyceros melampus; assembly: GCA_006408695.1. Taxonomy (NCBI): domain Eukaryota; kingdom Metazoa; phylum Chordata; class Mammalia; order Artiodactyla; family Bovidae; genus Aepyceros; species Aepyceros melampus. Next base: position 71,468 of record SJXQ01007558.1, read on the forward strand.
AAGTATTCAGGTCCTCACACCATTCTTCCCAGTTGTTATAATTAATAAATTATTTGAAAAGAAACTTTTATAGACCATTCAAAAATAATAGCTCTAGGTGAAAGTTAATGGGATACTCAGGCAAAGATATTGATCTTTCTTTGACAGTATGTAAAGCACTAATATTTTTGTTATGGATGTCATTTTATAGGATATAATTGGTTGTTAAGAAAGAGGAAAAGAAATTTAAAAAAAAAAGGAAAAGGAATCCAGCATTTTGGAATTCATGTGCTTAATTTAATCTGTTAATGCCATTTTCTTTCTCCTTTCTATAATAAAATCTATAGCTTTTAAGAAAACTGAGTATGTATAAACTCTGTAGTGATTGCCCTTTATTATGTGGATTTTTAGAATTGGTTAGAAAATTTCATCTACTCTTAATTCTCAGTAGATATGTGGCACTGAGGAGAAGCTTACAGACTATACCTACCTGTAGCCATGTTAATTAACTATAGCAAAGTGTCCTTTGACTTCAAGTTGCTCTCCTGTCCCACAGTGGTAAGCTTCAGGTTGTTGTTGACTCCCACTCTACCGGATTCAAGACAAAGAAATGCAGTTTGGAGAAACAGTTTCACGTTTGTAGATGTTCTGAGTTTCTAGGATGTTTTTCATGAATACCCTATATGCAGGATGAATTCTGTAATAGCAGCTCCAAAGGAGGGTTGAAGCTCTTTCAGCAATGGAGATTTTGTTACTTGAATATCGTTGAAGTGGCTTGTAGAGTCCCATGAAAATGATGTTCATGTATAATAGGATTAAGATGCAGTATATTTTTCTTCATTCTTTTTTTTCTTTTAATGTATTCTTTAGCATGTTTATAAATATAACTTTAATCCTTCAGATTCTAAGCCTTCTTTTGCTTTCTTCAGCAATTTAAAAGATTTATAAGTCCTAACAGCTATTTTCTTATCCACTCTTTAAAAAAAAAAAAGTTCTCCACCTTGGTGGTTTTAATGATTCAGGTAACTTTTATGAGCTCTGCCCCATATCTTCTAAACCTTTAAATAAAATGTAATAATTCTGTCAGTTTATCCTTTTATTTAGTTTTCCAAATGTAAGCCCCAGTATTTGCCCAGACCAAAGAAATAGCAAAGTGAAGCTATAACATAGGTTGATATCAAGACTATTTCTATGTGTCACCTTATTTGGGGTAGGGGGAAGTTTGTTAAGCAAGGCAGATTTGGAATCAAAAGGTTCACCGACATCACTAAAATGTTACTCTGCTTATACTGTGTTCTAACATGATGACAAAAGTTTTTGAGTATTTTTTTTAATAGACACATTTCACTATTCCCAAAGTGAGCAATTCTGTAATTTCAGAAAAGCAGTTGTGTTATGGTAAATAAAGCTGGTGTTCCCAGCCCTAATATGTGCCTCAAACTCGGTTGCTCTGTCTGAACTGAACATGGTATTTTGAGCAAGGTTTGGAAACTGGTCATGCTATTATCTGTTTGGACTCTCATATAAGGGCAATTTTCAGCTTTTACTCTTTGATCTGGAAACATATCTAAGGTTTTTCTTTAAGAAAGGGTTATAGAGGAATAGAACAGTGACTGTTTATGCATCTGTCCAGATTGCAGCCCCCAATTTCACCTGTTTGGTATTAGACCTTACCAAAAGCCAAGGTGACTTACTGCCTCTTCTTTTTCTCTCATCCTTCTCATCAGCTTCACCCGCCCACCCACATGTGTTTCAGTGGATTATGGAGACCACCAATGAAGTGATTAAAGGGCCAGTTGATTCTGCATAACAGTTGCCTACCCTTCACCTAGAATGTAATGAAAAAGAATGAAAGTTCCTTAATGTAGCTGAGTTGAGGAAATAAGAACATAAACCTTCATTGATAGGTGAAGTAGGTAGGTTGAGGGGGCATATTGGAACCTTTTGGATTTTGGTGATGGTTTTGGATGATGCATGCTTCATTATCCCATTTGTAGTGAGTACATGATGTAGTTTCTTAATGATCCCTAGCTCTTTGGTGCTGCTGCTGCTGCTGCTAAGTCGCTTCAGTCGTGTCCAACTCTGTGTGACCCCATAGACGGCAGCCCACCAGGCTCCCCCATCCCTGGGATTCTCCAGGCAAGAACACTGGAGTGGGTTGCTATTTCCTTCTCCAATACATCAAAGTGAAAGTGAAGCTGCTCAGTCATGTCCGACTCTTAGCGACCCCATGGACTGCAGCCAACCAGGCTCCTCCGTCCATGGGATTTTCCAGGCAGGAGTACTGGAGTTGGGTGCCATTCCCTTCTCCCTTTTTGGTGCTACTTTAAATTTTCTGGTATCAAAGATTTGCTGCTGTGTCTTATTATGTGCCACCCACCCACCTCTTCCCAATTCACTTAGCACCTTGATAGATTAAATGTTATTACTAGAGTAAATGTTCCTCTTCCTACTATTGGATTTTTTAAAGGCTGTGATTAAGAGACTTCATTAATTTGATCTAAAGGAAATAGAAATGTTCATAAACTCAGTCAGTCCCACATTTATCTCCAGTGTACACACTGGCCAGTGCTATGCTCTTAAGCTAGTTCTAAAGGGAAGTCATTTTCCCAAGTCTGCTGTACATGTACCAGTATCCTTGATTTTTTAAAGCACATTTTTAAAATTGGAGTAATCTGTCACAAAGTTACTACCAGACAATTCAGCCAATTTTAGCCAAACTTGTTTAAGCCTGAGTTGTTTACATCATAATTGTGGCTGTTTATGTCATAACTGAAGAACTTTAGTATAGCCTGCTCTTCCTTTGTTGCTTCCAGTTGCATTATTGAGCATAATGAAAACTGCATGGTTAGCATGTATGTTGAAGCAAAAGTTTCAGAGTAAGAATTGAGTATTCTTAGGTGTTTAGAGGGGCTTCCCAGGTGGTAAGAATCAGTAAAGAATTGCCTGCCAATGCAGGAGATGCAGGTTCGATCCCTGGGTCAGGAAGATCCCCTGGTGAAGGAAATAGCCCACTCTGGTATTCTTGCCTGGGGAAATCCCATGGATGGAGGGCCTGGTGGGCGACAGTCCATGGAGTTGCAAAAGAGTTGGCCATGACTGAGTGACTAAATAACAACAGTAAAGGCATTTAGAGCATTCAGTAAATCAGCAAACACATAAGTACCTGTTTCTCTGTGTTTGTTTTGCTCAGCATTGTGTTCCCAGCTCTTGGTATTGGGTCTGGCACATGGTAGGAAATACTGTCTGACTGTAAGAAAGAATGAAGAAAAAGGAGCAAGGGAAGAAAAAAGAAAAGGATGCTTTAGTGCTTTCCTGCTACTAGAGAATATAATATGGAGCTAGAATATCAAACATATAAGGTGGAAACTTCTGCTTCTGTTAGGTCCATAGCATTTCTGTCCTTAATTGTGTCCATCTTTGTGTTAATTGTTCCCTTGGTATCTAATTTTCTTGGAGAGATCTCTAGTCTTCCCCATTCTGTTGTTTCCCTCAATTTCTTTGCATTGTTCACTTAAGAAGACTTTCTCATCTCTCCTTGCTATTCTTTGGAACTCAAGAAGAAAGGCTTCCCTGACCAAGAATTGAACCTGGGCCACAGCAGTAAGAACACTAAATCCTAACCAGTAGAAATGGTATGGACTTAACAGAGCAGAAGATATTAAGAAGAGGTGGCAAGAATATACAGAGGAACTGTTCGAAAAAGGTCTTAATCCAGATAACCATGATGGTGTGATCACTCACCTAGAGCCAGACATCCTGGAGTGTGAAGTCAAGTGGGCCTTAGGAAGCATGACTACGGACAAAGCTAGTGGAGGTGGTGGAATTCCAGCTGAGCTGTTTCAAATCCTAAAAGATGATGCTGTGAAAGTGCTGCACTCAATATGCCAGCAAATTTGGAAAACAACAGTGGCCACAGAACTGGAAAAGGTCAGTTTTCATTCCAACCCCAAAGAATATTCAAACTACCGAACAATTGCACTCAGTTCATATGGTAGCAAGGTTATGCTCAAAATCCTTCAAGCTAGGCTTCAGTAGTACGTGAACTGAGAAATTCCAGATGTACAAGCTGGATTAGAAAAGGCAGAGGAATGAGATCAAATTGCCAATGTTCATTGGATCATAGAAAAAGCGAGAGAATTCCAGAAAAACATCTGCTTCATTGATTATGCTAAAACCTTTCACTGTGGATCACAACAAACTGGTAAATTCTTAAAGATGGGAATACAACACCACCTTACCCGCCTCCTGAGAAATCTGTATGCAGGTCAAAATGCAACAGTCAGAAGCAGACATGGAACAACAGACTGGTTCAAAATTGGGGAAGGAGTATGTCAAGGCTGTATATTGTCCCTGTTTATTTAATTTATATGCAGAGTACATCATGCGAAATGATGGGCTGGATGAAGCACAAGCTGGAATGAAGATTGCTGGGAGAAATACCAATAACTTCAGATATGCAGGTGATACCACCCTAATGGCAGAAAGCAGAGAAGCTAAAGAGCCTCTTGATGAAGGTGAAAGAAGAGTGTGGCTGGCTTAAAACTCAATATTCAGGAAATTAAGATCATGTCATCTGATTGCATCACTTCATGGCAAATAGATGGGGAAACAATGGAAACAGTGACAGACTTTATTTTCTTGGGCTCCAAAATCACTGTGGCTGGTGACTACAGCCATGAAATTAAAAGATGCTTGCTCCTTGGAAGAAAAGCAATGGAAACCTAGACTGCATATTAAAAAGCAGAGACATTACTTTGCTGACAAAGGTCCACATGGTCAAAGCTATGGTTTTTTCAGTAGTCATGTATGGATGTGAGAGTTGGACCACAAAGAAGACTGAGTGCCAAAGAACAGATGGTTTTGAACTGTGGTGCTGGCGAAGGTGAGAGTCCCTTGAACAACAAGGAGATGAAACCAGTCAATCCTAAAGGAAATCGGTCATGAATATTCATTGGAAGTACTGATGCTGAAGCTGAATCTCCAATACTTCGGCCACCTAATACAAAGAGCTGGCTCATTGGAAAAGACCTTGATACCGGGAAAGACTGAGGGCAGGAAGAGAAGGGGGTGACAGAGGAAGCGATGGTTGAATGGATCACTGACTTAAGGGACATGCGTTCGAGCAAAGTCTAGGCATGGTGAAAGACAGGGAAGCCTGGCATTCCATGGTGTTAGAAAGAGTCAGACATGATTGAGCTACTGAACAACAACAACAAGGTGGAAAATGCTCATTTCACAGCTGGGGACATTGAGGCCTCATAGAAGGAAGTGACCCCCAAAGTCACAGGGCTTGATAGAAGGTTCAGTGGAGACTTGAACCTGGGTCTTTGGATGCTGGCCTTGTCGCTCCATTATACCAGAGCCTCCCTGGGGTTCTGTACGTGTTTACTGGAATAAGGGCGCAGGGAGCAGACTGCAGAATGTGTAGCTTTTGTCCTGTAGGAACTCCATGGGTCCCACTGTCTGAGTGATCTCTGCATGGTAGCTGTAAAACCTTCTGAGAAAGAAATGAGGCAGCTGTTCTGTTGTAAGGGATTGAGGCTGAGTTGGATGGACTCACCCCAAATCTGGTTGTGATTGTTGGGCAGATCACATTGTAAATGTTTGAAGATGCATTCTCAAAACCCTCAAATTTCTGTTTTGGTGGTTTGTGTCTCAAGAGGCCTGTTTCTGCTGTATATAGAACTATAGAAAGATGTATTGTTCATCAGCCACCAGTATTTACAAGGGGACACTAACGTATGGAGCAGGTTGACTCCCAGGCACCATGAAAGACACTTCTTTGTAAATCCTCATAACTGCTGGAGGCAGGACACTGCCATTCCCAGTTCATGGGTCTTCAGGGTGGCATAGAAGTGAGAAGCAAAGACAGGCTCAAAATGGATTCTCAGTTCCCTCATTTTCCAACCGTGTGATCGTGAGCAAGTGACTTAATCCCTTAAAATTGCAGCTTTGTCATCTGTAAAATTGATCTCATAATAGCACTAATAAATAAAGTCATTGATGGGATTACATAATCTGCATAAAGTGCTTAGAATAGTGTCTGCCACATAGCAGTGGGAACTAATGCTTAGTAAATGCTATGTGCCAGGCACTGTTGCAAACATTTGTTTTGTTGTATTAATTTAATTCTCATGAGATAGGAAGTGTTTACGGATGGAAAAACTGAGGCACAAGGAGGTTAAATAACTTGCCTGAGATCTCATACCCAACAGGTGATAGAGTCAGAATTCAAACCCAGGCAGCTTGGTACCAGAGTTCTGGTTTTTAGGCATTATATTACACTGCCACCAAAAGCTGTCAATAAAGAAACGTTTCCAGCTGTCGACTACTTTATTATGATTATGAAACAGATTGAGCATCAAGTGACTCTTGTGAGATTTCACCACGGTTAAACGGCAGAGCCCCTGCTATGTGGGCCCACGTTGTCTGGCTCCCAAACTCATGTTTGTTCTATTTTATTTCTTTTAGGAGAAAGGCTTGAAGGTGCCTATCTAGTGATAAGTGTCTGTAGGGGAGCATCTGGGCAGATTATCCAAAATCACTAGGAGCTGGCACAGAAAGGACAGTGTGGTGACAAGTCATGTTTGCAGCCGCAGGAACAAAGATCTCAGTGAAGAAAGAGCATCTGTATCAATTAGTGATCAAAGTGGATAGAGGAGTACATGAATGTTCATAACAGCTTTATTTGTAATAGCTCCAAACTGGAAGCTCGGTTTGGAGAATAATTAAACAAACGATGGTGTGTCCCCAAGATGGGTTGCTACTCAGCAATCAAAAGGAACAAACAAACTACATGTAAGGTCTTGGCTGAATCTCAAGGGAATTGTACTGAGTGAAAAAAATCCACTCCCCTCAAAACTGCTTCAGGTAAATAATTCCATTTCTGTAACAGGAATGACAAAATTACAGAAATGAAGAAAAGATGAATAGCTGTAGGGGGTTAGGGATATAGATGGGGGAAGAGGTAGGTAGGTGTGTTTTTAAAAGAACAACATCATCCTTGTGGTGATGGACTAACTTGGCTGTGATGGTGGCCACGGGAATCTAGTCACGTAGTGAGGTGTATAGACTAAATGCGCACATACATACATATAAACAATGTACTGAGTCCAGGAAACTCGGGAATCTGAGTGAGCAGATAGATTGTATCAATATGTATCCTGGTTGTGAAATTTTAGTGTTGTAAGATGTTACTATTAGGAGGAATTGGGTAAAGCATACACAGACTCTGTTTCTTATAATCAAATGTGAATCTACAGTTATCTCAATACCTCTTTAAATTTTTTTTAAAAAAGGAGGGCTTTGGGCCAAACAGAGCCAAAGAGTCAAGAAACATTGCCCACTTCCTGGGTTTAACAAAGGCCTAGGGGCCTCTCAGGTGACTGTCCCTGTCACAGGGGCTCAGAAGCAGGAACAGTAGTAAGTATAGCACCATCTGGCTCCTCTTCATAAGCAGGTCCTTGGGGAGCAGGTTCCAAAGTGGAAAGTGTTTGAGAAGTTTTTTTGGATTATTTTAATCCATTGTTGTCACTGCAGATGGTAACTGCAGCCATACAATTAAAAGACACACGCTCCTTGGAAGAAAAGCTATGACAAACCTAGACAGCATATGAAAAAGCAGAGACATTACCAACAAAGGTCTGTCTAGTCAATGCTATGGTTTTTCCAGTAGTCATGTATGGATGTGAGGGTTGGACCATGAAGAAAACTGAGTGCCAAAGAATTGATGCTTTTGAACTGTGGTGCTGGAGAAGACTCTTGAGAGTCCCTTAGACTGCAAGGAGATCAAACCTGTCAATCCTAAGGGAAATCAGTGCTGAATATTCATTGCAAGGACTGATGCTGAAGCTTCAATACTTTGGTCACCTGATGTGAAGAACTGACTCATTGGAAAAGACCCTGATGCAGGGAAAGATTGAAGGCAGGAGGAGAAGGGGATGACAGAGGATGAGATGGTTGGATGGCATCACTGACTTGATGAACATGAGTTTGAGCAAGCTCTGGGAGTTTGTGATGGACAGGGAAGCCTGGCATGCTGCAGCCCATGGGGTCACAGAGTCGGACACAACTGAGCAACTGAACTGTTCACTGAAATCCACCCATTTAGTCGAAAAGATATTTGTGGAATTCTGTTTCCAGCATTATCAAAGCCAAATTTGCATCAAACTGGTGAAAGAAGCATTATGAATTAAATAAAAGGTATTTATAAACAAAGGTTTGAACAGAAGCTACCCAGGACAGCGTGATTGTAATGCTGGTTTAGTCTCTAACTCTTAAGATTTATACGGAGACACTTTCAGTGTATTAATCTTGATAATAGATAATGTTAACTGAGTGATTACTATGTGTCAGGCTAGTGTGCTGAAGGTTTTAAGTACATTATGTATGCTGTTTATTTTCACCACAGCCCAACAAGCCAGAACTGTAATGATGGCCTGCAGAGGTGAAGACATTAGCCTGAGGTTATATGGTGTGTGGTGGGGGTTGGTGGCAAGCAGACTCACCACCAGCTCTTCCTGCCTTTATAGCCACTGCACCGGCAGCTTGGTTCTCAGCCTTGAAAAGAGGAGATTGGGCTGTTGGGTCTGGATTCTTCATGGCTGAGCCAATTAGCTAGTTCTCACCTGAACCTATCAGGGGGCAGTAAGGAAATAATGTAAGAACTGCCGATCTTGCCCTACAGGGAAGAAGATAAGTCTGGGCAGGCCGAGGGTCAGAGAGGGTAACGAAATGATTTTTTACCCTTCAAAGGGATGTGACTGACTTAGGACTTTTTGTTATACCCTAATTAAATGTGAATAATAAGCCCTCTCTCTCCAGTAGACTTAGGATCTCTAAAGAGTCCTGATGGTTGAATGTATATCATAGCCTGTCTCTCTTGATTACTGGAAAGACAAGTAAAAGGATGACAAAATATTGGTATTCTGGTTATTCAATTTCACATTAACCCCTCCTGGAAAAGCAGCTGGTGCTGTTAATATACCATAGGAAGGAAACCAGGATAGGACCCCTGTTGGCCAAGATAAATACGAAGATCCAACAGGAGAGGACAGATAACACACACCACCACAAACAAGCAAAATTACTGCTGAGGGGTTTTCTGTATCTCAAAGTTCCTCCAGGCTTAAGGAGCCTACCTTTGGGTGGTTTTTGGTTCTATACTTCAGGGTTAGCATGTCTAAAAAGGGCCTCACTCAAATGAAATTAGGGTGAGAGAATGCTTCTCCCTAGAGTGGGCGGGCCCATCAGCTGTCAGCGGCTGCTTAAAATCCACTTCAGCTTGCAATCCTTACCCTGATCACTTTCCCTGAGGAGGCAGAATGGCAAGATGTTTTAGAGCAAAGGTGAGTCCTGGAGCCACAGAGCCTCAGTTCACTTCCCACCCCCAGGCTGTGTGACCTGGCAAGTTGTTGAACCTCTCTGCTGTTTCATGCCCTGTAACATCGGGTTGGCATCTGCCCCACAGAGTTGGGTGAGGTGTTACACAGGTGCTTGGCATAGTGCCTAGCCACAGTAATCCCTCCATAAATGTTAGCTCCAATGATTATGACTCTTAAGATATCTAAGGATATTATAAGGTCCCCAAAGCTTCCTGATATTCTGCAAGCCAGAGTAGTTTCTGTCTTCATTAGGCTCTAGGACCTCCAGGGGGCAGAGAATGGAGAAACGGGACTTCTTGCCTTAGTCCTTTAATTTTTCTTTTTGAGTCTCAGCTTCCTCACCTATAATATGGGAATACTAGAATCTGCCTCTGTTCACCTCATAACACCTTTGTGCATCTCAAGATAGTGTCCTCACTCTGGAAGTTAGGGCTTCCCTGGTGGCTGAAGACGGTAAAGTGTCTGCCTGCAATGCGGAAGACCCAGGTTCGATCGCTGGGCTGGGAAGATTCCCCTGGGGAAGGAAATGGCAACCCACTCCAGTACTCTTGCCTGGAAAATCCCATAGACAGAAGAGCCTGGTAGATTTCGGTCCATGGGGTCGCAAAGAGTCGGACACGACTGAGCGACTTCACTAAGATACTGTATATGAAAGCACTTGAAGAATTAACACCATGAGGCCATTCTTGAGTAAATGATTCCCATTCTGAGACTGTCTCTTCCACTGTGGAATACGGGTAGTAATCCCTAACTTCCAGAGTGAGGACTGAGGTGATAAAGCTTCGAACACAGTTCCAGTGCAGAATCTGCTCCCCACACTGCATTTGTGGTCCTGTTTCCTAATGAAAGGAGCCAATGCCAACATTTCTCGTTTGCAAGCTTGAGAGATGCAGCAGGGGAAGTAAACTCCAGACCAAGCTTCATTCTGGCCATCCCAGCCAGTCTGAATCAGCTAGATCTGCTTATTTCTCTCATCCTGAATTCAGGCTGCTGGGTGGACTTCAGATCCCCACCCTACAATAGTGAGATTTAACGTAGAGACTAGCAGGAAGGGGTCTGGGATCTTGAACAAAGCATTTGCAAGCCAAATGATATTCCTCTGAATACTGGACTTCTCCAAAGTCTCCTTCTTGCCTTCTGCTCTCCTCCCTACCCCAAAAGATGCCCTGGCTCACATTTTCAGTCCCAGTGCCCATAATACCGCACACCTAGACAAATCATGAGGGCCGTAAAAGCAGCCAGCTTCTGGCAAGTCCTTGCTGATGTGAGCAAGGTCATATGGCAATGACTGTATCACCTTCCCTGTGTATAAAGCTTGCACAAAAGTATTTCCACACCCATTAAAAAAATAATTTTACTTATTTTTGGCTGTGCTGGGTCTTCGTTAATCCCCGGGCTTTACTCTGGTTGTGGCTAGTGGGGGTTACTCTCTAGTTGCCGTGGGTGGACTTCTCATTGCGGTGGCTTCCCTTGTTGCAGAGAACTGGCTGTAGGGCGCAGGCTTCAGTAGTTGCAGCACGTGGGCTCAGCTGCTGCGGCCCCTGGGCTCCATAGCTCAGTAGTTGTGGTGCATGGGCTCAGTTGCTCCACGGCATGTGGGATCTTCCCCGACCAGGCACTGAACCCGTGTCTCCTGCATTGGCAGGCAGATTCTTATCCACTGCGCCACCAGAGAAGCCTCACACCTGTTTTAAGGTGGGGTATCTGAGGTCTGGAGGGATTGAGAGGAGTGTCTGTTCGCTCGGTTGTAGGTGGCTCTACTGAAATGTGGATTTTTCTGGGTTCCGCTCAGCTTCCCCAGGAGGCAGAGGAATCTCATACAGCCAGCGAGATCAGGTCAGACGTCTCAGCTGATGAAAAGTATTTCAAGGTGTGAGGGCTTTCTTAAGCCTCTCATCGCCTCTAGGGGGTCTCTGCCTGCTCTATCTAGGTGAGATGCTGACCCTGGTATGAATTGTGATGGCCTTGATTATGGTTAGAGGGCATCAGGGGCTACTGCTCTGGAGGGGCTCCCCACCTGGGCTGACTGCCTGCAGTGCTTAGACCACAGGCTCTGGACTCCAATTGACTTGGGTTCAAATTCTATCTAAGCTATTAGTACTTCCAACTATGTTACCTGAGGCACCATAAACTCTTAAGAGCAACTTCCTTACCTGTGAAATGAAAAAAAACAAGTACATTCCTTATAGGAATGTTTGGATTTTCCCAGGCAATTTAATTTATGGGCTCCAGTGAAAAATGGAAATGTGGGGTTCCCTGTTCAAAAAGCAAGAATAGACCTTTTTACCTTCTTCCATGGTTCTTCAGGGTTTCCTGGGTAGTTCAGTGATAAAGAATCCACTCGCCAATGCAGGAGACGTGGCTTAGGTTCCTGGGTTGGGAGGATACCCATGGAGGAGGAAATGGCAACTTACTTGACTATTCTTGCCTGGAAAATTCCATGGATGAAGGAGCCTGGTGGGCTGTAATATAGTCCATGTGGTCGCAGAGTCAGACACAACTGAGCATGCAGGCACCCATGGTTCCTCTCTCAGCATGCCATGGTGTTTTTATTTGCTGTTGAATCTTGTGCTTTCTCGGGAACAAGGGTACTTGGCAGGCTAGCTAGACCCTCACAGGAGCCTGGGGCCTCAAGTGCAAGTGAATAAGTGAAAATCGTTCAGTTATGTCTGACTCTTTGTGACCCCATGGGCTATACAGTCCATGGAATTCTTCAGGCCAGAATCCTGGAGCGGGTAGCCTTTCCCTTCTCCAGGGAATCTTCCCACCCAAGGACTGAACAGAGGTCTCCCACATTGCAGGCAGATTGTTTACCAACTGAGCCAAAAGGGAAGCCCTGAGATAAAGTGAGTTGGGCCATGTGTTGTGGAGGCTCCAAGACCCCAGCACGTTTCATTGTCCATCTGACATTGCTTCTAAGAGTCCAGTCCAAAGATAAAATTTTTAAGCATTTCATGATGGTAGTAGCCACAGAGCATTAAACCCCCAAGCACAGGCCCTTCTGAGCGTGGGCCTTGTGTGATTGAACTGATCACACACCCATGAGCTGACCCTGTATGTGCTTGCAAGTCTTTGGCCTGGTGTGTGGTCCACAGTAAGCCCTCGGTAAGTGGTTAGGAGAGAGAGTCCAGCTTTGCTATGGCTCATTAGGAATTTTCAAGCTTAAGCCCTCACTTGAGCTTTGCATTTCCAACCTGGTTCATAGGAGAGTCAGGGAAAAGTGTTATTATCACCTTTGTACCGATGGGGAAACTGAGGCCCAGAGAAGGGATAGTACTTGGCCATGTTCACTGTGCAGCTGGTAACAGTCAGAAGTGAACAGTGATCTCCAAACTCTCAGGCAGTGTTAAGCATCTCAAGTCCTGCCCATCCTCTGACATCGTTACCTAAGATTGTGAGTGGCAGCAGCTCGTGCTTCTCCCCTCAGGACTTCTCCCCTCAGGAGCACAGCCCTTGCCCCAGCCCCTTACCAGCTTTCTGAACAAACCCCAGCTCCATGCCAGCCTCCTCCAGGAAGCCTTCCCTGCCACAGGCCTAACCACAGTATGCTTTTATTTCATATGCATATTCACCCCAAATTCAGTTATATGTAGTTTTATTTCCTGTGCTTTTTATATTACCAAATATGTGAGCATATTTGTGGCTTATTAAACATTTTTAACCTCATATATAATAGCTTCATAATATTCTATTTTAGAGAAGTTCCATAGTTTATTTGGCAAATCCTTTATTGTCAGACACTCAGGTTGTTTCAAATTATTTTTCAGTTTCTGGAAGGGAATGTACAAGTTCTAACCTGGGGATAATCACAATACTTGGCTCATGGGTCATTATGCTGATTAAATAAATTATTATAGGAATAGTGTTTAGGAAATGAAACAACTAAGACTGTATGTGTGTTAGCGAAGGTTATTCTTTTAGGTCTATTATTTTGATAATGCTATAGTTGTTACCATTTTATACGCATCTTTGAACACATAAGTGATTATTTCCTGGGTCAGAGGAGAGAACAGTGTGAAGGCTGGCATAAAATGCATCCCCAATTTATGGAGGGTGTGCTTGCCACTGACAGACCAAAGGGGTGGAACTGAGCCCCAGGCTTTGGCTGGAAACATCTGTCGTGATCTGACTGTGATGACTTACGGGCTATGAACAATGAGTTAGTTCACCTCAGGGCTGAAAAAAGGAAGCGTAGAAAGCATGCAAAATAGAGAAGCCCAGGAAAGTATCTACCAGCGCAGCAAAGAGACCAGTTTGCCCTTGAGCTCCAGATGGGTAAGTGGATATTTCCTCTGTTCTCTTGGCTTGTGCTATGACTCGTTAATTTGGGCCTTAGATACTATGGTGTTGAGACAAAATTGAGTGGGACCATGGAGTCTATTAGAGAGTCAAGGATCTGCAATATTAGGCTATCACTTCAGGTCAGCACTGGGTTGGGGGGCAGGGAATTAACAGCTGCCTTTGTGGTCGGTCTGCCCCCACATACTTCCCCTGAGAGCCATTTCCCATCATGGAGCTGTGACTTTGTAACTTAAAAATCTGTCTTTAGGATGGTCCTGTACAACACAAATAAGCAGGGGAGATACGCATTTCAGAGGATAGAATCATAGAATTTCAGAGGTGAAAGGGAATAGATTCCATCTGGTATTCTGGAGCAGGAATTCTGAAACATTCATTTGTGAACCAGAATCCTACATCAGAAGTACCTGGGAGCTTGTTAGAAAGGTAATCCTAGCCCACACTCAGCCTGATTCAGTGAGTGTTGAGTGGGTCCCAGGACTTTGCCCCTTTAAGAATAACCCCAGATAGTTCATTCTGATATAGGTGGGTTACCCTTGAGGAACTCTATTCTGTTAGTATGACTCCCTAGCAGGTTGGTTGCCTCTAGTGTTGGGGAGCTCACCACCTCGGAGACAGCCTATTCCATTTGGGAACAGTTCTGATTATACAAAGTTTTGTTTTATATGGAGCTGGAATCTGCCTCTGTATAAACTCCACCTACTGGCCCTAATTCTATCCACTAGGGCTGTGCAGAGAAAGTCCAGTTCCTCCAGGCTTCTGTGGGCAGGGGGACTTGAGAAGTATGCACCCATGAGAGTTTGTGAGTCAAAGGTGCATTGGAAAGGAGCCCCTAGGTCTCTGAACTGGCTGGGGCTTTGAGAAGCTCATTTCCTCTTCTCACCAGGGTAGATGCCTCCTTCCAAACCTAGGCAGAGGTGTTCCCAAACCAAAGGGCAGACTCCCTGGGGAGGGAGAGAAGTCCTTGGGCAGCTCACAAGAAGCTGTGAAAATCAGTTCCTGTGATCACAGGATGGTGGGAGGCAGGGCCCAATGCCTGGCCAGGCGTGCTGGTGGTGGGTTCCTGGACCTAGGTTCCAGCCCAGTTCTGCTTCTAAGCTCCCAACAGATTCTCAGCAAGTCCCTGCCCACTCGGGCCTCAGTTTTCACATCCACACAACCATCATTTCCAGGCCTCTGCAGTCTGAAATCCCATATTTAAAGCCCAGTGCTGTCTGATCTGGCCTTGTCTTTGCTGTTCTAGCAAGTTGTCTGGTGGAGGTGGAGGGAAGGGAGGTGTCAGTGTTCTCAGAGAATCCTGAGACCAAGGCTGAGAAGCAGAGCAGTCTCATGGGCACCGGGCAGGGATGAGTCATGAGGATTGGAGGGGTAGCCTTTCCTGGCAGTCATCCCTGGAGAATGTGCACTTGGGGCTGGAGGCAACCTCCCGGTGGGGCTTCATATGAAAAGGGGGGTCCTCCAGGCTTCCGGGCTGTTGGAGGCCTGGCTCAGGGAGGCAGAGAATAGGAAAACGAAGAGGGGCAAATGGTCCTTATTCTGCACCGCAGCCTGGCTCTCCGTTGGGTAGACCCAGCTCCTTCCTTTGTTGAGAGAGATCGGAGGTTTTAGGCAAAGTATGTGTGTGAGCACTGATCCATGGGTTCTTGGGAAATTCCTCTCACCTCCCTGGGCCTCTGTTTCCTCATCTGTCAAGTGGGGCTAGCAATGCTGACCTCATATGGCTGCCCATCATAGACAATATCCATAAACACCCTCTGTAAGCTGGAATGTGCCAGGAAGTTGCCAGTTGCTGTCCATCTATTTGTTCTCAGGTTGGTGTGCGAAGAAGCAAGAAATTTCACTCAAGATAGATTTTGTCCTAAAGTACGAGTTATTCCATACCTGGGATTTTTTTCTCTGTATCCTGGGCATGACTTTCTGTTGGGGTGGTGGGAGAAGCAGCCAGCTCAGCAGGCTCTTCTCAGGGTTTCTGAGGTCTGATTAGGATTTAGAAAAAAATGTTTATCAGGGGCTTCACTGGTGGCTCAGTGGTGAAGAATTAGCCTGCCAGTGCAGGAGATGCAGTTTCAATCCCTGGGTCGGGAAGATCCCCTGGAGAAGGAAATGGCAACCCACTCCAGTATTCTTGCTTGGAGAATCCCATGGATGGAGGAGCCTGGCGAGATACAGTCTATGGGGTCACAAAAGAATCAGACACGACTGAGCGGCTAAACAATGACAACAAATTTTTATCAGAAAGTCTGGAGCCAAAGACGAACAATACTGGAGAGAGAGGCCATGCTAGCCGTGAGCAGAAATGGCCACTGGGGAACACGCACACATGGGTTGTTGAAGTGTGAATGGCCGAGCTACATGCACACACATCACCCACGGACACTCACTCATCATTACATATACCAGGCACACAGCATCCCTTCCCACAGCCTGCAGGACCCCAAAGTCTGATCTCAAAGTTTCCCTCACAGGCAGAGACTCCAGGTCCTTCCTGGGGAGGTGCTTAACTAGGGCCATCAGTCAATGTTGATGGGGGAGCTGGCTGTTTCCCTCAACAACCGTCATGGTCTACTCAGTTGGGGAAGGACCCTGGACTGTGTGGGAGTAATCCTAGATTCTAGTTCCCCCATGGCACCAATTTCCTTTCTTGCTTTTACAGAGCCACTTTTCTTCTCTGGATCTCAGTTTACATCTCTGTGAAATGGGTCTGTAATCCCTATCCTACCCACTTCTGAAAATGGCAGTAGGGCTCAGATGTAATACTCGGTATGAAAGTGCTCTGAGAAAGTTGCAAAAACTGAGCACGTGAGAGGAGGAAGGGGCAAAGGAGAGGTGGGCATGGGAGGAACAGACCCTGATGAGTTCAGGTCACACTGTCAAGCCAGTCTCTCATCTGTGTATGCTTTCTCTCCATCACCTGCTCCAGAGTTTGGCAAAGATGATGAAAGAGAAGGAGAAGCTGAAGAGTATGTCCTGTGAGAAGTAGCAGCAGAAGGTTGAGAAGGTGGAGAGGCCTCTGTACCCTCTCTGTGTCAGAACTCAGGAAATGAGACTTGCCAGGCCCACAGCTCATGTGGACACTCTAGGGTGACTGTGCTGTCCAGCTTTAAGCTTCTCCTGGCTGACAGATGTCCTGGGGTGGGGGAGGCTGGCTCTGCTCAGGGATAAGAGGACCCAGAAAAGAAGTTGTTGGCTAACTGTGAAGTGACTTCAGCACTTTGTGAATGGACCCATCAATGTCAAATGGCTGTATAAGAGGATTCAAAAACCACATACAAATTACTGAGTAGGGTTGAGAGGCTGGGGAAGCAGCACTGTGGGCTTCATAGGGCATGTTAATTTACAGGATGCTGTCCTTATTCCCTGACCAAGGACTGGTCTGATTCAGTCCTTGCGATTGCTTGTATCAGACCAAGGAATCTGCTCCTGATTCCTCTCCAGCCTCACCTCAGCTGGGCAGGGGCATGGTCCTAGCTTCCTCAAAGAGTCATTGGCCTGAGTCCTATGTCCAAGCAGCAGCATCCCCAAATAAGATTCTCCCTTTCCTCTAGAAATTTACCTTCTTAACCAACTTCTCTTTGAAGCTTGTGAAGGGACAGATTAATAGATGCAGCTGCCTTCTGCCTTGGGCAGCTCTTGGAGAAGTCTTACAGTAGGAAAATTGTGATGCCACCCCATTCTTTTCTCTGCTTACTTCTTCCTCCTCCATCCTCCCCTTGTAGCCTTTGATGCTGAGGGTGGGAGTTCTTCTTTACACCTTTACCTGGCTCTCTAGAAGGAATCTGACAGCAGCCATTTATAGTTAAGGTCAGAGACTTCAAGAAGCTAGTGTTAGAATTTGGACTAAAATCTATGTCTCTTTGTTGCAGTGTCCACTTTCCTGGTCCCTACTGCCCCAGCTATATCACAGGCAGGGTGCTTAGAGTGGTTCTCAATTCCTTAACATCACAACACAATAGGTCTATAGTATCATCATTCTAAATTATAGATGAGAAAAACAGGTTTAAGGAGCATCAGAGACTTGCCCAAAGTTAACACAGTGGTGGAGTGGGTGGGCTTCACATGTGAGTGTGTATGGCCATATTGCCTATTCACACAGAACATGAAAGCCAGAACCCATCCACTTAAAGGTTCACTGTCTCTCCCTCAGGGCCTCCCCAGTCCCATAAACCTAACACAAATGAACATCTAGATCAGGGCATCTTGGGATGAATGCGACTGAACCAGAATCCTGTGGCATCAGCAGAGAGGAAGGGAGGGTAGAAAGATCCAAGGGCAGGAGAGAGGGGCTTGGCTTCCAGTCCTGCCAGTGAGCAGGCAGAATGCCTTGAGTACCTACCTCTCTTACAGTGTTTATGGTTCAGTTTCTGCACCTGTACTGCTAGCAATAAAAACTCACAAGGTCAAACTTCGGTTTTCAAGGCATTTGGCTCCATCTTCTGGCCAATCCCAGTCACTGCAGCCTTTTGCAGTGTGTCCATCCACTGCGGATATCAGGTAATACTGAGGCTTCTAGGAAACTTCTGGTCGCTTTGGGGATTAGGGATGCCTAGGGGCAGAACCAGAGGTGACCTGAAAGCCCAGGGAGTTTCTGTGGCCTCTGAGTCACACTGGCTGTGTGCTGCTAGTGGCTGGGTGGTGACTCAGGGAGGGAAAGTCCCCAATGCCAGAGAAGAGTGGACAGTGGAGACCGTGGAGTCCAGCACACCAAAGAACAGATGGGGACACGGAGGTCTGGGGAGAAGTAGGGACTTGCTCCAGGCTACACATCACACATAGATCCCAGGTCCCCTGACACCCAAACCTGCAGGCCTCCTGTCTGCCTAGCTGACTCCTGCCCCTTTCTCCAAGGATTCCATCCCAGCTGGTTGCTTCTCCTTGTTCTCCTGAGACAGGGCCATCTACTCAATAAGCACGCTGCTCCATCCACTCGCTTCCATGGGATCCACTCTCTCCTGGCCCCAGCTTCTGCTCTGACTGGGTGGGGTGTCCATCTACCTCTCCATGCCAGGGCTTTCCTGGAGGAGTAGGGGGCACGGAAGAAGGAGGGAGGCGGAGACCTGTGTCTCCTTCAGATCTGCATCACTCCCAGCCTCTCTGAACCTCAGCTTCCCCTTCCGACACACAACCAACCCCAACACCAGATTCCGGAGAAGATTAGACGGATTAGTTGGTGTGAACGTGCTCTGTGAGTTCTTGCACCTTTAATAAAGAGCTTCAAGTTACTACATCTATTTAGGTCCTCCCCAAGCCACATAGGATGCCAGGTGCTAACTGGAGCCCAGTTAGTGCACAGGCTATGGGGCCCTCCTTAGAGACGGGGGATGAGCCATTCTTCTAATGTCCTGGCTTCAGGATCTCAGGCTTCTTGACAGAGTCTATAGTTGAACTCCCTCCTTCCACCCAGATTCTGCTTATTTCTGAAAGATGAGTGAGTCCTAGTCTAAGAGAGTATCTTAGAGTTACTACCACTGACCCAGATTCTAGGCTTGAAAGCTCAGGAGCTCTAATGGGAGAGGCAAAGGAGGATAGGTTTAGCCAACTCTCTTCCTGCCCCTAGTCTGGACATAAGATCCATGGCCTTGGGACTTCCCTGGTGGTCCTGTGGCTAAGACTCCATGCTCTCAGTGCAGGGGGAGCTCAGGTTTAATCCCTGGTCAGGGAACTAGATCCCACATGCCAGAGCTGAAGATTTCACAGGCTGCAACTGAAAATCCTTCAGGCTGAATGAAGATCTAAGATCCCATGTGCTGCAACTAAGACCTGGTGCAGCCAAATTAATAAATGTTTTTTAAAAAGATCCACGGGCTCTCGCTTGGATGAGTGAGATCTAGACAGCGTCAGAAAGAAAGGAAAGTTTTTTTTCTGCCTGAGTCTTGAGTTTCCAGTACAGTCTTGATTCTGTTTGCACTTCAGAGTGTAGAGGAAACAGGAGGCAAGACGGTCCTCTAGAGCAGCCTTGTTGAGGTCATCTAGAGCATCTAGAGTTGAAGTCTAGATCTAGAGGTCTAGCATCTAGAGTTGAGGTCATCTAGAGCAGCCTTGCTTGCATACTCCCAAAGGAGGGGCGGATCACTGCCTTTTCTAGGAAGCCCAGTTTCTCCTCAAGCAGCTCTAACTCTTCAAAAAGTCCCACTCAGTGATTCGAAAGGGTGGTTCTGAGACCTCCTGTACCATAGTCACGTAGGGTGACGCGCTGCGTCAGACCAGGGAGGAGAGGCCTGGAATCTGCACCTACAACAGCCTCGGCAGGTGAAGAGGAGCCATTGGCCCACTCCCCACACTGGGAATGACAGCCATTAGCATTGGCCCTGACCCCCTGCCCCCACCCTCTGCCCTGCCATTCTCAAAGCCCATCCTGGACACGCTTCTGCCAATCGTTTCTGATAGGACATAGTTTTTCTTTTCTTAACACTCTCCTGTCACTTCTCAGGTTCTCTTCTCTTTTTCCTGGTCTCCAGACCTGTTTTGTAAAGAGAACATCATAGAATTTGGGGACTAGAAGTGTTCTTAACAGAACACCTTATCCAACTGCTCCTTTTGTAGATGGGATATTTGAGACCCAGAGAAGGCAGTGGCTTGCCTCAGCTCACACAGCTGTTCCATGGTGCTCTGAGGAGGCCCAGTCCCATGACTCCTAGTGGGTGCCCTTCCCACTGTGCATTGCAGTTCTGTCCTGCTGGAAAAGCCACACTGAAGGACAACACCCCTCCGAGAGCCCTTCTTAACAGAAGCTGTCACGAGGTCACACGGGATTCTCCCTGGCCAGCAGTGCTCTCTGAGTTGGGTCATTCAGATTTTCTCTTGAAAGAGAGCGGGTCACGGATGCTATTCAGCACTGGGCTAAGAGGTCAGGCAGACTCCAGGGTTGGGGATTGTGGTGGTGATTTGTGTACCATGTATGCTGAGGAGCAAATAGAGGAAGAGGACCAGCAGAGAGAAACTAGAGGTGGGAGATTGTGCAGTGAGAGAGAGGGAGAGGGAAAGAGGGGCATTTAGAGAGTGAAAGAGATTGCAACAAACACCAGATAGAGACAGACACACATACACACACATATATACAAAGGAACAGAAACACAGAGATAGAAACAGAGAGACACAGAGGAAGAGACTGGAATAGAGACCTGTGTGAGAGAGAGGGAGGGAGAGATCGGGGATGGAGATTGACTTAGACAATGAAAGAGAAGAAGTCAGACAGACAGAGCCCCTGGCACTCAGTATTTTTCCGTTCTTCCCCAAAGTCTCACTGCCCCCTGCCCTTGTTTGCCTTCCCCGAGATGCCCCGAATCTCTCCTCAACCACCTTTCACTTGAGTGAGCTCCACTGGGTTTCTGCCTCTCTTGGTGATGCGATTCCCAACCAGCCTGGCCCTGGAGGGGTTTCTGGGATGGGGTGGCGGTGGGAAGCTCACAGAGCTGCCTGCAAGGAAATGCTGCACACTAGGGAAGCAAACGCTGCCTTCTGCTCAGGGGACCACCTGTCAGTTCTCGTTACCTCCGCGGCCTGGAGATGGTTCTCTTCTTCCGCAGACAGAGCAGAGCTGCAAGCTCCCGGTGGTCGGCTCGCCTCCGGTCAGCAGCAGTCTCACTGGGAGCGGACTCTGACTGAGAACGACAGCTGAGTGAACAAGGGCCCAGGCTTTTCTCATTGGCTCCTCCATGCCTGTGTTCACTTGACACCCTTCCCTTCTGGGGACTGCTGCTGCTGCTGCTAAGTTGCTTCAGTCGTGTCTGACTCTGTGCGACCCCATAGACAGCAGCCCACCAGGCTCCCCGTCCCTGGGATTCTCCAGGCAAGAACACTGGAATGGGTTGCCATTTCCTTCTCCTCCAGGGACAGTCCTTTCTTATTTATTTATTTATGGGGACTGTCCTCCCTACCCAGGCCATGCCCTACTCACCTTTCCACTCCTCCAGGAAGTCTTCCTAGCAGCAACCCAGACTCAGATGAATCCTCCCTTTGTAAACGTTCTCTGTTCCAAAATTATGCCACACAAAGGGCTATTTTACCAAGTTAGAAGCCTATCAAGCTTATCATGTGAGTGGAAAAGAAAATCACTAAATTTGCATGTTTATGACAGTAAGAGCTAGTCACGATACATTAGCGAGTAACTCATTTGATCCTTGTGACTGTTTACAAAATGGGAACAGGGGGCCCAGAAAAGTCAGTTGTTAAAGGGTCTCGTCTACAGTCAAGAAGAGTGGGCAAAAGAGATTTTATGGCAGATTCCTCTCCCTTCCCACGTGGCTGACCGGTACCGAACCGTCCACCATTGGAATTTTGTCCTTTTGTTTTAAAGCGGTAATTCCTGTAAAATACAGATTTTTCTTTCTTTCTTTTTCTTGTTTTACAAAGGAAGAAACATTTTCCAGATCATCATAGATTGCCTTCTTGAGAGATAGACACCTAAATAACTAGCACACTCTTTTTTTCTGAGTGTGTCCTGTGGACACACTGGTTCCTTGGGATGTGAAATAGATTTTACTAAAACAAACAAAAACAAAAGTAACTCAGTGTGGGAAGCACTTGGTTAAACTGCCGACTTTGCAGAACAACTGCTCAGTGCCTTAGTGCTGCGGGTCTGTGAAAAGAGGAGGAATGTGCTGCATTCACTAAACAGATCTAACCGTGGCCTCTGTTCTTACAGACACCTCTCAAATTAGGCTTCCACGGACCCGTTGTGTAGAGACACTGCCGGAACCCACCGGCTAACCCAGCCACCACTGACCACAATCTCCAGTTGTTCACTCTTCCTGTGGTCTCATACCCCGCCAC
Source organism: Aepyceros melampus (assembly GCA_006408695.1). NCBI lineage: Eukaryota > Metazoa > Chordata > Mammalia > Artiodactyla > Bovidae > Aepyceros > Aepyceros melampus. The sequence goes on from SJXQ01007558.1 coordinate 93,901, forward strand.
CCTTCTTCTGCATTTGGGATGTTGCCTCCAGGTGGCTTCTCAGGTAGACCAGTTCAGTTCAGTCGCTCAGTCGTGTCTGACTCTGCGACCCCCTGAATTGCAGCACACCAGGCCTCCCTGTCCATCACCAACTCCTGGAGTTCACTCAGACTTGCGTCCATCGAGTCGGTGATGCTATCCAGCCATCTCATCCTCTGTCGTCCCCTTCTCCTCCTGCCCCCAATCCCTCCCAGCATCAGAGTCTTTTCCAATGAGTCAACTCTTCACATGAGGTGGCCACGGTACTGGAGCTTCAGCTTTAGCATCATTCCTTCCAAAGAAATCCCAGGGCTGATCTCCTTCAGAATGGACTGGTTGGATCTCCTTGCAGTCCAAGGGACCCTCAAGAGTCTTCTCCAACACCACAGTTCAAAAGCATCAATTCTTCGGCGCTCAGCCTTCTTCACAGTTCAACTCTCACATCCATACATGACTACTGGAAAAACCATAGCCTTGACTAGACGGACCTTAGTCAGCAAAGTAATGTCTCTGCTTTTGAATATGCTATCTAGGTTGGTCATAACTTTTCTTCCAAGGAGTAAGCGTCTTTTAATTTCATGGCTGCAGTCACCTTCTGCAGTGATTTTTGAGCCCCCCAAAATAAAGTCTGATATGGTTTCCACTGTTTCCCCCGGATGCCATGATCTTCATTTTCTGAATGTTGAGCTTTAAGCCAACTTTTTCACTCTCCTCTTTCACTTTCATCAAGAGGCTTTTTAGTTCCTTTTCACTTTCTGCCATAGGGTGGTGTCATCTGCATATCTGAGGTTATTGATATTTCTCCTGGCAATCTTGATTCCAGCTTGTGTTTTTTCCAGTCTAGCATTTCTCATGATGTACTCTGCATATAAGTTAAATAAGCAGGGTGACAACATACAACCTTGACGTACTCCTTTTCCTATTTGGAACCAGTCTGTTGTTCCATGTCCAGTTCTAACTGTTGCTTCCTGACCTGCATACAGATTTCTCAAGAGGCAGATCAGGTGGTCTGGTATTCCCACTCTTGAAGAATTTTCCACAGTTTATTGTGATCCATACAGTCAAAGGCTTTGGCATAGTCAATAAAGCAGAAATATATGTTTTTCTGGAACTCTCTTGCTTTTTCCATGATCCAGCGGATGTTGGCAATTTGATCTCTGGTTCCTTTGCCTTTCCTAAAACCAGCTTGAACATCAGGAAGTTCACGGTTCACGTATTGCCGACGCCTGGCTTGACTCGCATTCACCTGCCTGGATACCCTGTCACCAATCAGCTTCCTTTACAGAGTCAGGTCCCTTCTATCCTTGAGTGACCTCACTTGCTCACTCACACATTTAGAAAAAGTTTTTTTGCATCTCCAAGAGCCTGAGAGGTCCCTGCGGGGATCAGAGCCTGCCCCTGGGCCCTAGGTGGATGTGATGGATACACAGGGGAGGGGGAGGGACGCAGGATGGAAGGGGAACTCATGTCTAGCTCTGAGGTGGGGTGGGAGGAGAGCTGGGATTCTGGGAGGCCACGCCAGGGAAGGTCCACTAAGAGCTGGACCTAGAAGGGTGACAAGGGGTGATGCATGGAGCTTGTGGCTGAGAGGGACTCCAGGCCAGTGGGACCACCAGGGTCCCCGGGTAGGAGGAGCCCTCCTGTGCTTTCCTCCCCCACAGCTAACTTGCAAGGGAGGCAGCATCTGTGTCTGGGACTCTGGGGGTTGTCTTGGTCTCACTGTACCCCCAACACCTGCAGAGGGACCTTCAGACTTCACTGGATGAATGGGTGCCCACCTCTTCTCCAGCCCCTTTCTCCACGCTGTACTTTCCGTTTGCCCAGGGCTTTGTTCTGGCACTGAGCCATGACTCTACCGAGGAGCACACCCCTCCAGATACACTGTCATTTTCACATGGAGCTTTTGAAGATGGTGAAGACTTGAAGTGGGTTTCTACAGAATCAGGGGTCCAGGAGTGTCAGAGTCAACTGAACACCAGGAGGGCGTCTGGGTACCCAGGATGGCGGCAAGTCAGGACGGTGGCCATGGGCCAGACCAGGAGTGAGGAGCCTTCTAAGTAAGTATTTCTGAGTCACTTTGAAAATTGTACGTTAAGTTGTGTACAGTCCCCCATAATCCTCGCTTTTACTTGCAGCAGTTTCCTTTCTGTGGTCAACTGAGGTCCAAAAATATTAAATGGAAAATTCCAGAAGTAAATAACTCATAAGTTTTGAATTGCACGCTGTCCTGAGTAGTGTGGTGAAATCTCGGGTTGTCCCGCTCTGTCCTGCCCAGGACGTGAATTGCCCTTGTGTTCAGCTAACTTGTCCATTAGTCACTCAGTAACCAACTTCGCTTCAGACCACTTTGCAATCTCATGGTGCTTGTGTCCAAGTCATCCTTACTTGACTTACTAATGACCCCAAAGCCCCAGAGCAGTGATGCTGGCCATTCAGATATACCAAAGTGAGACGATCAAATGCTCTGTTTAAGGGGAAAGGGGAAATTTCTTGACTTAATAAAGATGAAATTGCCAAGGTTGCTAATAATCTGTGGTAAGAATGAATCTTCTTTCCATGAAATTGTGAAGAAAGAAAAAGCAATTTGTGCTAGTTTTACTGTTGTGCCTCAAATTGCAAACTTTGCTACCACAGTGCAGGATAAGTGCTCAGTTAACATGGAAAAGGCATTAAATTTTTCCAATAAGATATTTAGAGAGAGAGTAAGGCCATGTTCACGTAACTTTTATTGCAGTATATTGTTATAATTGTTCTATTTTATTGCTAGTTACTGTTGTTAATCTCTTCCTGTGCCTAAGCTTTATCATAGGTGTGTAGTCATAGGAAAAATCATAGTATTGATATATACAGGATTTGGTACTATCTGGTTTCAGGCATCTCCTGGGACTCTTGGAATGGATCCCCCGTGGATAAGCAGGGACCCCTCCACCAGAAAGCACATAGATTCTAGAATCTAGCTGACTTCCTGTCCCAGGCCAGTGTGTACCTGCTTAGGACTTACTCCTGGGTTTTGACTCCTTTGAAGAATGAGGAGACTGTCTTTCTTAAAAGATGACTGTACTAAAAAAAAAAAAAAAAAACAACGATGACTGTACTGAATGAGACCAGGCTTGCCTAAGTCCTGTGCCCTCTAACCAGCTGCTGTCACAGCTGGAACTTCTGGACCCTCAGCCCTGTGACTGCCGGTCCTCATGAGGTTTTCATTCCACATTCTTTTTATGTTGCTCTGAAACCTGCTTCCCTGTAACACTCTCCCCTCTTCACGCTGGTTTTTGTTAATAGTATTTCCTCCTGAGCCTTTCTCTGCAGGATGACAGCTTCTCAAACAACTTCAAGTGCATCGTGTCAGCAAACTAAGCCTTGGTTTCCACATCTGTAGGATGGCCACATTGTCAATTCTTGCCTCATAGGGAGCTTTTGAGAGTAAGTGAGGGGATGTGGAAACAGGTGTATGATGTACATAGACACAATGTATATAATACAAGTGCATGCATTTCTGAGCCCAGGGCCTGAATCACATGCTCCAGGATTAACTGGCGGGCATTTCTGATCCCACTGTCCTGCTCCACACCAAGCTGATATTATTCTTCTCCAGGGAGACTAGGGAAGGCTTCTTGGAGCAGGTGTGACTTGAGCTGGGCTTTGAAGGACTGGAGAATTTCCAGAAATATGCAAAATGAGCATGAGATTGGATGGATGGAGGGAGGTTAGGAACAGAGGAAAACAAGCAGGCAGTTTCGAGGTTTGCTCAGAGGACAGAGAGGAGGCCTAAGTTGTGGGTTTCTTTAGGGAAGTAAAGGGAGATAAACATGAAAGAATATAGCCCTGGCATCATAAATGGGAGAACTGGAGGAGGCCTGGCAGTCATCTGGCCCAATGTCTTACCTGCAGCAGGAATATAAATGCGTGTCTTGGTAGTAAGAAGAGAGCCTGGTCTGAGACTCAGCTCTGCTGTGTGCTTCTGGGTTAATTGCATATCTACATCTCTGATCTGTCTTTCTCCTCGTTGTGATGAAAATATTCATCCTTGCCCTGCCTACTCTGTAACTGTCAGGAGGATTTGCAGATGGTGACTGCAGCCATGAAATAAAAGACGCTTACTCCTTGGGAGAAAAGTTATAACCAACCTAGATAGCATATTGAAAAGCAGAGACATTACTTTGCCGACTAAGGTCCGTCTAGTCAAGGCTATGGTTTCTCCACTAGTCATGTATGGATGTGAGAGTAGGACTGTAAAGAAGGCTGAGCACTGAAGAATTGATGCTTTTGAACTGTGGTGTTGGAGAAGACTCTTGAGAGTCCCTTGGACTGCAAGGAGATCCAACCAGTCCATTCTGAAGGAGATCAGCCCTGGGATTTCTTTGGAAGGAATGATGCTAAAGCCGAAGCTCCAGTACCGTGGCCACCTCATGCGAAGAGTTGACTCATTGGAAAAGACTCTGATGCTGGGAGGGATTGGGGGCAGGAGGAGAAGGGGATGACAGAGGATGAGATGGCTGGATGGCATCACCAACTCGATGAACATGAGTCTGAGTGAACTCCGGGAGTTGGTGATGGACAGGGAGGCCTGGCCTGCTGCGATTCATGGGGTCGCAAAGAGTCGGACACGACTGAGCGACTGAACTGAACTGAACTGGGCTGAGAATTTACTAAGAGATGCTGGGCAAGGGCCTCTCATCCCTTTTGTGGGCCTTGATTTCACCATTTGCAAAGTGAAGACTCCATCTGTCTCCAGGGTTCAGGGGTGCTGTGAGTCCAGCCAGGAGATGGGGGAGAGGAAGGTGACCTGGGAGGGTGCAGGGAGTGGAGGGGCTGCTGTTCTCTCTGGCAGCATAACCCAGGCATACCCCAGATTCTTCCTCTCACTTCTGACCCGCTTCTCAGAAAGGACCAGCCTACTGTGGTGGCTGCTGGAGGGGTGCTGTTGTGCCAAAACTGGAATTCTGTCTTCTACCTTTTACCTGGTGGGATGGGTTACATAGCTTGCAGGTGACAAGCTCTGTGGGGGCTGAGAATCAGGCCCATCTTCCTGCACACCCAGGCTTTCTGACCCTTCCTTGAAAGAGAGGTCAGGGAGCTGGGCTGCTCCTCCTCTCCCCATCAGCTCTCGCCTCTGCTGTCCTGACCACCCCTGCTTCTCCTGCTAAGACGGGCACCACAGTCTCCAAAGGGCATCCTCCTTGGCCCTCACTGTGAGGATTGCTGGCCAGGACTCTTGGCCACATTTCAGGGGCAGGGAAACAGAAACTGAGAGAGGCCAGAGGACATGCCCTTCTGGTAGAACTACAACTCCCACCCTGGTGTTCTTTGCACCGTGCTGGTGACTCTAAAGCTTAGAGTGTAAGAGTTACATGAGACTTTGCTAAAATGCAGATTCTTAGGTCATCATCCTCAGAGAGGAGATCCAGAGCAACTTCAGTGGGGCCTGAGCATCTGTATTTCTTCTAACTGAAGTATAGTTGACTTATAGTGTTGTGTTAATTATTGCTGTATAGCATAGTGCCTCAAATACATATATATATATTCTTTTTCATTATAATTTATCATAAGATATTGAAGATAGTTCTCTGTGTCATATAGTAGGAACTTGCTGCTTATCCATTCCATCTTTAAAAGCCTGCATCTGCCAGCTCCAATCTCCCACTCCACCTCTCCTCCAACCCTCTTCCCCTTGGCAGCTACCAGTCTGGTGTTCTCTGTGTCTGTGATTCTGTCTCGGTTTCATAGAGAGGTTCATTTGCGTCATATTTTAAATTCCATGCATAAGTGGTGTACTATGGTATTTGTCTTTCTCTTTCTGACTCACTTAGTATAATCTCTAGCTGCAACCATGTTGCTGCAAATGGCATTTTTATGGCTGAGTAATGTTCATATATATACACACACACATATATATATCACATCTTCTTTCTCCATCTGTCGATGGGCGTTTAGGTTGCTTCCATGTTTGGGCTATTGTAAACAGTGCTGCAGTGAACACTGGGGTGCATATATCTTTTCAAATCCCTGTTTTCTCTGCATATGTGCCCGAGAGTGGGATTGCTCGATCATATGTTAGTTCTGCTTTTAGTTTTCTGAGGAAACTCCACACTGTTTTCCACAGTGGTTGCACCAACTTACATTCCCACCAAAGTGTAGGAAGGTTCCCTTTTATCCACATCCTCTCCAGCATTTATTTGACGACTTGTTAATGATGGCCATTCTGACTGGTGTGAGGCGGTACCTTATTGTAGTTTTGGCTTGCATTTCTCTAATAACTGGAACATCTGTGTTTTTGACAAGCACTCAGGGATGATGATACACCTCTGCGCTGTACCTCACTTTCTAAGCCCCAGAGGAGTGGTATGGTGGGAGGAGAAATCCAAAGGGAAAAAACCCTTTTTGAGTTCTCATTTTATCAGGTACTTTACATGCATTATCTTCCTACAAGGAGACATTGTTATTCCCGTTGCATAGTTGAGAAAATTGAGTCTTAGGGAGGTTAGATAGTTTATCCAAAGTCTCATGGCTGGTAACTAGAAAAGCCTATCTTTGAACTTGAGTCTCACAGCTCCAGAGCTCAAATCTCTTTTGATGGAATTATCTGCATGACGCCCCTTCCGCATCTCCGACTCCATCTTTTCAGGCTGCAATTAAAGATCCCCAGCCAATGGGAAAGGTGTCTTTCCGGCAGAGCTCCAGAAGGTGGCAGTGTTGGACTGAGTATGTGGGTAAGGGTGGGAGCGGCTAATTGGAGGATCAACGAACTCAGTGGAAAAGTCCCTGATGCTGGGAAGGATTGAGGGCAGGAGGAGAAGAGGGCGTCAGAGGATGAGATGGCTGGATGGCATCATTGATGCAATGGACATGAACTTGGGCAAACTCCAGGAGATGGTGAGGGACAAAGAGGCCTGGTGTGCTGCAGTCCATGGGGTCGCAGAGTCCGGCAGGACCGGGCGACTCTACAACCAGTGGGAAGGTGTCTTTCCTGCAAAGCTCCAGCAGGTGGCAGTGCTGGACTGAGTTCGTGGGTAAGGGGGGCGGGGTGGGGAAGAGGAACTGCTAACTGGAGAACCATCCTCTATTGTTTTCCTCAGGTGGTTTTGCAGCCTGTTTCCCTCCCACATTCTAGCCAAACTAGGCTATTAAACCTGCATTTGCTGAGCTGGTGCTGTTGTTACCTCAGATCTGATCTTCGTGGCTGGGCTGCCCCAGGAATTCCGGGTCTCCTCGAACCCTCATCCGGTAGAAGCCAGCTGCAGCTGTACTCTACGTTTGCCCAGTTATTCGTCTGGCTTCCTGACATGCTTTCTATGCGTTACCTAGTTTAATCCCCTCTACCCCCAAACCCTCTCCGAGTTAGGTGCTATCATGTCACCTATTTGTTCAGAGGAGGAAACTGGAGCTCCGAGAAGCTAAGCCGCCTGCTGGAGGTCGAGGTGCTGGTTCACTGGCAGAGCCAGGCTGGGACCTGTAGGTTTCTGGCTTCGGAGCTGCGCACTTAATCTTTACGCTCTCATTTAAACTGATGGGGACACTGGTGCGTGGCAAAGGAAGAGATTTACATCCGGGAATTAGCAGCATTGCTGGCATGTGAATTCAAGCCACCTCATATTTCCGGGCCTCCTCTTACTCTCGGGCCTCCGGCAGCTGTGGATGAGGCCCTGGGCAGTGCGGGAGTCCCTGCCCTCCCCGTCTCCAGGCACAGGATGTTTGGCGGGTGCTGTGTTCAGAGCCGAGCTGGTGTGGCCAGGCGCATGGCATCGTGGGGCAGTGACCCCGTCAGTCCTGTCACCATGAATTCCCAGCTCATAACATGGTCTGGAATACGATCAGTGCTCGGTTACTATTTATGGAGGGAATAGACATTGCTCTTCTTTGGCTGTCTTCCCAGGCCCTCTTCCCTGGCCGCTCAGCTCTCAGCCTGCAGGAGTTTCTCCTCTGTGGGGTCCTCTAGCCCTGCCAGGGGCACACATTGGCTTCTTAGCACAGACTATCTTCTTGTTCGTTAACTTTGCAGATCCGTCCTTTACCTGTCCTACCTCCACTCCAGATGAAAAGACCCTAGTGGACATTCTCTCACCTTCCTGTGTGCATACCTCACAGTGTCTAGCCCGGAGTTGAACACAAAATAAGCTCTATATGAAAACAACAGTCTGTTTTCCCCAAGCAGTACATATTCACTGTTGCCAAGGAAAAATAAACCAAAGGAAGAAAATTAAAATCACCCCCATGATAATAAGATCCTTCTCTTCAAGGATATTTTAGTGTAACTGTTTTTCTCTTTCTCTTTTTATTATTCAAGAAATACATGTTTATTGTACAAACATAAAAAAATATGGATAAGCAGAAACATTTTAATTCACTCGGAATACCACTTTGTAAGCCTGTCAACGATTCAATTAACGATCATAATGGCAGTAACCACGTCTACATGCTGAGGGTCTGCTGTGCACCACTCCATATAATTTTTTAAGAACTTTATTGAGGTGTGATTTATATGCCATAAAATCCACACATTTTAATCAGTCATTTTAATGCAGAGACTTTTAAGTAAATTTACAGAGTTGTACAACCATCAGCACAGTCCAATTGTTGAATACTTCCAGTGCCCCAATAAAGTCCCTCAGGACTGGTTATGGTTAATCCCCATTCTCAACCTCCAGCCCCAGGCAGCCACAAATCTGTTCTTTCCATAGTTTCACTTTTTCTGGACATTTCGTATAAACTAGGCAGTGTGCTAGGTGGTCTTTATCAACACAAATGATGATAGATGCTTCTCATTTGCAGATGAGGAAACTGAGGCTTTGCAAGGGTAAGTGACTTGTGGGCAGCTGGCACAGGAGGAGAGAATGGAGAAGCAAGGACTCAGCTAAGATCTGTCTGGCCCATGGTCCTCCACCGCCTTGTGATTGGGACCTGACTTTTCACGTTCTAGCCTGCGCAACTGCATGTTCATATATATTTCTCCCAAAGGGATTGATCTCTACGTATTCTTCTGCCACTTTCTCTTTCACTTTATAACAGATCGTGAGCATGTTTCTACGTGGATAAATATAGAAGTGCCCCAGTAGTTTTGTGACAATTACTGGGCAGCATTAAAGCATGAGAGCCTCCATGGGCTGAGGTTCAATACCACTTCTGCCACTTACTAGCCGTGTGACTTTGGGAAAATTACTTAAAGCATATACCTCAGATTCCTCATTTGTAAAAGGAGAGGTAGTGTCGGCTGACTTCATCCAGCTAGCTAGTACAGCCCACCTGGCGCTGAGCATGGCCCAGTCCCTGCCAAATGGGTTTGCTGAAAATTTTGAACTAATGGATAAACCCCGTCTTTGCACATCGATTTCAGCCTGGAAGCTGGTGTCGGGGATGGGACATCTCCTCCCTAGACCGGCCAGCCAGAGAAGGTGATGCTGTGCCCCTGCTGTGTGCTCTGCAGCTGGAACCTTGGCTGTCTTTCTGTGGAGTCGTGGATGAAGGACCTGAAGAGGTTGAGAGATGGACAGCCTTATTTCAGCTGGAAGTCCCTTCCCAGGGAGTTTAGGAGCTGAGTTCCAGAACTGGGGAAAGTGTTGGGATCTGCTCCAGACTAAGAGGGAAAAGGACCCCAAGGTACATGGAGCCTGGAGCAGGTCAGTTCCCTGCCCCTGCTCACCTGAGTCCAGGAAGTGGCTTCCCGATGCTTCTGCTTGCTGGTGCCCAGGAGCCAGAGGGAGGGTTCCAGCACCATCCGTCAGCCTGCAGTTAGTGAGGCGGAGGCGCACATGCTGGTTTGCAGATTGTGGGTGGGAGGGCAGGATGTGGCAGGAAACAGCTCACCAACTCGAGGGGTGGGGGTGGCATTTGTCTGTGTTCCCTGGTGGTTTGGCACCGACGCTCCTGGGCACTTGTATGGTGTTGGCAGACTTGGAAAAACCCTGTAAGTCTCTTTCCTTCAGTTGGGTAAGAGGTGGGGCCACCAGCTTTACCCTCTGAACAGTGCGGTCAGCGAGGCCAGTGTAGGGGCCACCACACACATCCTGGGGGTGGGGTGTGGAGCCAAGGACAGTGGCAAGGAGATGGGTAAGGGGCCTGAGCCCCGGGGGAAGCTCTGGCTGCAGTGGTGGAGCTCAACCCTAGAGATTCAGGGGAACCTTCTGGTGCCTGCGGCAGTGCTTGAAGCCGATAGAAACGACCTAAGGGGTTCCCATGGAAATCCAGGTTTCTGACTCCTTTTGAGAACTAGAAATTCAACAGCTAACTTACATTTCTACAAGGCAGCACCCTGACCGAGGCTGTATGCTGGCTGTCCCTTTTGGATTAGGCACCCATTCTCTGGTCTAAAACCATCCCCATTACTCCCCACCATCATCTAGCCCAGGAGCCCAGTGCCATAGCCATTTATCCACCAACCCTGGACCAGTTTCGTCTTTGAGTTGGTGATGTCTGGCCAGGGAATGTTGCACTCAGGACCTGGCTCCACACTTAGGGTGTTCAGGGGGCTGTGGTGGTGGTAACTCCAAGCTGAGATGAAGACCCAGCCTGTCCTACAACGTGTGCCAAGCAGGAGGTCCAGCAAAGGCTCTGAGGCAGGAAAAGGCTCCTGTGCTCTGGGAACTCCTGGAATGGGTGCTCAGGACAGATTGTCCATCAGGAGGAGGAGAGAAAACCTATTAGAACAAGTCAGAGATCCATCCCAGCTATGAAGAGATAGGGCAGCCAAGAAGGGCCCACTGAGGCTGCTACAGGAGGACAGAGCTGTCAGAGGCTGAATGGAACTGGCAGTCAATGGGCTCCTGAGCTCTCTCTTCCTTGTGGCTGACCTGGCTCCTGGCCATCAGGGAAGTTTCTGCCCTCCCCTCTCAAGGGGCCGTTTAGTAGACCATCCCCACTCATGGAATCCGAGCCTCCTTCCCCAGCTCTGGTCTCATTGACTGGGATTTGACATCAGGGCTGGAGCTGGGCTGGGAGGGCAGCTCCTGCACAGCCAAATGTTATGCATCCTGAGGGCCTCCAGGAGTCCTCCCACCCAGTAAGTGAGCCAGCTGATTCAGGGCCTGGAGTTTGGAGGGGAGAGGGGAAGAAGTGTGCTGTGGAGCTGCCTTTTGGGGTCCCTTTTGTGAGCTAAGTCGCTTCAGTCGTGTCTGACTCTTTGTGACCCCATGGTCTATAGCCTGCCAGGCTCCTCTGTCCATGGGATTCTCCAGGCAAGAATACTGCAGTGGATCACCATGCCCTCCCCCAGGAATCAAACCCTTGTCTCTTATGCCTCCTGCATTGCAGGTGGGTTCTTGAGAGGAGAAGGCAGCTCAGCTGACCTCTGTGTCCATGTGCCTTTCTCCCTTGGGCCCCAAAGAGGCAGCTGGACTCATCCTGCTGGGCAAGGAGCAGAATCCTGAGCCTGCAGGAGTGGGGATAGGCTGTGCTGACTTAGGACTTGCTCTCCCTTGGGGCTGTTCTGAGCTCTGGGTGCTTCCTGGGACTTCAGAGAACACAGAGGCCTCCCCCCACTCCTCATTTAAAATATAACTTGGAGTTGGTGATGGACAGGGAGGCCTGGCGTGCTGTGATCCATTGGGTCACAAAGAGTCAGACACAACTGAGCGACTGAACTGAACTGAACTGAATTTTCTCTGTGAGAGAAATTTATGTTTACTACAAAAAATATGGAGAAGAACATAGAGAAGTATTGTTGCTAACAAGGTTAGACTATGACCCCTTTAGCCCATATGCTTCTGTGGGGTGCACTTGCATGGGTATGACGTGGAGGTAGGGACTGTGGAGGGTGAGGGGCACTTGACTTGGACAACCTGGGTTCAAAATCTGGTTCTGACACTTGGCAGCTGCATGACATCCATCCAGGGAGCTGCTTGATTTCCTTGTCCCTCCATCTGTGAAATGGAGAAAATGGCATCATCTTTCTCATGGGATGATACAGGTCACACTATTTCATGATTTGTGTTTTTCACTTCACTACTGCAGTCAGTACAGATGTTATTCCATAAACCTGGGCATGTAAGCAGAGGCAGATTAGATCTTTAAATCAAATATTTCCTCCTTTAGCATATCCACCCTGCCCCATTGGTGGGCTCCCCATTTGCGCACCTTGGGTCTCCCTAGGATTGGCCTGGAAACAATGAGTCTTGTCCCGGGTCCTTTGCATGTGCTGGGCTGTGGGCTCATTGCCAGGTGTCCCTTGATGGTGAACCTGCTGCAGGTTATGTGCTGGGTTTGCCCAGGGAACTTTCATCAAGACTGACAGTGCGGGGCTGGAACTCAGGGAAAGCTCCCGGGCAGGCTGCACCTTTCTCCTGGGGCCACCAACAACCTGTGGTGCAGACAGAGGATGGGAGACCTGGGAAGTGAGGAGGGGCAAAGAGCACCTACAAAACTTTATCTCCCCGCTCTCCTATCACTTCTCTCTCCCTTCTTGCTCCCTGTCAACAGCTTCTCCCTTTCCCCCTGCAAATCGCCCCAGTGACTTTAGAATTTAGAACTAAAACCCAGAAGGGAGGTTTCCTTGCATCACCAGTCTCCTCTGAGGCCAGCAAGTGGAGCCGTGGCTCGTGTGGGCAAGGAAGGAACGCAGGGAGAGCAAGCCACAGTAGCTCCTGTTCTCGCCAATGCTTCTACACAGTGACAGCAACACCAGAGAATATCTCAATTTATTATTCTGTCACTGTTTTCTAAATGTAATTAAGAATTCTTTTTTTTTTACAGGGTAACCTTTATTCACTGTAAGATAATCCAGAACGTTGGCATTTCCTGTTTCCCCAATGCTTTCCTGTTACATGTAACTAGAGCGAGAGCGAACATTCTTATGCTTAAAATGCAAATAGATCTCTGGTGTTTTCTCATAATTCCTGGCAGTAGGGTTACTGGATTAAAGAGTCTAGCTTAAAAAATTATTTTCTTTATTTTTAAAAACTGTGGTTAGAATAGATAACGAGGCCTACCTCAACAAATGTTTAAGTGCACGTACAGTATAGTTAACTGTAGGTACAGATCTCTATAACTTACTCATCTTGCATAATTGAATTTTTTTTAATGTGCCATGGAAATAGGCAATCTATCTGAGCATAACTGAAGGTTTATACTCACTGGACAGCACCTACCTTGTCCCCCTCCTTCAGCCCCTTATCCGGCTCATTTCTAAGGAACTTGGTCTTTTTTTGTCCTATAGCATGCGTTCGTGCATGCTCAGTCACGTCTGACTCTTTGCGACCACACGGACTGTAGCTGCCAGGCTCCTCTGTCCATGGGGACTCTCCAGGCAAGAATACTGGAGTGGGTAGCCATTCCTTTCTCCATTCCTTCCTAACCCGGGGTTGAACCCTTGTTTCCTGCATCTCCTGCTTTGGCAGGCCAATTATTTACCATTGTGCCACCTGAGAAGGCCTGATGGTTGTATCAATTCCCAGTCAGAGTCCTAAGTTCTTCCCAGGGATCAGAGGCGACCTTTGGTATCACTCCAGGGACTTCACAGGCTTGACTCTTGGAATCCAATGGCTTCTTTCTCTGAGGTGTTCTGAAAGCTTCATGGAGCCCAGCGGTGAAATCCCCCTGGTCACATAGCACCCGGGGGAATGTACCTCCTTCCTTAGTGGCTTCCCCGACAGTAGCACCTGGAGCTCACCTCACCTGGGCCCAGGCAGGGGGCACAGACAGGTCTTTAAGAACCAGATGCTGCTGGCACAACCCTGGGGTGGACCCTGGTAAGGGGAGAGGCTCTTGAAGAATGTACACATCTGCTTCATGGCAGGAAAGGACACAGGTAGGCTGATGCCCTGGAGTTCTGATGGCATTGTGGGGAGGAGGAGGCATTCTGAACAACACATGCTCATTCCTTCATTCTTAGAATTGAGTAGCTTTGCAGATGAAATTTGGCCTCTGTACCCTGGTACGGAATAGAATCTCAGAGACAGAGTCTGGGGTGAAGTAGAAAAGAATAGCTTTATTGTTTCCCCAGGAAAAATGGCCACAGTAGGCTAATGCCCTCAAAACTGTATGTCCCCACTGGAGGGTGGTAGTGAGGTTTATAGCAATGGTTCAGAGAGGAGGCCGTGATCAGCTCATGGACATTCCTCTGATCGGTTGGTGGTGAAGTAATTGGGAGTCAGCATCATCAACCTTTGGGTTCCAACAGGTCTGTGGTCTCCATGCTTGTGGACAGCATACAGTTAACTTCTTCCACCTGGTGGGGGCTTCAGTGTCTGCAGAACAGCTCAAAGATATTGTTAATGTGTGTCCCTTGAGGAGGAACTGGGACCCTGCCCCAAGCTGGGGTTTCTTTACTGCCTCTCCCTTGTCTCTTTATCCTTTCCCTTCTGTGATTAGCAACTGTTTAACCTGTCCTTCCTTTGGAACTCAGGGAAGGTCATGGAGGCTGAATGAAGCCTGTTTCCCACAAGCAAGTAACGAGGGATAAGGAAAGGCTTCTGTGCCCAGGAGCCCCACAGGGGCCTGCTTGGTTTCAGCTTTTTCTCTTCTAACGTCTTTCCTCTGTGGTTGCTTCCAGACGCCCATCTGCAAACTGGAATGGGTCTATGATGGAATTTTCATTTGTCTGTGGCAAACTGAGAAAGAAAGAAAGAAAGAAAGAAAAAGGACTGTGTGTGAATTTTTAATGAGGCTGGGTTTATTTAATTTCAAAGACTATCTTTTATTCTGAGGCAATGACCTTCCTTTTGGTGTTGAAATGCTCTTTCTTTTATGAAATGATTATGAAAGTAAATGGCATTTTCTTTCATCTCCTCACATAGCAATTGAAAAGCCTGGAAGTTCTAGGTGGGGGCCCTTCTGTGCGTGACCCCACTTCCAACTTTTGTGTCTGTATGTAGATTTGTCTAGTTAAAAATTTTAAAAATTAGAGTCCACCGATAAGTCCTTTCAAGGGTGAGCCTAGCCCATGGCTTTACTCCTCATCACATTGCTTTCAACAAACTGTTCACTCAGCAAATCTCAAGAGCCCACCACACTATGTCCCAGGCCTTGTCCTGGGAGCTATGGTGGTGGGGGGTGGGTTGCAAGCTTCCCAAGGTCTTGACCCTCCTGTAGTGGGCTGAAAATGACCTTTCAACAGATATCCGTGTCAAAGCTCTGAAACTTGTGAATGGACCTCATTTTGCAGACGCTGTGATTCAGTTACAGATCTGGAGAGGGGTAATTTTTCCCGGACTATCCATTGGACCCTCAATGCAGTCATATACATCCTTACAAGAGGGAGGCAGGGGGAGTTCTGAGAGACACACTGAGGAGGAGGAGGTGATGTGAAGATGGAGGCTGAGACTGGAGTGATGTAGCCTCAAGGCACGGAACACTTGCAGCCTCCAGGGGCTGGACGAGGCAAAGAACAGATTCTCCCAGGACCTCTGGAGGGAGGGTGGCCCTGTCAACACCCTTTTTTTTTTTTTCAACAAAATCAGATTATCCTTCATTTTGGAGTTCTGGCCTCCAGAACTGTGAAAGAATTCCTGTTGTTTTCAGTCATCAAGTTTGTGATAATTTTTTATATCAGGAAACTAATATTCCCTCCACTAAGTCAAAGAGGGCAGCTAAGCCAGACTGAGTTACTGGGCTTGGTTGTCCTGAAGGAGTCAGCATTTACTATATTGCTTTATTATTACAAATCCAGTGTCATGAATTTTGACTGGTCCAAATTTTTGTGGTCAAGCCTTGCTGGAAATCCTCCACATTTCTCTCTCCCAGGCTTGGACCTGCCCCCGAGACTTTACTTCTCACTCTGCTCCCCGTGGATTCTACCCCGGCCCCCAGGTAGTAATGTCAGTGTCAGATGTGAATTTTACTCCAAACATAGGTGTGTGCAATAGCTAGTTCATGTTTCTAAAACGGGTTGAATCTGCTGCAAGATTTCATGGTTCTGGGTGGTGGGTGTTTCCATTGCAGTCATCACTCAGGGCCCTTCCTTGTCCTTGGCATGTCCTGAGGTCTTGTGTACCAGGGGTTGGTGGGGGGTGGTGTGTATGGCTCAGACCTTGTGTCCACACACTCACAGCTGATATCTTTGTTGTTCAAGCCTATGGGATCTTGAAAGCACGTGACTGTATCTTCTGTGCCTAGCTGGCCCCTGGAAAGCACACAGAGCACAGCCTCTCAAGGTGTGTCCCAAGACATCCCCTTTGATTTCCAAGGGCTTTGCTGCCTGCGGGGGCAGGAGGCACCTGCAGACCGCTTGATCCACAGCCCTGGAAGGCATTTCTGGTTGCTTCCTTTTCTGAGTCTTTGTGTTTCTCAAACTCCCACGCTCACCTTTCTGTCTCCTTCTGAGTGACAATTCAGAGGAATCCCCCTGTTATGGGTTGAATTGTATCCCACTCTTAAATTCCTACATTGAATCCCTCCTTCCTACCACTCCCCCATCAGTGACTCTTTTGGAGATGGGGCCTTTAAGGAAGTAATTAAGGTTGAAATGGGTCATTAGGGTGGGGGCTTTCAGTTCAGTTCAGTTGCTCAGTTGTGTCCGACGCTTTGCGACCCCATGGTCTGTAGTACACCAGGTTTCCCTGTCCATCACCAACTCCTGGAGTTTACTCAAACTCAAGTCCATCGAGTCGGTGATGCCACCCAACTGTCTCATCCTCTGTCGTCCCCTTCTCCTCCTGCCCTCAATCTTTCCAAGCATCAAGGTCTTTTCCAATGAGTCAGTTTTTCACATCAGGTGGCCAAGTATTGGAGTTTCAGCTTCAGCATCAATCCTCTCAATGAGCATTCAAGACTGATTTCCTTTAGGATTGACTGGCTTGATCTCCTTGCTGTCCAAGAGACTCTCAAGAGTCTTCTCCAACACCACAGTTCAAAAGCATCAATTCTGCAGCGCTCAGCTTTCTTGATAGTCCAGCTCTCCCATGTATACATGACTACTGGAAAAACCACAGCTTTGACAAGACAGGCCTTTGTTGGCAAAGTAATGTCTCTGCTTTTTAATATGCTGTCTAGGTTTGTCATAGCTTTTCTTCCAAGGAGCAAGCGTCTTTTAACATGGGGCCTTAATGACATTCTTTTTTTCAATAGTTATTATTTATTTAGTTTTGACTGTGCTAGGTCTTGTTGCTGGGCAGGCTTTCTCTTGTTGGGATAAGCTGGGGCTGCTCTCTAGTTGCCATGCTAGGGTTTCTCACTGAGTGGCTTCTCCTGTTGCGGAGCAAGGGGCTCTGGGCGTGAAGGCTTCATAGTTGTGGCTCACAGGCTCCAGAACTCAGGCTCATTAGCGGTGGTGCATGGGCTGCCCCGCAGCACGTGGGATCTTCCCTGACCAGGGAACAAATCAGTATCCCCTGCACTACGAAAAAGATTCTTAACTACCAGACCATCAGGGAAGCCCCTACTGACATTCTTAAAAGAAGAGAAAGTGACCCCAGGGATTTATGGGCACAGAGAAGAGGCCAAGTGAAGCACAGGGAGAAGGCGACTGTCTGCAAGCCTGGAAATGAGGTCTCATCAGAAACCAGCCCTGACGGCACCCTGATCTCCGACTTCCAGCTGCCGGAACTGTGAGAAAATAAGCTTCTTTTGTTGAAGCCCCGAGTAGGTAATATTTTGTTCTGTCAGCCTGGCAGACTAACGCACCACCTCAGTGAAGCTGTGTGTGTGTGCTTAGTCGCTCAGTCGCGTCTGACTCTTTGCGCCCCCCTGGACTGTGGCCCGCCAGGCTCCTCTGTCCATGGGATTCTCTAGGCAAGAATACTGGAGTGGGTTGCCATGCCCCCCTCCAGGGGATCTTCCCCACCCAGGGATCGAACCCGTGTCTCCTGCATCTCCTGCACTGGCAGGCGGGTTCTTTACCACTAGCGCCACCTGGTGGGTCTTTTCCAGGGAAGCTGAGTTTTTCCAAAATAGACGTCGTTCTTCTGATGGCCACCCTGCTCCGTTTGCCCAGAAACACCCAAGGCCCTGAGGAGAAGGACCGTCCTGTGGCGTGATGCTCAGAGACAGGTAAGCACCTGCAGCTCATGGGGTCGCAAAGAGTCGGACACAACTTAGTGCCTGAACAGCCACAAGAAGCACCTGCAGCTTCCCTCCAGGGCACCAGGAGCACCCAAGCACAGCCAATTAATTCATCGTCCTGCCCCTTTAGCCCTGGTTCTGTTTGCAAGCACGTGGCTATCCCGGGGCTGTGTGCTCCTCAACATGTCCCATTCAGGACACCAGTGCTCAGAGCCTCCAGCGCCCCCTGTCCGTGCCTGGGCAGGACAGGCACACGTGAGGCTCAAACCCTGGAGGTGAGGAGGGAGGAGGGATAGGGGTTTACTTATCAGTGTTTCCCAAAATGCATTCTGTAAGGTCATAGGTAATACCTCAAGGATTTCTGTGGTGTAAGATTAGGGAACTGGTGGGTTGAGTTAGGCATATTTGGAGTTTTGTTTTACATTAGGTTTTCACAGTATCTTTAATGTGCTAATATCCACTGTGATCACCATCTAGAGCCAGACATCCTGGAATGTGAAGTCAAGTGGGCCTTAGAAAGCATCACTACGAACAAAGCTAGTGGAGGTGATGGAATTCCAGTTGAGCTATTTCAAATCTAGATGAGTGATGCTAAAGCTGAAACTCCAGTACTTTGGCCACCTCATGCGAAGAGTTGACTCACTGGAAAAGACTGTGATGCTGGGAGGGACTGGGGGCAGGAGAAGAAGGGGACGACAGAGGATGAGATCACTGACTCAATGGCATCACTGACTCGATGGACGTGAGTCTGAGTGAACTCCGGGAGTTGGTGATGGACAAGGAGGCCTGGCGTGCTGCTATTCATGGGGTTGCAAAGAGTCAGACCCGACTGAGCGACTGAGCTGAACTGGTCCACTGTGAATCTCTAAGGGGAAATTCACATAAACAGTGTTTCTCACACCTAGGGGACCAGTGAGCTGACTTTTCACTGAGCATCTCTTGGGTTCAGTGTTTGGTGGGCCCCATTTTGAGTTCTGTTGATACTCAATGGAGAATTATAAAGTATGAGATCTGGAAAGGATGCTTGAGATTCGTTAGTCTGAAGCCCTTGGATTTAAATTTGGGAAATTGAGGCTCAGGGAGGTTGAAGGGACTTGCCAGGATTATCCACTTGTTACAAAGAGCCGGGGCTAGAACTTAGGTCTTCTGATTCCCATCATTGTATTCTTTTCTTTCTTTCTTAAAAAAAAAAAAAAAAACTTTTAATTTTGTATTAGGGTAGAGCCGATTAAGAATCAATGTTGTGACAGTTTCCAGTGAACAGTGAAGGACTCAGCCAAACATATACATATATCCATTCTCTCCCAACTCCCCTCCCATTCAGGCTGCCACATAACATTGAACAGAGTTTCGTGTGCTATACAGTAGGTCCTTGTTGGTTATTCATTTTAAATATAGCTGTGTGTATTTGTCTATCCCAACTCCCTAACTATTCCTTCTCCCTATCCTTTCCCCCTGCAACCATAAACTCATTCTCAAAGTCTGTGAGTCTTTTCTGTTTTGTACTTAAATTCATTTGTACCTCTTCTTTTTAGATTCCACATATAAGGGATGTCATACAATATTTCTCCTCCTCTGTCTGACTTACTGCACTCAGTATGACACTCTCTAGGTCCATTCATGTCCCAGCATGGAGTTCTTATTTCTACATGCCTGCTGCCTCCTCTGCTGACACACATGGGAGGCAAGCTGCTGGACACTGCTGGCTCCAGGGAGACACAGGCAGGCATCCAGCCTTGACCTGACTCCTACTCAGTCAGGGAGTTGTGCTTGCTTTGTGGTGCTTAATTCCAACAGTGAATAATCTGGAAGGATACTCAGCATCCTACCTAATTTTTTTTTTAAAGGAAGAAATCATTTTACATTTGATAAATCAAATCCAAATCTATTTTATCCAGTACATTTCCTGGTAAGATTGAAGGCCTCAGGGAAATTTAATCCCGTGTTTCTGATTCATCTTCATTTGAACTCATCTATTTTCGTTTTCTGTTCTGTTTCCCTAGCCCCAGCCCTCTGAGCTTTCTTATAATCTCTCTTCTCTCAGGAACAAGGGATGCTATTTAGACAAATGGAAAGATTCTCTACCCTTGAATGCCATGGCCCACCTCCCCCTAAAAACACCTGGACAATTTCAAGAACCTTTCAAACTGGAGAGAGTATGTCAGATGGCTGCAGAGAATCAAAAGAGTGTTTAGCTCAAGAGAATGGAAATGATTAATGGCCCCTCAAAATCAGGCCTAGGAAACTTTTAGAATGATTCAGCCTAAAAGATGGTCAAGGGGTAATTTAACAGTTTTAGCAGAAGAGCAGTGAAAATCTGGGGACCAGTTGCTCCAAGAACAGAAGAGGAAGGGAGGATCTGAAGCAGCAGCTTGAAGGAATTCGGTCGGACAGAGGGGAGGGTTTCTTGACTGAGATGGTCTTTCACACACTGGAATGGATGTGAGGGATTCACAGAGAGGCCCATGGAGCATTGGAAAGATCACGGGCTTTGAAGGCTGTGACCAGACGTACGCTTTTGAGATTTGCAAGCTTGGGTGAGATAGTGACCTTGAAACCCTGTGTCTGTGTCTGGAAAAGCATAAATGATAGATCTACCTCACAGCATTGTCAGGAGGAGAGGATAATATATGCCACATTCTTGGCTCACGTAAGGGACTCAAAATTGGTGATGCTTACTATGCTGGTGGTCCTGGTGATTACAATGAGTGATCAGTGAACACTGGTTCCCATTCTTTCACCCTTACAGTCTCACAGGAGATGAAGCCTTATGCTTATAAATTATCCAATAACCAAGGAAAGGGAAGTGGCTTCCTGGGGTGCTTGAAAGAACTACGGTTTCTGGGTATGGAAGACATTTTTCTCCCTCCTGGAGGAAAAAAGGTCTCACTGACACTGAGATTATTTTAAGGACCAGGAGAATCTAATATCTAGAGACATTTTCTCACATTTGGAATCATTACATGCACAGATTATTTGAGTAAATTCTTCCTGAATGGTGATGTAGGGCTGTAGTTCAAAGAGACTTGAATACATCTAAAATTAAGTTTTTCAGGTCAGGGAAGATCCTAGCTTTGATGGAGAAAGTTATAGGTAGCTGAGGGTCCTATCTGGGACACATCTGAGAGGTGCTGCTTTGGTTTTTGCTCTGCATGACCACTTTGCTTTGGTTTAAGTTTTTGCTTGTGACTCAAATTGTAAAGAGTCAGCTGCAGTGTAGGAGACCTGGGTTCGCTCCCTGGGTTGGGAAGATCCCCTGGAATAGGGAATGTCTACCTACTCCAGTATTCTTGCCTGAAGAATTCCATGAACAGAGGAGACTGGAGGGCTACAGTCCATGGGATCACAAAGAGTCAGACACGACTGAGTGACTAACAGTTGCTCTTGCATTTTTTATTTGTTTTAGCAAATTACCCAGAAAATTTCAGTGAGCATCATTATGTGGAGTCTCTTCCTGCCAATACACAGCCCACCTGAAAAATTCCATCCCAATTAACTAGAGAGGGCAGTATAAGGTAAGGGCCAAAGTAAGTTGTAGCAGTATAGACTGAATTAGACAAGGTCTAGATCAGAATAGCCAGAGTAATCATGGGCAGTTCCCCGAAGGAGTGGGACCTTGTCTAAACCTTTCAAGGAGTGATAGTTCTCAGAGAGGTAGAGGTGATAGACCATTTAGGTGGAGAGAGCCTAGACCAAGTTTTGAGGCCAGGAATGAATAGGAATGGCCATATGGGTTGCCATTATGAGATGATAAGACAAGAGGCAGGTCAGATGGTTGGTACAGCTTACTGAGTCTTTGGAAGTCATGCCCATGTGGCCTTTGAACTTGGTATCATAGGCAATGAGGGACTAGAGGAGGTTTTTTGACAAGCTAATGACACAACAATGATACTTGGTAAACTGAATTTTTAAGTGCTGGGTAGAAAACCTACCAAACCTAGAGAAGAAAGTTAGGGAGAAAATTTGGTTATAACAATAGTTTATCTTCATGGTATAACATTTAGAAAATACAGTTAAATATTAGAAGAAAAAAGTACCTATAGTTACCTACAGTTCTGTGAGTAATCTACTATTCACTGATATTTTTAATTTGTTATAGTTTTTCTTATTTCATTTAGTTTTTATGCATATATAGCTTACATATGTAAAATGTATATATTCAATGTTTTAACATGTTTTACAAATCTAAGGACTTTGCATTATCCTGAACTCTTCATAAATATAATAGATGAGAAGGGGAAGACAGAGGATGACACGCTTGGATGGCATCACTGACTCAATGGACTTGAGCTTGAGCAAACTCTGGGAGACAGTGAAGGACAGGGAACCCTGGCGTGCTGCAGTCCATGGGGTCTCAAGGAGTTAGACATGGCTTAGGGACCGAACAGCAACAACAATGTCTCAAGACATTCTAAAACACACCAAGCCACAGCCTAGTTGCTAGATATTTAGTTTTAAAATTTCTACTTATAATAAACATGATTTGATAAGCATTTTGCATGTAGATGAATGAATAGTAAACATTTTACAAATATATATATAGTATTTGTACTTATATTGTCTTAAAATACTACTAAAAATATAAATATTACATCAAAGTTTATGGATAAATTGAAGAATTAATGATTTTTGAAAAATATTGCAAAATTGCTTTCTAAAAGGATGGTATTACTTGACATGTCCATTAACAGTATTTGATCATGTTTGCTTAAATGTCTCTTGCCTGCACTGTATATTCTAAACAAGACCAAAAAAACACCTTTGGTAAATTGAAAGGTATAAATATTTTAATTTTCACCTCTTTGATTACTGGTAAAGCTGAATATTTTTCCATATGTTTGCATGCTATTTAAACTTCTTTTATGAATTGCTCTCTGATATCCTTGGCCAATTATATCTATTGGAATTATAATATTTTCCTATTACTGAGTGAGTTCTTTATATAGTAATGTTTAATATCTATTTTTCTGATAAGATTTCTTTTGAAAAAAAATCAGAAGATGAAGATACATTTTAAATAGAGAAAGCAAGTAGCAATCATTATCCAACCAACGAAATATGTGTTATTGTTGTGAATTGTGAATACTCTTACAGGTTTTTTCTCCTGATCATAAATATACATACAAATAGGAACCTACCTCAAAAGTGAGAAAAGTGGGGCAGCAATTTCCAAGGTATTTTGTAACTGCTTTGTTTCATGGAGCAGACTGTAGACATCTCTTCCGTTCCAGTAGTTATATGAAGACTTACATTATCATATTAACTCTTTGGGTAGGATTTCATTGTACAGATAGATACCTAGTTTATTTGATCAATTTCCAAATTAATCTATGTCGAAGAGGTTTCTTTTCTTCTATTGTAAGCATATCTATTGTAGTTGCAACTATATGCCACTGCTGCTGCTGTAAGTCGCTTCAGTCGTGTCCGACTCTGCGACCCCATAGACGGCAGCCCACCAGGATCCCCCGTCCCTGGGAGTCTCCAGGCAAGAACACTGGAGTGGGTTGCCATTTCCTTCTCCAATGCATGAAAGTGAAAAGTTGCTCTTGGCGACCCCATGGACTGCAGCCTACCAGGCTCTCTGTCCATGGGATTTTCCAGGCAAGAGTATTGGAGTGGGGTGCCATCGCCTTCTCTGATATGCTACTGGTTAGCTATTTAATACTTCCTTGTCAGTATGTGGTCCAATTTTCTTTTGGTATGCTTATGGTATGCTTATGCTTATCTTCCCTGGTGGCTCAGAGGTTAAAGCGTCTGCTTCCAATGCGGGAGACCTGGGTTTGATCCCTGGGTCGGGAATATTCACTGGAGAAGGAAATGGCAATCCACTCCAGTATTCTTGCCTGGAGAATCCCGTGGACAGAGAAGCCTAGTAGGTTACAGTTCACGGGGTCGCAAAGAGTCGGACACGACTGAGTGACTTTACCTTTACCTTACCTATGCTTATGGTTGGTAGTGGTTTAGTCTCTAAGTCATGTCTGACTCTTGCAATCCCATGAACTGGGGCCCATCAGGCTCCTCTGTCCAGGGGATTTCCCAAGCAAGAATACTAGAGTGGGTTGCCATTTCCTCCTCCAAGGGATCTTCCTTACCCAGGGAATGAACCTGAGTTTCCTGCATTGCAGGTGGATTCTTTCATGCTGTACCACCAGGGAAGCCCTTGGTATGCTTACAGTGAGATAGTTATCATTTCCTATGAGCTCCATTTATTTTTCTCTTTAAATAGTTGATTCTATCAGCTTTCATCCCTGTGAATATTTTCTTTTTTTCTGATTTTCTGATTAGATCTGAGTTATCTGAATTAGTTTTTGAATTGCCTTTTTGAAATTTAGGGAAAACATGACTTTGTTGAAAGGTGGAGGACGGCTGATAATTTGAAGATAACAATAGAAACAGTTGTGCTGTACATGGAGCTTAACAGGAGATTAGTTTCAACATTTCCTGATTTCTAGTTTTTTTTTTTTTTTTAATGGCACCTACATTCTCCGGGACAAAAGCCATGAAAATAATTTCATCTGTATTTCCTCATTCCATACATTCAGTGGGTCAACTTCTTCAGTTTCTTCCCTGCCCTGGAGTCATAGTTTGGATTAGAACTTGACTTTCTTTTCCATCATCATCTGGGGCTGAATTGCTGCTGCCCTGTGCATGTCTGTGTGTGCACACACACGTGTGTATGTGCCTGTTCATGCATGTGTGTGAGTATGTGTGTACACAATTCTAAGAGGGCAGATCTTTGGTAATCTACTGACTGCTGTGTCTCTGCACTTAAAACAGACCTCAAAACCAAGTAGGTGCTCAACTGATGTGTGAAGAAATGATTTGGGGAAGGAGGATGGGTGCTTTAGCTGCTTTGCCCATCGGAAACTGTGCTTTTAGGAAGAAATCAGTCTATCTACCCTCTATCCATCTGATCATCCATTCTTTATGCATGGGTGCCTGAAACCCCTTGTGAAAAGAGACAGGTTTAAAAAAAAGAATTAATTGCAGTTATTAGCTAGAACTTTTTCCATAATATTAATAGAAACTGACTTGAACTAGATCAAATACAAGGGCGGAACTTATTGTAAGGCTGTGGGTTGTTTCTGTGGCAATCACAGAGATGTAGCTGGACTTTAGGAAGGGGAATGAAAGGTTTTGGGGCTTTTTCTTCCTTTCTGAATGTCTGCTTTTGTCTATTATTTTGTATTAATCCTAAAGACCAGTTTCTTCTTCTTCTTGGACCACGGAAATGCAAGATTGTAGCCATGGGACAGTTCCTGAATTTGCATCTCCTCTATTCAAGAGCCTAGCCTAGGCTGAATTAGAATCTCTGTCTTATTCCAAATTTTCAAAAGTTCCAAGCAACTGTGACTTAGGGGCAGGGCCATGCTGTAGAAGCACAGCTTGGGACCTGTGGCCTGTGGAGTAGTTAAGGGGACTTTGAAGTGTTTGCAGACACAACGAAGGGGTCCATAGTTATTATCATGAGCCAGGCTGTGGGCTGCTTGTAACAGGCTGTCTTTATCAGTGAAACTACTAAACTTTTTACCTTTACCTTAGGACTGTCTATCTGGACTCACTCCATTTTGGTCAAGGATTTCACAAGAATATTCTAGAGAGGGAAATGTTTGTAGGAGTAATGAATTCCAAGGATATGGACTATATGGGAAAGGGTGGAACAATTAACACATGAGAATTGGGATTAATGGTAACTTTCATTAAGGACACAGTTCACCACTGTGTTTAATTACTCTCCCTTCAACTGGGATTGATGGACTTAGCTGTTCTGTGAGGTTATGTATATCATATGCAGTACTTAGGACATACTTGAACAAGAGTATTCATTGTTTGAAATTATTATATAACTGGATATTCAGTATTTTATCTGCAACCTAGTATTTTGTCAACATCCTTAATTATAGTTGGAAAGGAAGGTATGTGTAAATTAGAATTGATTAATCATATTTTTGATGTTCTGGTGTTTTGGCACATCTCAATAAGTGAAAGTGTTTGGCATCAAATTTTAAACAATTTATTACAATAGGTACATATTCCTGGAAGACAAGGTTGAGGGCAATGCAAAAAAAGTGGTGATCAATGGGGTAAATATTAGATTTGAGTTAAATTTCAGTGTTCTCTTTTCTACTCTAAAAACTAAACAAATCAACCCTCAGAAACCCCGCTCAGCTGTGTTTGTACTTTTGTCATTAGAGATTTATTCCTTTGGCTTAAATTTCCTGCCTGCATTCTGAAAAGGTGAATAGCTGCTTAGAACAGCAACAAATCTCATCAGGCATTTTATACCTTATCAAAGTCTTTCAATGAATAAGTCATATAGTTTCAGGTGCTTGCTCTTCCATCTATAACCAGTCAAAATTAATTACTCCCCCCTTCTGCATTCTGTTAGGTTCATTTATTCCTTCTACAAACCTTTGTTGAGTACCTACTATTTATTAAGTATCAGGTAGTTTTTTAGACACAGGATGGAGAGTGATGCCAAAACATCCTTGCTCTTGCCTATCAGCATTCTCAGCGCTGTGCATGGGTATCTGTAGGCTTGGGGCTCCTTGGAATGGGGACCATGATTTACCCATCTCTGTAAGTTGGGCTTCTAGCATAGAATCACACGGTTGTCAGATTGATCCCTGGTGCCTGAAGAGTTCAGAAGGGAAAGTTCCAGAAAGTGGCCAAATGAGCTGAAGACACATTGGCTCCATTCATGGTTTGCTGATTGATAGGCTGTCTCGTTCTAGAGGGCTGGCTGCCAATCAGTCTCAAATCTCGGTCCATAATCCCTCTGAATGTTCCGGGGTGATATGGAATTCTCTTGCTCCACAAGTGGACTAGTGCTGGGCACAACACTGTGGGAGGGGCATGGAAGTGAAGGGAAGAGTCTTCAGGGAAGAAAAGCCATTTCATTTAATGCAAGGCTTGGATTATTATTTCCTCTAGCCCAGCAGGTGTCTCAGAAATTGTCTGGCGGCTCAGACGGGGCTTGGAGAGGCATTTTGCCAAGTATTACATTTGATATACTATAGGAAAAGGCAATTCACTTTTTCTGAAGCTGTTGATGACTGCTCTGATTTCTGGGGAGAGTTCTCTACATTCATGACAGTTTGACTTCTTCCCTTTGACTATTCCCTTCTCCATCAAAGCATCATAAACTTCCAGAGCCAGAGGGAACTTTAGACATCAGAAAGGTTACACCTTTTATTTAGCTGATCAGGGTAAAAGGGTTTAGAGAGTTGAAGTTACTTGCCAGAGGACGCTTAGGAAATTACACTTTTGATTCCTAGTTTGGTACTTCACTGTTTCCGTAAATGATTTATAAACTTTATTTTTATTGCAAGAGTCTTTTTTTAAAATCAATCACATGAGGGTTACATATAAGTTCAGTTCAGTTCAGTCACTCAGTCGGGTCCGACTCTTTGTGACCCCATGAGTCACAGCACACCAGGCCTTCTTGTCCATCACCAACTCCTAGAGTTCACCCAGACTCACATCCATTGAGTCAGTGATGCCATCCAGCCATCTCATCCTCTGTTGTCCCCTTCTAGTCCTGCCCCCAATCCCTCCCAGCATCAGTCTTTTCCAATGAGTCAACTCTTCACATGAGGTGGCCAAAGTACTGGAGTTTCAGCTTTAGCATCATTCTTTCCAAAGAAATCCCAGGGCTGATCTCCTTCGAATGGACTGGTTGGATCTCCTTGCAGTCCAAGGGACTCTCAAGAGTCTTCTCCAACACCACAGTTCAAAAGCATCAATTCTTTGGTGCTCAGCCTTCTTCACAGTCCAACTCTCACATCCATACATGACCACAGGAAAAACCATAGTCTTGACTACATGACTATAGTCTTGACTAGATGGAACTTAGTCAGCAAAGTAATGTCTCTGCTTTTGAATATGCTGTCTAGGTTGGTCAAAACTTTTCTTCCAAGGAGTAAGCATCTTTTAATTTCATGGCTGCAATCACCATCTGCAGTGATTTTTGAGCCCAAAAAAATAAAGTCTGATACTGTTTCTACTGTTTCCCCATCTGTTTCCCATGAAGTGATGGGACTGGATGCCATGATCTTCGTTTTCTGAATGTTGAGCTTTAAGCCAACTTTTTCACTCTCCACTTTCACTTTCATCAAGAGGCTTTTTAGTTCGTCTTCACTTTCTGCCATAAGGGTGGTGTCATCTGCATATCTGAGGTTATTGATATTTCTCCCAGCAATCTTGATTCCAGCTGTGTTTCTTGCAGTCCAGCGTTTCTCATGATGTACTCTGCATAGAAGTTAAAAAAGTCTGACACTGTTTCTACTGTTTCCCCATCTATTTCCCATGAAGTGATGGGGCCAGATGCCATGATCTTCGTTTTCTGAATGTTGAGCTTCAAGCCAACTTTTTCACTCTCCTCTTTCACTTTCAACAAGAGGCTTTTTAGCTCCTCTTCACTTTCTGCCATAAGGGTGGTGTCATCTGCATATCTGAGGTTGTTGATATTTCTCCCAGCAATCTTGATTCCAGCTTGTGTTTCTCCCAGTCCAGCGTTTCTCATGATGTACTCTGCATAGAAGTTAAATAAGCAGGGTGACAATACACAGCCTTGACGTACTCCTTTTCCTATTTGGAACCAGTCTGTTGTTCCATGTCCAGTTCTAACTGTTGCTTCCTGACCTGCATACAGATTTCTCAAGAGGCAGGTCAGGTGGTCTGGTATTCCCATCTCTTTCACAATTTTCCACAGTTTATTGTGATCCACACAAAGGTTTTGGCATAGTCAGTAAAGCAGAAATAGATGTTTTTCTGGAACTCTCTTGGTTTTTCCATGATCCAGCGGATGTTGGCAATTTGATCTCTGGTTCCTCTGCCTTTTCTAAAACCATCTTGAACATCAGGGAGTTCATGGTTCACGTATTGCTGAAGTCTGGCTTGGAGAATTTTGAGCATTACTTTACTAGCATGTGACTACCAATCCCTAGATGTGAAGTTCTGAGTGAAATAGCTAGCTTTTCTCAGATCCTGTAAAAATGAAGAGTGTAGAAAAAAGGCAGCATACCATTAGGATGATGACCTCAGCCTTTGCAGCTGGATAGGCCTGGATTCCAATCCAATTCTATTCTACCGCTTATTAGCTAAGTACTCTTGGGCAAGTTACCTAAACTTTCTATTTCTTTGCTTTCTGATCTGTGAAAATGCAAATAGTGCCACATCACCTCACAAAATTGCTTTTATAATAATTAAATAAAAGCAAGTCCATAGTGATACTTGGGCTTTTCTTGTGACTCAGATGGTAAAGAATCTGCCTGTAATGCAGGAGACTCAAGTTCAGTCCCTGGGTTGGGAAGATCCCCTGGAGAATACAATGACGATCCACTTCAGTATTCTTGCCTGGAGAATCCCATGGACAGTCTGTGGGGTCTCAAAGAGTTGGACCTGAACTAAAAAGCCTCTTGATGAAAATGAAAGTGGAGAGTGAAAAAGTTGGCTTAAAGCTCGACATTCAGAAAACGAAGATCATGGCATCTGATCCCATTACTTCATGAGAAATAGATGGGGAAACAGTGGAAACAGTGGCTGACTTTATTTTGGGGGGCTCCAAAATCACTGCAGATGGTGACTGCAGCATGAAATTAAAAGACGCTTACTTCTTGGAAGGAAAGTTATGACCAACCTAGATAGTATATTCAAAAGCAGAGACATTACTTTGCCGACTAAGGTCCGTCTAGTCAAGGCTGTGGTTTTTCCTGTGGTCATGTATGGATGTGAGAGTTGGACTCTGAAGAAAGCTGAGCGCCAAAGAATTGATGCTTTTGAACTGTGGTGTTGGAGAAGACTCTTGAGAGTCCCTTGGACTGCAAGGAGATCCAACCAGTCCATTCTGAAGATCAAGTCTGAGATTTCTTTGGAGGGAATGGTGCTAAAGCTGAAACTCCAGTACTTTGGCCACTTCATGCGAAGAGTTGACTCATTGGAAAAGACCCTGATGCTTGGAGGGATTGGGGGCAGGAGGAGAAGGGGACGACAGAGGATGAGATGGCTGGATGGTATCACGGACTTGATGGACGTGAGTCTGAGTGATGGAGTTGGTGATGGACAGGGAGACCTGGCATACTGTGATTCATGGGGTCGCAAAGAGTCAGATACGATTGAGCAACTGAACTGAAGCAACCCTTACAGAGCCTACTTCAGTATCTGGTTCATAAAAATAGATAGTAAACTGTGTTAAAAAAAAAAAAATCCTGAAAGAACTTTTGAGATCTCAAGGTGTAAACTCCTACAGTTTTTAAATGAGAATTAGAGGTCCAGAAGGAAAAGATCCCACCTAAGGTGACTGAGATCACAAGTTTGTGAAATAAATTCCCAAACGTTCTATGAGCTCTACGATCTGGACAGAGTATTATCACTTTGTGACCTAAACTATTTACTAAGTAAGTGGACTATTAGAGTTGGTGATACCAAGTTTTCATCCACATGAAAATGCCAGTGACTGCATTGCTATTGAGCCCTGCCTATGTTCGGAACAAGTTGCTGATATTGTGGGTGCTGTAACAGGCATATGAGAATCTGTCTCTGATCTTAAGAGGGTTAAAGTTTAGATGGAGAGACATTTATATAGCATTTATGAGATGTAAACCACTTGTACAGCACTTGACAAGGCCAAATTTCAAGGGTCAAGCAGATTGGACACAGACAGTGAGATCCCTTTGATTTGGGTGTCATAGAGAAAATAGACCTTTACCTGCGCATGAATACTGAGCTGGATTTGAGTACACAAATTCAAAGAGGAGAGGAGAGGGGAGGGTATTATGCATCTTGCACCTATGTGCCTGGATAAAAGTACAGAGGAAGAGATAAATGCCATTAAGCAGGCATTTAAGCATTTAAGCACTTTTCAGTCATCCCTTAAGCGGAACTGACTTCTCTCAGTGTGAACTCTTATTTTCATAAGTGGCAGTGGGGGTGTTCACAAGTGTGTATGTGTGTGTGTGTGTACATGTGAGCACATATGTCAGAACTCTTGACTTTAAATTTTGGCAGGAAAATCATACCAAGACCTGGTGAATCCCCGAAGGCTCTGCACCCAGAAAAGTGGAGCTCATCTATGATTCCTCTTGCTCTTGATTCACTCCAGTCCATCAGCTCCTTCTGGCTCTTCTTCCTCTAGCATATATCTCAGTTTCCTCTCCTTTTATTTCCACTGCCCCAATATTAGCCTTCATTATCCACTGTTGCACAGATGCTAAAGGTACCCCTATTCCATTCCTGATCCTACAATGCATTTGCCACAGGGTAGTCTTCTGATCACGTAAATCACATCACGGAACCCTCTGCTGAAAACCTTTCAACAGTTGTCAATCGTACTGAGCATATAATCCAGATGGTTTACTCTGGCCTTCAAGTCTATGCAGAATCTGGCATCTCAAACCTAATGTCGTGTTACTCATCCCCTTCCTTGCTGTTCTTTGAATATAGAGCTTCCAGACTCAAGGTCTTCATGCTCCCCATGCTCTCTTCTTGAGCTGTTACTCCTCCTGTTTTACATAACCTTCTTACACTTCAAGTGAAGTGAAAGTTGCTCAGTTGTGTCTGACTCTTTGCGACCCCGTGGACTATATAGTCCATGGAATTCTCCAGGCCAGAATACTGGATTGGGTAGCCTTCCCCTTCCCAGGGGATCTTCCCAACCCAGGGATCAAACCCAGGTCTCCCACATTGCAGATGGATTCTTTACCATCCAAGTCACCAGGGAAGCCCAAGAATACTGGAGTAGGCAGCCTACCCCTTCTCCAGCAGATCTTCTTGACCCAGGAATTGAACTGGGGTCTCCTGCATTGCAGGTGGATTCTTTACCAACTGAGCTATCGAGGAAGCCCTTATTTTAAGGGCTCCAGCTTAAATATCACCTCCTCTGAGAGGTCTTTTTAATCTAACTATATAAATAATTTCTTTCTGGGATTCTAAATGGCAGCCTATGAATTGTCCTTATCTTTTTTTTTTTTTTTTGATAACTTTCGATACTTTCTCAATTAGTTTCTTAGCTTTTAAAATGTTTGTTCTTCCTACCAGAATATAACTTCTACAATTAGGTCTTGTCTGTCAGGTTCATTTTTCAGTCTCCAGGATCTAATGCTGAAGACTGCAGAGAATATTGAATAGATAAGCAAAAGGAAGCAAATAGAAAGCCATTATAACAAGTAACTATGGTTAAATGTAATTGCTTTCATGCTCATGTTCACCTCCTGATTTGGTAAAGTGTAGGACTGCAATCATGTACAAAGCAGTTGCTTTATTTGAGGGTAATTCTAAAAGACACATTTATTTTATTATTTCAAGAGAATGACTGTTACATCTTATGAGTAGGGGGCTCAGAGCTGTTTGGAGTGGTTGATGGGAGGTTGGCTGTTAACCTTCATTAATAGCTAAGCTCATTACTTTACACTTGGAAAGAACCAAGTTTCTGTCTCTGTGAAATAATGAATTATCGCATATCATGGGGGTTGATCTATAGTTTAAAGGGAAAATATTATATTCTTTTTGCCTAGTGACTGCTATACTATTTTGCCAAGTTGTTCTCTCTGAGGATAGAGGAAAAGGGGTCTTGCTTGGCTATTTTGCATCAGCTTTGCGGCCAACTGATGATTGTAGTGATTCTCTTTTAGCTTTCCTCTCATAACCAAAGAACATTAAACCTCACCCAGCTGTTTTATAATCTTACCCAAATATCTTGCCTAAGGTCACTGAGTCAATGCGTTTGTGATGTATATTCCAAAGCCTTTATTAGTCCAATGAGTTGGACAAAATATTGTCTCTTTGTGATCTAATCTACAGTTTAATCAAGTTCAATAAGAATGATAATAGGATACAAACATTCACCTACAGGAGTTTTGTTTTTTTTTTAATGTGTCTTTTAAATGTGGCTAGCAATGTGCAAAACCATACTTAGGCATCATCTCTTTTAATCTTGTCTAACAAGCCTATGAAATAGTAATTTTAATTTCCATTTCACAGAGGATGAACCTGAGGTGTAGGGAAACTAAGTAAGTAGCCCAAGTTCACACTGTTAAAAAGTGAAATTGGGTTTCACACGATTCCATCAATGCCAAGGCAGTATCAGTGTCGACAAGGTAATAAGAATCAGAATCTTAAACAGGTTTTTAAACATCAAATGATGTACAGATGATCCCTTAACCTACAATGGTTTGAATGATCATTTTTCAACTTTACAATGATGAGAAAGTGATACACATTCAGTAGAAATGGTACTCTGAATTTTGATCTTTTCCCAAGCACATGAGCTTGGAGGTGTACACTCCAGAGGCAGTGGGCAGTAGCCCCCCCATTAGCCACATGAGCACAAGGGTGATGCATACACTTACAACTTACACAATGTATTTACAACTCTTCTGTTCTTTGCCATCTGTATTCAATACATTACGTGAGAGAGTCATTAATTTATTATACAGTAGATTTGTGT
Source organism: Aepyceros melampus (assembly GCA_006408695.1). Taxonomy (NCBI): domain Eukaryota; kingdom Metazoa; phylum Chordata; class Mammalia; order Artiodactyla; family Bovidae; genus Aepyceros; species Aepyceros melampus. The sequence continues at coordinate 127,289 of SJXQ01007558.1, forward strand.
TAGATGATTTTGCCCAACCATAGGCTAATGTAAGTGTTCTGAGCATGTTTAAGACAGGTTGCTCAGTCACTTCAGTCGTGTCCAACTCTCGACTCTTCAGTCATGAATCTGTGGACTGTAGCCAGCCAGGGCTCCTCTGTCAGTGGGATTCTCCAGGCAAAAATACTAGAGTGGGTTGCCATGACCTCCAGGGGATCTCCCTGAGCCAGGGATTGAGCCCACATCTCCTTACATTTCAGCATTGGCAGGTGGGTTCTTTACCACTAGCACCACTTTAGAAGCCTGTAAGGTAGGTTAGGCTAAGCTATGATGTTCAGTAGGTTAGAAAGAGTAAATGCATTTTTGATTTATATATTCTACTTACAATGGGTGTTTTGGGACAGAAACTCATTGTGAGTTGAAGGAGACCTATATAAACAGGTAAGTTTTTAAATATTTTATATGAGAATAATTTAACTTTTTTTTTTTTTTAAGCCTAGCATATATCTCTGGCTCTGAATAGCTTACTAGATTCCATTTCTGGTCCATAGTACCCATTTTGCTTTTCTGGGCTCTCATCATTTCTCATATTTTCATATTTCCTTATTTTTTTCAGTTTGGTAGCTTTTTCCTACTTCTAAAAAACTGAACAGTCATGCTTCGCTGTAAACTTGGTGAGTCAGTTCAACCTCTAATTACTTCAGTCTCCTTCCTTGCAGGAAAGGCTGTCAAAATACAAGAACACTCGAATGTTTTGCATCATCTCACACGCACACAGGGGATAAGGAGGGATATAATTCTCCTGAAGAAGCAAAACAACTGGCAACAGCTGGCACAACAACTTCTAAAGATTCAGTCTGACTCTGTTTGGAAATCTCCAGCCTCAAACAGCCCCTAAATAATACTTACCCCATCTGCACCAGGACTATCTCATTGACTAGCTACACTTAATGACATAATACCTGCTATCCACTTTCAGCACTGATGCCATCATCGCCATATTTTGTAAGACCAACAAAATATCATCCATATGGACAGGGGAATATCCTACGTCACACACACACATGCTTCCCCCATTCTCTGATAACACCATATCAAATCACTAACAAACATGTCTCCAGTCTTCAAAATAATTTAGTTATTAGAAAGGTGATTGGACAAACCGGTAAAAAAAATTTTTTTCCCACCAACAAAAAGCAAATCAGAACAGAGCTAGTCTTTTTCTCCAGTTTACCCAGCCTTCAGAGCTCCAAATGCAGTCCCATCAAAATCATTTTAGATCCAAAGCAGTGTGAGCATTGGATGCATAATTTTCAACACATGTTTTATTAATCCATTCTTCCTGTGCTTCATTTAAAATACTGGAAACTATAAAAAGATAAGCGTGTTACTCCTTTGCCAGGAAAAAAAAAAAAAACTAACCAGAAAATACGAAAAAAAAAAAAAACTAAACCAAAAAACCAGAGCAACTGGAATCTCGGTCTTGAGGAAACACATGGGATTGAAGCATCCGCCGGAGCTCTGTCACCAACTGTCATCTGTGACTCCGGCGCTGAAGCCTCCGGAGCGAGGAGGCTGTGCGTGCAAGCCGGTGAGTATGTGACCGCGGGGGTCCCGGGCGGGGACGGGGTCGGGGGGTGCAGCGGCGCGGGGAGGGTCTTCCAGGAAGGCCCGAGCGCCTTGGAGCCCACGCCTGCGCATTCGGCCGGGGCGCCCGGGCCCGCACGTAGCTCCCGGCGTGACTCAGCGCTGACTCACCGCGGCCGCTGCCGGGTGGCTTTCCCGGTCCGTGCGCTCCGCCCGCACGGCCCCGCCGATGCTTGCTCCCCAGTCCTTTCCTGCGCGCATACCAGGCTCGTTGCTTGCAACAGAGCAGGGCGGATTTTATAGCTTTTGAATCCTGAACAAGCAGGGAATTAACTGGCTTTGTTTTCTTTGACTTTGAAGGGCTCCACAGTCCACTGCTGAAATTCTTCCAAAAGCTTGTTTGTTGGAACAAGTCCCTAACAGCGTCCGTCCATGGTGACTTAGAGATGACCTCCACTCAGATTTTTGCTTCGGTCGTACCAAGCTCGCGTCGTCTTTGGGCCCACGTGTGGGCAGGTTATCATTTCTGTGTGTGTGAGACCTTGGCACACACTCATACTGGGGTGACGCAAATCAGGTTGGGACTTGGCAGTATGTTTGGACCTTTAGTGGCTTTACTGTAAAAGCCAGAGAACGTCCGTATCTGCCATCTCGCTTCCTGATTAGATGCCACGTTCATTTTCAGTCTGTTAGTACCCTTTGCGAGGTCCTGGGAACATTTACATTGCTAATAGCCGGATTCTTGAGCGGTCATGCCGGTTTCCTCCTGAGGTTCAGCGCAGAGAGGAATACCGACACAGTATTTCTTCAGGTGTAGCCCACAGGCCATCTGCATGGAGGGTGCCTGGCGATATTTGGTCAAAAGTCAGGTTCTTAGACCTCACTCCAAACTGCAAACTCAGAGTGTCCTGGGTTAGGGTCTGGAAATCAGCCTATAAAGGATTCTGAGGTACACTTAGATTTGTAAACTGCTAGGTAGAGGATGAGGCTATGAGGTACTCTGTTAAGACCAGGAGAAATCTTTATACTCAAGAATACACTGCTCTAAAGTCGATATTGAAGTTCTGATGCCAGGCAATCCTATATCTAAAATTAGTTTTATATATAGTATTATGTTTGTTTTAACAGATTTTTTTTTCGTTTTAATTGGAAATTCCTGTTTAGAATAAAACGTAGTACCTATTGAGTGCTGCTGCTGCTAAGTTGCTTCAGTTGTGTCTGACTCTGGGACCCCATAGACGGCAGCCCGCCAGGCTCCCCCGTCGCTGGGATTCTCCAGGCAAGAACACTGGAGTGGGTTGCCATTTCCTCCAGTTCATGAAAGTGAAAAGTGAAAGTGAAGTTGCTCAGTCGTGTCCCACTCCTAGAGACCCCATGGACTGCAGCCTACCAGGCTCCTCCGTCCATGGGATTTTCCAGGCAAGAGTACTGGAGTGGGGTGCCATCTCCTTCTCCGACCTATTGAGTACATTTTGTTATTTCAGACCAGTGTTTCCCAAAACTGACTTGGCATCAGAATTACCCATAAAGCATTAGAGGATTCTAATCCTTGGGCCAGACCCTAGGCCTAAAGAACCACTATCGGAAGGACAGTGCAGTTTCAAGAACAGGCAGTTCGAAGAGCTCTGCAAGTTAATCTCTGTATCTTTGCAAAAGGGCACTCTTCCTAAATACAATAAGTAATAAGTGTTAGTCTCTCAGTCACGTCTGACTCTTTGGAACCTGAAGACTGTAGCCGCCAGGCTTTTCTGTCCATGGAATTCTCCAGGCAAGAATACTGGAGTGGGTTGCCATTCCCTTCTCCAGAGGGTCTTCCCAACCCAGGGACTGAACCCAGGTCTCCCACATGGCAGGCAGATTCTACCTTCTGAGCCACCAGAAGTGAAGTGAAGTGAAGTGAAGTCGCTCAGTCATGTCTGACTCTTTGAGATCCCATGGACTGTAGCCCACCAGGCTCCGCCATCCATGGGATTTTCCAGGTGAGAGTACTGGAGTGGGGTGCCATTTCCTTCTCCACTGAACCACCAGGGCAGCCCCCAAATACAATAAAAATGTCATTAACTGCAGGGTGGTTGGCTCCTGTTCATCTATAGTGCTCACTCATCTCTCAGGCTGTACTGTCTGGGTTTGAAATCACCATTTAAAAAAATAAAAGTGACCACCTAAAACATCATCTTATTATTGTATCGATAAATTCACTTATTCAGAAAGCAAGTTTGAAATCTTTGTATTCCAGATCTTTTGAGGGGAGTGGATGGGGAGGATGGCAGATGATTGAAGAATAATCTGGAAGTTTAATTTGAAAATTTTCTCACTCTCTTTCTTTGAATATTTTATTTACTCATTTTATTTTTGTCTCACTGAATATGTTTTTTCATTTCATCCCTGTTAGCATTGTGTCCAAAAGCCTAGGTCTGACCCACACCTGAAAGAGACATCTCCTTGCTGATTGTACACATATAGCCTTACTTCTTCAAGGGTGATCTCTGGACTAGCAGCATGCATATCACCTGGAAACTTCTAAGAAATGCAGATTCTCAGGTCCCATCCAGAACTACTGAATCAGAATTAATACTTTAGTAAGATCCACAAGTGATTTGTTCGTATATTAAAATTTGGGCAGTGCTATCTTATATTAATGGGAAGAGTTATACTCTGGGGTTGCTGGAGGAAAAGAGAAGAAATCGAGTAGGGTAAATTTGTTTCTTTGGGTTGCTGTAACAAAGTACCACAAACTAAGTGGTTTATAACAAATTTATCTTCCACAGTTCTGGAGGCAAGAAGTCAAAATCCAGGTGTCAGCAAGGCCATGTTTTCCCTGAGACTAAGTGGAACTCTCCTTAGCTTCTTGTGATAGACATGGATATTTGGTGTTTGTTAATTTATAGCTGCATCATTCCTATCTTTGCCCCTATCATCACATGGCCTTCTTCCTGTGTGTCTCTTGTTTTTAACAGTTCTTCTTGTAAGGGCTTCCCTGTTAGCTCAGCTGGTAAAGAATCTGCCTGCAATACAGGAGACCCTGGTTCAATTCCTGAATTGGGAAGATCCACTGGAGAAGGGATAGGCTAGCCACTCCAGTATTCTTGGGCTTCCCTGGTGGCTCAGCTGGTAAAGAATCTGCCTGCAACGCAGGAGGCCTGGGTTCGATCCCTGGGTTGGGAAGATCCCCTGGAGAAGGGCAAGGCTACCCACTCCAATATTATGGCCTGGAGAATTCCATGGACTGTATAGTCCATGTGGTCTTATCTTTGCATTTCTTCTTATAAGGATATCAGTGATTATTGGATGATGGCCCATCCTAATGAACTCAGGCTAAATTGATTACATCTACAGGATTTTCCAAACAAGGTCATATACACAGGTACCGGGGGTTACATCTTCACCATATCTCTTTGGAGGGTACAATTCAATCCATGATAGGTAGATATGGAAATTCCATTTTCAATATGTCTTTAATACCAGAGACATGGGTTTGATCCCTGGGTTGGGAAGATCCCCTGGAAAAGGGAGTGGTTTCAATATATAGAAATGTATTATGTGAAAAATAAGATTAAACATAAGTATTGTAAAATAATCTGATCACATTTTATAAAATAATTATAAACTATTCTCTCCTATTGGCTATTATTTCACCCTTTTGTCTTGTATTCTCTTAGTTGGATAATGAACTCTTTCCAAAACCAGATTTCTTTGCAACCCTTTTTTACACAATGCTGAGTTCATAGTAAGAGCTTAATAGTTACTAAGTATGATAATTAAGTTATAAAATGCTATTAGAACATGTAGAAAATCTCACATATTTTAATCAACTGGTGGTACAGGGTCAGAGAAAATTCTACCACAAAGATGAGCTTGACCATAAAAATTAAGCCCTAAAATAAAGGAAAAAAGTACTTACAAGAAAGTGAAGGGAATCCTTATAACCTCAAGAAAGGATAAGAATAGGATCAGAGAGGCAGCCCCAAAACAGTAATGTCTTTTTAAAAACCTCTGACAGTCTGTAGTGGCCTGCTGATTTCGTTTGCTCAGCATGCATTTTCCCCATTCCCTTGAGCAAGCTCTCATCATTCTCTCCAGCACTTTTGTGCAGGGCTGCCAACCACAGGGTTTCCCTCCGCACCTCCTCCCAAGGCTAAAACACATGACTGTTTACTTTTTGTCCTCACTTCTAAATCTGGATGAGTCTCAAAAATGTAGAAAGCCGTTGAAGGTAGGTCATGTCAGTGGTCATTTCAGACACCAACCAGGTGTTTTTGTTTGTTTCTTTGTTTCACCACTGAGAATTCCAGAGTAACCCTAGTTACAGTCTTCTCAAGTCCCAATTATTTAACTCTTCTTTTTTTCCTAAGAGCTACCCAGTATCTTTCCAAATATTAATTTATTTCAAAATATAAGATTTTAATGTTTGTTTAACTTATGCTTTTTAGATCATTATTTTCTACTATATTATAATTTATTATTAATTATTTTTTATGAAGCCATGAGTTAGGTCCTGGAGAAGGCAATGGCACCCCACTCCAGTACTCTTGCCTGGAAAATCCTATGGACAGAGACGCCTGGTAGGCTGCAGTCCATGGGATCGCTAAGAGTCAGATACGACTGAGCGACTTCACTTTCACTTTTCACTTTCATGCATTGGAGAAGGAAATGGCAACCCACTCCAGTGTTCTTGTCTGGAGAATCCCAGCAACGGGGGAGCCTGGCGGGCTGCCGTCTATGGGGTTGCACAGAGTCAGACACGACTGAAGTGACTTAGCAGCAGCAGCAGAGTTAGGCCCAGTTGGTTTCTATTGCTTTCAGCAAAGGAACGGAACTAGGAAAATATCGATGGGGAGGACACATATTGCCTACAGCCATCCTACAAGGACAACTTGAAATAGTAGTTTGCATTCACAGTGAACAAAATATGTACTCTTGAGGACTTCCCTGGTGGTACAGTGGACAGGAATCCACCAGCCAGTGCAGGGGGACATGGGTTTAATCCCTGGTCTGGGAAGATTCCACATGCCACAGAGCAACTAAGCCCATGCCCCACATCTGCTGAGCCCACGCTCTGGAACCTGTGCTCCGCAACAAAAGAAGCCCTTGCACAGCAATGAAAAGTTAGCCTCCTGCTCACCGCAACTAGAAAAAGCCCATACACAGTAACAAAATCCCAGCACAGCCAAAAATAAATAAATAAAAATAAAGAGTAAAGTTCTTTAAAAAAAAGAAGTATGGGTAATAGCAAATATGTGACTAAAGATAAAAGACAAGCTTAAAAAAATATGTACTCTTGAAATGTAATGAAGTTCTTTTCAGCTTTCTTCAATTGATTTTATTCAACTATCATTATTGCCCTGTGTTTCAAGCTGAGTCATTCTTCCCTTCTGAACCATCCAAATTGCCAAGGGGTACAAAAGAGAGAATCACTCTTCTTATGCAACTGCTAGACACCAATAATCTTCTTTATGTTGCCTCCAATGGCTCATTGTGGTTTTCCTGATACTTGCAGTATTAAAGAGATTAAAGAAGAGTACTCCAAAGTTTGCTAATTAGAGCTGTTTACCAGCAAGTTAATGGACAACATAGAAACAGTGTCTCTTTTATGCCAGATTAAATGTGATCTTTTCTTTGCAAGCAAAGATTAGCCTAAAGCCTTCATATTGGTCAACACTAAATGTGTGTCTTTTTGAGTTCTACTGATAAAACTTAATTTAAATGAGGTACACAGCTTCTCAGAATCCTTATTTTTTACTCTCACCCATCTCTCTCCCATCACATGCCTGTATTAGTTGTTGCATAGTGGATATGGAGGCTGGAGAACTAGTATTTATAAGCACAAAAGCACAATCTACTCACTTTAAACAACTTAACAAAGGTAAATTTAAAACATATATAGAGCATTCATTGTAGACAGACACTTTACTATCTGAGCCACAAGGGAAGTCCAAAACTAAATGTGAGTGATCTCCTGGTGGAAAGTTCCCAGTTCCCTTTTAATCAAGTGTCCTGATTTCACAAAATACAAAACAGCAAAATTCAAACTCTTATACTTACTACATCTGAACACAGATATAAAGGGGGAAGAAAAAAAGCAACCACAACCCACAACAGTATCCACAGCTCTTTATAAGTCTTATATCCTTACTAAAATATTGCTATTCACACAGTTCAATTTCTATTAATAGGACAGCCTGGTGACTCATTTTGTACACTGAAAATCTAATGAGGATTTTTAGATCTGTGATACCCTGTGATGACCATCAATAGCTCCTTCATATTAAAACACATTTTTGGGAAAAATAGTTCTATGAAAATATTAATTTTTTTCTCTTTTTAAATATTAAGGTAAAATTTATATGCAGCAATTTTTAGCCTTTTTAGTGCATATTTCTGTGAGATTTGATGAATGCATACAGACACACAGCCACCATCACAATCAAAATAGAACAATTCCGTTATTCCTCAAAGTCCCCTCAAGCTCATTTAAAGTCAAGTCCTACCTTCCTCCTAGCCTCTGGTAATCACTGATCTGTTTTCTCTACATACAGTTTTTCCTCTTCCAGAATGCCATATAAATATCATCAAACAGTATGTAGCTTTTTGAACTTGGCCTCTCTCATTTAGTATAATGCATTTAAGATTTACCATTTTCTTGCATGTATCATTAGTTTGTTCCTTTTTATTGCAATAATATTCCATTGTATGGATGTACCATAGTTGGTTTATCCAACTATTAATATTTAACTGATCATTAATTATTTTGTAAAAGAGGATGGCTTCATGACTATGAAATTATGCATTTATCTAGAAGAGGAAAAAATAAGGTATATTCCATCTGTGCCTTGAATTGTGTAATTACTTTTTTTTTAATTTTTATTTTACTTTACATTACTGTATTAGTTTTGCGCTACATTGACATGAATCCGTCTCGGGTGTACATGAGTTCCCGATCCTGAACCCCACCCCCCCACCTCCCACCCCATATCAACTCTCTGGATCATCCCCATGCACCAGTCCCAAGCATCCTGTATCCTGTATCGAACATAGACTGGCGATTTGTTTCTTACATGATAGTATACATGTTTCAGTGCCATTCTCCCAAATCATCCCACCGTCTCCCTCTCCCTCAGAGTCCAAAAGTCCGTTCTATACATCTTAGATTTATTTGACTATATACTAGGCATATTTATTTTTAAAATACATTTTTCACATAACTGAAAAAAGTATAGATATTTGTTCAACCCTGTGGATGTACATTTGAAGCATGTGCTGTGATTTGAAAGGTTTTGTCTACCTAGAATGGGAATAGATCACATTTGATTATTATTGCTGATAACATTAGATAACATTTTGCTTAACCTTCTGAGGGTAAGTGCTCTGTGAAGACCCGATTCAACCCAGACCTCTGAAATGGCTCCCTTCCCATCGAAACCCTGTTAATCTTTTACCACGTGGAAGCAACAGGTGGGCTAGTAAATAGCCAATAGAAAGACAATTCTTGTCCTTCAGGATTGGTGCCAGTGGAAAGCAGTGACCTGAAATACAGATCTCAGGCCTGACATGATGAAAGTCTAATGCCACAGCTGTCGTCTCTCACAACTGTCACTCATCATGTTTTAATTTCACAGTTTTGATTTAATCTTTTCTAAATATGGCAGGCACTAGATAAATACAGAACAAGATAACAAGAGTTCCCAGCAAAGGAGCTAGGTTGGTATTAGCACTATCCCCCTTTCACCACCTCCCCAACCTTTTGGATTTTATGCTTCGTGACATTGCATCTCCAGGACACTGCTTTTCATGTTCTTAAGGATCAGAGCTTCAGTACTAGCTCAGAAGCTTCACAGGAATCATAGCTTTGATTTCGTGGTGACTTCTTCACTTTCTTATCATGCTAACCAGATGCTTTTACCAGCCATTTTAAGTTGTAACACACAGTGGAATTGTATTTGAGAAAATGAATCAAAACTTTCAATGATGTACCCTCAGATTCTCCTCTCTTCTAAGATATATAATTAAAAACACTGTTTTCAGCCATAGATAAAATTCTTTTTCTTATAAAGCCTCCTTTAAAAAATAAACCCTGTATTGAGTTAGAGTTTACATACAATAAAATGCACCCATTCTAACTGTACAATCTTGACAAATATATATATATACTTGAGTAAGCCATTGGGGAAGCTGCTTCCCTGATGATTCAGTGATCAAGAATCTGCCTGCAATGCTGGAGACACAGGAGTCATGGGTTCGATCCCTGGGTCAGAAAGATCCCCTGGAAGAGGAAATGGACTCCAGTATTCTTGCCTGGAGAATCCCATGGACAGAGGAACCTAATGGGCTACAGTCCATGGGGTTGTAAAGAGCTGGACACTGCTGAGTACACAGACACTCAAACCATAGCTACAAGATAAAAGCATCTCCCTACTCAAAGTTGCTAATGCACCTTTCAGTCAGTCCTATCTCTACTCCCAATCTCAGGCAATTATTCTGCATTCTAACATGATAGATTAGTATTACTTTTGGCATAATTTCCTACAAACAGCATGTATTCATTTGGGTCTGGTTTTTCACTTAGCATAAACTTAGTGGAGATCCGTCAGTGTTGTTGCGTGTGTCTATAACTTGTTCTTTCTTTTCCCCTCTGAGTAGTATTTCATTTTATGGATATACCACAATTTGTTTATCCATTCGCCTGCTGAGGAACATTTGGGTTGTATGCATTTGAGAGATGTCATGAGTAAAGCCGCTATAGACATTTGTGTACAAAAAAAATACATGGTTATTTGTAGAAGATGGTCAGAAAATGCTTGCTAGGCATTTGAGCAAAGACGTGAAGGAAGTGAAGGAGAATGCCATGAAAACATCTCAGGGAACAGTAGTCAGAAGGCAAAGAGAACGTCACGGCAAAAGAACTTGATGCGTTTGAGGAATATCAAGGAGACCAAGAGGGCTGCAATGAAGTGAGAGAGGTAAATAGGAAATGAGGTCAGAAAAGCATAAAGTCCAGCTCACGCAGAGTTTTTAGGCTAATGAACTTTGGAAAGAATGAAATCAGAAATTATCAGATGATTTTGAGCATTAAAAGGAGACAGTGTGTCATATTTTAGGAGAAAGCACCCTAATATTGGACATAAACTATCGGAGGCAAGACTTGATGTAGGCATATCAGTTAGGCGTGCTTAGTCGCTCAGTCCCGTCCAACTCTTGTGACCCCATAGACTGTAGCCTGCCAGGTTTCCCTGTTCATGGGATTCTCCAGGCAAGAATATTGGAGTGGGTTGCCATTTCCTTCTCCAGGGATCTTCCCGACCCAGGAATCGAACCTGGGTCTCCTGCATTGCAGGCAGACTGTTTACCTATTGAACTACGAGGGAAGCCTACATCAGTTAGGACGTTATTACAATTGCCCAGATGGGAGACTGGACCAGAATGTTAACAGTGAAGCTGAAGAGAAGTGGTGGGATTCTGGACGTGTTCTGAAGGCAGAGCTGACAATGTAACCAATGGATTGAAAGTATTCTGTGAAGAGGAGTCAAACTCATTGATATAATCCCAAGCTTACACTTCCTCTAAGTATAGGGGGAAATCTGTTTCAAGATGAAAAAGGGAAAAAACAATCACACAGTTTGTATCCTTAAAAACTGTCAGAAACTAAGTTGAAAGTCATGGTCACTGGCAAATCCAGACTATGTTAATCACCCCAAATATTTTCAATCTAAATAGCTCATGGTGTCTACCTAAAGTAAAATTCAGTGTTATGAAAAAATGTAATATACAGATTACATGTTGATTTGTCAGTGCTTTAGAATCCTGAGTATATAAAAATACTTCACTCAAAGTTTGGAAAATAATAAGAGAGTAAAATGAAAATCATAGCAATCCTATAAAATATAAGATGAGCAACAATTAGTCTTAATATTCTATAGTTATAAATTAAAAGTCAAGATAAATATATGACCCTTTGGATCAAATCTAATGAATCAGAGACTAGGATCAGAGTCTACTGATTCAAATTGTAGCGCAGATAATACTTTTGATCATTGCTGACTCCTCCTCAGGACTATTTTTTCTGTCTACTTTAATGATGGATATTAAATATCAATACCTTTAATACCTATGACATATATCCAGAAACCTCAATAGATAATTATAGGAAGATTCTATATGATGTTACCATATTTAGTAAGATCCAACAATGGACTGGTTGTTCATAATTGGGAAAGGAATATGTCAAGGCTGCATATTGTCACCCTGCTTACTTAACTTATATGCAGAGTACATCATGCAAAATGCCAGGCTGGTTGAAGCACAGGCTGGAATCAAGATTGCTGGGAGAAATATCAGTAACCTCAGATATGCAGATGACACCACCCTAATGGCAGAAAGTGAAAAGGAACTAAAGAGCCTCTTGATGAAGGTGAAAGAGGAGAATGAAAAAGTTGGCTGAAAACTTAACATTCAAAAAACAAAGATCATAGACATACAGTCCCATCACTTCATGGCAAATAGATGGGGAAAAAAATGGAAACAGTGACAGATTTCTCTTCCTGGTCTCCAAAATCACTGTGGATGATGACCGCAGCCATGAAATTAAAAGATGCTTGTTGGAATAAAAGCTATGACAAACTTAGACAGCCAGAGACATCAGCTTGCCGACAAAGGTCCCTATAGTCAAAACTATGGCTTTTCCAGTAGTCATGTGAGATTTGAACCCTAAAAAAGGCTGAGCACTGAAGAATTGATGCTTTTGAACTCTGGTGCTGGAAAGACTCTTAAGAGTCCCTTGTGGAGTATTACTCAGCTATTAAAAAGAATACATTTGAATCAGTTCTAATGAGGTGGATGACGCTGGAGCCGATTATACAGAGCGAAGTAAGCCAGAAAGAAAAACACCAATACAGTATACTTACACACATATATATGGAATTTAGAATGATGGTAATGATAACCTGTACGCAAGACAGCAAAAGAGACACAGATGTAGAGAATGGCCTTTTGGACTCTGTGGGAGAGGGAGAGGGTGGGATGAGTTGGCAGAGTGGCAGTGTAACATGTATGATATCATAAGTGAAACAAATCGCCAGTCTAGGTTTGATGCAGGATGCAGGATGCTTGGGACTGATGCACGGGGATAATCCAGAGAGAAGGTGTGGGGCGGGAGGGGGGAGGTGGAGGTCGGGATTGGGAGTTCATGTACACTCGTGGCTGATTCATGTCAATGTATAGCAAAACGAATACAGTATTGTAAAGCAAAACAAACTAAGAAATAAAAATCAATTAAAAAAAAAAAAAGAGTCCCTTGGACAGCAAGGAGATCAAACCAGTCAATTCTAAAGAAAATCAACCCTGGATATTCATTGGAAGGACTGCTGCTGAAGCTACAATATTTTGGCCACCTGATGCAAAGAACTGACTCATTAGAAAAGACCTTGATGCTTGGAAAGTTTGAGGGCAGGAGGAGAAGGGGGTGACAGAGGATGTGATGGTTGGATGGCATCACCGACTCAATGGACATGAGTTTGAGCAAACTCCAGGAGACAGTGAAGGACAGGAAAGCCTGGTGTGCTGCAGTCCATGAGGTCACAAAGAATCAGACACGACTGAGCAACTGAACAACAAACCAAATGATAGATCAATGAAGTATAAGGACTTTGTACAAACCAATTTCTAAGAAAACTATAATCTGTATCAGTTCCCCTAAGTATTTTGAAACATCTAGTGCTACTATAATTGTGTAGATTTATTTTGCAATGGCAAAAGCTGTCCAAATGTGTGTGTGTTGCAGGGGAATGAAGGAGATGTTTAGAAATCTGCACAGAAGGAATATTTGCAAACACATTTAAACAAAGCAGAGTTAGAAACTGTAATTTTTACTTCTCTGATGCTGAGCATACATTTCTCCTAAAATAAAAAATAAAAATTTAAAAAGAGAGGGCTGTAGAATTTATCTGTACCAAGGCAATTTTATTTGTTATAAATAATTTGCATATGTCTAGAGCTGGCACCAGTAATTAGGCCATAATGGTAACTTGTCACTCTTAAACACAACAGCTGTGTGTATTTGGAAAGATTAAGTATAAGTAGATTGTTCAGTAATTCTGGAAGCCTTGTTTACCAAAGCAAAGATGGCTGACAAGATTCTTACTGTTGACTTAATATGATGTAAACATATTTTATTAAATAGTTAAGACTAAATAGCTTAAAATTTTATAAAGAAAGCTTTTTACCTAATTTTGGGAAAATTTAAAGGAGCATATTTCTTTCTAAGGCTGAAATTTCAACCTTCTTTATAATATCTAATAATTTGCCACATATAGTTTGATACCTGATTTTTTTTTCTTTAATCAACCATGACTCCTTACATTTGTACATACACATGTACTTTAGTATTAAAATGCATTTTCTTTATTATTCCTTGAAACTATTCATGAGGTGGTATTTCTATTTCACAGACAGAGGTATAATTATTTAAATGTGGTGCAATCAGCTAAAAGTTACATGAACAGTAGCATGAGTACCATGATTAATTAATTTTAGATTTGAAGATCAGTGAGGCCCTGAATCAGATATCCCTGATTCTGAGCTGTTCTTTTGGCAAAGAGGTTTGCTGCTTGCTGATGGAGAGAGTACAAATGCACATTTTATACTGATATATATTGAGAGTGTAATAAGTTGTTAATGGGAAGGATTTCCTTTTTCAAATAAAATGCAGGCCTCTAAATACAAGCAAAATTGGGGTTCATTTAATTCTGGAACATCAAAATAGGCAGAATAAGTAAAATGATAATTGAAATAATAAACAAAGATCTTACTGACTTTTCTAACCTTTGAGCTGATTGAACTCCAAGTTCATTTTGCTAAACAACTTTGGAAGACTTAACCTGCCAGTAGAAACGTGAATTATAGCTCTTCCTCAATGAAGTAACAAACTGACATTGCCCAGGCAATAAATTTCAATAGAGTTCATTTAAAATTGGAAAAGATAAGCCCATTGGAAACTGATGTTAATTAGTCAGCCAACAAGGGCACTGAACATCTATTTTATGTCCATCAGTGGTTTAGAGTGATGAAGAAATATGAGAGATAAAATGAATAGTCTTTACCTTGTAAGGATTTATAATCTAGTTATTAGTGACAATTTTGCTTCAGATTAGTAGATAAAACTTTACGTATTTCTTGATATCCTTCTTGCAGTCCATGGGGTCGCAGAGTGGGACATGACTGAGTGACTGAACTGACTGATATCCTTCTTTAGAGAACCAAATTTTGTCAGAATCACAGGACTCTTTTGACAATACCATGGAGTAAATAAACAGTTTTGCAATTGTTTCCTTTAAATGAGGTCCTTACTTTATTCAGTGAGTAAAGATTCCATATACCTATTTGAAGTATCTCAGTGTGAAGAAGTCCTGACCAGCCAGATGACCTCTGTGGGCTTCTTCACTCTCAGAAAGGAAAAAAGAATACTGGTTCTGCTTCCTGGTGCTGACAAGGAACACATGAGATAATGTGCAATGTACACCAAGCACTCCAGTGTCCTTTATAAACAGATTCTGAAAGCATCAAAGAGGCAAGCATTTAAACCAAGCAATTAAATTTCAGAAAAACAGCTTAAAAATAAAATTTGACTAATTATACAATCTTGGTGGACATTCTGCTCGGTCATCTCACCTAATCACTACATAGTCCAAACTGTTTCCTCTTGGTGTTCTTTAGAAAGAAAAAAATTATAACCACCATTTTTGGTACAAAATTTTTGGTAAAAATTACCTAGAAACTGGTAAAGTTTTGATTTTTCATATGTAATCCTAACTCATGGTCACTATACTGAATATCAGTTGCACTTCAATAATCATTTATTGTGTAAGTTTGAGGTACAATTCACTGTGCTAGACACGGAAAGAAACACAAAAACATTAATCTGTATTTGATATCCAGATGCTTAACATCCACCAGAGATAATCCCATAAGTTCTGTGAAGTTGAATTTATACTAAGATGGACCTGGTAGCTGGCTTTACAATATGCTGTTGTCAAAATAAATAATTAATGTTATTTTTGTTTTTATCATTAAAAATAGAATGGGGAATGAAGGGAAAATACAGTTTTAAGAGCTTGCTTATTGTTTATATGCCATAAGAAATATAGATGTATATGTAAATATATATACATATAAGTATTTTGATGAAAATAGATTTGAAAATATTATCTTCTGTTAGTGAAACAATCTCCTATTGAGTTCAAAATATAGAGGAAATTATGTACAGAATAAATCAGTTTTAGGATCTAGAAAATTAGAGGGGAACTTTTTTCTGAGTCAATTTAAGAAATGCATGAACTGTTGTAAAAGCCAAAAATATTCAATAAAATTTGTGAGACCAAATTTTATTGGAGTGTCCATGATTTGCTTAAATCTAAACCATTTAAATGCTATCTACCTTTGTAAATTTTATATAAACCTAATACCTATAGCTTTAGGGTGCTTGCTGTAATAGTTAAAATAATGAAAAATTGAGTTTAGACTTCTAGATAAAGGATCAAATATATGTACTTGTGTTTGCTTCCTTTTATAATATCATCAAAATGACAGTGATTTAAAAAGAAGAACTAATCCATAACGACAAAGAAGATAGGAGTTAATACAAGAAAATTCTAGAAACTGAGAAGCAGAGTGTAAAGGGGTAACTGCCTATTAAAACTTCAGAAAGGAACTTTAGGGAAAGTCAAGAAGCAATGAATTCACATTTCAGAATTCCCCAGGGCTCAAAATTGTTGACATTAGGTGCTTTTGAAATGCGGTAATTGCGAGGCTATAAACAAGAGAATGAGTTGAGTGTCTATGGGATGCATTTGGACACTTCTCTGTCACAGAGCTTCCTTCCTACTCTCTAGAATGGGCAACATGTGCCTCCCCAACCAGTACAGAAGATCCCAAGTTTATTCTAAAGAGGATTTTTGAAAAGGACAACACTAGGCAAAATCGAGGCTACTGGTACCATGCTTAAAACGGTAGAATTAAGTGAATGTTAAGATATGAATTCTAAGAACAACCATCTTATCTTCTCACCCTTGGTTCCTAGAACACTACCTCCCAGGCCTAGGAATGGAAAAATCATCTTTGGGGAATCTGACCAGCTTCAAGATCCTGACAGCAGGGTTCCTTCAATGACATGGGCTACCCAAACCACCCACCAAAAGCAAAGGTTGCCTCAGCACACTGCACCCAGAGGGGCTCAGAGCTTGCCCTCAGCCTTCTAGTCCCTGCGCTCTTAGAAAACCAAAATTCATTCAGTATCTAAGGGGAGCCTCTGGGTGAAAGACAAAGATGGGAACACTCAGACAAAAGCAGCACTGAAGAGATGAACACGGGCAAGGGAAGGAAATAAAGACACTGCCTTTTGTATCCCAGATTGACAAGAAAGAGTGCACTAGCCGTGAAGTTAGAACAGGGTGACTGTCTGTCATCTACAAGGAGAACAAAAAAGAGCTCATAAAAATTCAAATTATGAGAGTACAAATTGAAAAAAAAAATAAAGAATTGAAAGATAAAGAGATAAGTTGAGGACATCTCTCTGAAAGCAGAGCAAAAAGACAATGAGAGGGTAAGAAGGAAGGAAAGGTTTTGGAATCAGAGGACTGTGGACCATCTAGGAGGTCCACCATCTGAATAACAGAAATTTAAGAAATAGCGATAAGAGAAAATGGATGGAAGAAAATAAGCAAATAGGGAAATCATGAACATTTTGCAGAACTGAAAGATCTGAATACTCCCATTAAAATGGACTACTGAGACTGCCCTGGGGGTCCAGTGTTTAAGAATCCACCCTGCGATGCGGGGACATGGGTTTGATCCCTGGTCAGTGAAGTAGATCCCACATGCCATGGGCAGATAACCCTCCTTGCTGCAACTACTGAAGCCTGCTTGATTTAGAGCCTGTACTCAGCAACTATCGAGTCTGCACACCACAACTAGAGAATCGGTGTGCCTCGATGAACGATCCCGAATGACACAGTGAAGCTTCGGGGGGCGGCAACTAAGACCCAATGCAGCCACATAATAAATACTTATTAAAAAAAAAAAGACTACCAAGTACACACAATAAAGATTTCTAAATCTTCCACTGTCTCTATATTTTTTGCCATATTTCAGAATCATGTGCTTATACTGCTGCTTCTTAATTTAGTAGCTTTAAGTATTATCAGTTGACGTCCTCATGTGGTAGGTTTAGTATTGTTTCACCATTATCCCGTTCATCTCTCTCTTTCTTCTCATCCTCGCATCCAACTAATATAATTATATTGCAATATTCATTATTTACATTATTATGAGTATGTTAAAGTCATTCACAGCAGATCCCTGTCCCAGGTGGTACAGTGGTAAAGAATCCACCTGCCAAAGTAGGAGATGAAAGAGATGCAGGTTTGATCCCTGGGTCAGGAAGATTACCTAGAGTAGGAAAGGGCAACCCTCTCCAGTATTCTCGCCTGGAAAATTCCTTGGAGAGAGGAGCCTGGCCGGCCATACAGTCCATGGAGGTGCAAAGAGTCAGGGGCCAAGCGCACGCGTGCGCTCGCGCACACACAATCACACACACAGACACACACACACACACACACACACACACACACACATGCAGCTCTGAACTTACATCCTCATGGTTTAGAAACTTCAGCAGATAAAGAGAATCTTTTTCTCAATAGCTCCAGTGAGGGAACCAATCTCTTGCCCAAGAGGATGTGCTATTCTTTTTGTTCTCTTGAGTCATAACTTAGGCCTCGGTGGTGTCAGTTTTATCTGAGTCTTCTTATAGATTGAGAATGAGCGAAGTCTGGGCAGACAAAAAAATGATAATAGGCTTGGAAATTTGTTTAATGCATTTTGTGTTTGTATCTGTAACTACAGTATAGCGCAAACTCAAATAAGTCCTATGCACAGGTTAGAAAGGACAGGGTTCATTTTCCTCTGATGTAATCAGTATCATAACCAAATTATTCCAGATTTAGCACCAAAATTCACTAATGTTGAACTCTATAATTGATGCCTTCAGATTGATATACTATATAAGTTTTCAAGTTTAAAAACATTATAATTTTAGAGTTAATTTGGGAATGCTTTACTGGTAGTCAAAGGGCAGAAATTATAAGTTAAAATTAAGACATGAACTCATGACAAATTTTAATACTACCAACGTGTTTATATGACGTTTACTTGATCTTTTAAATGCTGTATTTAGTATTATTTTTTATCAGTCTTGTGATCTTTTCAACCTGTTATGAGCAACCACTGGGTAGGATATTTAGTATTTAAGCTACCCTACTTTTTTAAGACTTCAGCCAAACAATACTTGTTTGGTAGAAATAATTATGATTTTGGTTTGGACTGCAAGGAAATCAAACCAGTCAATCATAAAGTAAATCAATCCTGAATATTCATTGGAAGGACTGATGTTGAAGCTACAATACTTTGGCTACCTGATGGAAGAACTGACTCATTGAAAAAGACCTGACTCATTGTCAGAAAAAGACCTGACTCATTGTCAGAAAAAGACCTGACTCATTGCCAGAAAAAGACCTGACTCATTGCCAGAAAAAGACCTGACTCATTGAAAAAGACCTGACTCATTGAAAAAGACCCTGATCCTGGGAAAGATTAAAGGCGGGAGGAGAAGGGGACGACAGTGGATGAGATGGTAGGATGGAATCACCAACTCAATGGACATGAGTTGGAGCAAACTCCAGGAGCTGGTGATGGACAGGAAAGCCTGGTGTGCTGCAGGCCATGGGATCACAAAGAGTCAGACACAACTGAGCCCCTGAACTGAACTGGTTTCCAAGGAGACAAGGCCATCTTCATTCATTTGGTCCTTTTTGGTAATATATTTTTTAGCAAACCAAAAGTTCTTAGCTGTCCTTCAACTACCTTGCACTGCAAGAAGGGTTGAGAGTGTTCACTGAGAGGAAAAACTCAAAACTCCATGCCAACAAAATTCTTTCGAAATGAATGAACAGCTCTGTATTTCTGAGACCTTTTTAGTACTACTGTACACTGATCCATGGGATTCTCCAGGCAAGAGTACTGGAATGGGATGCCATCGCCTCCTCAACACTGATCTTTCCTTCGTCCATGGGATTCTCCAGGCAAGAACACTGGAGTGGGATGCCATCGCCTCCTCCAACACTGATCTTTCCTTCATCCATGGGATTCTCCAGGCAAGAGTACTGGAGTGGGATGCCATCGCCTTCTCCAACACTGATCTTTCCTTCGTCCATGGGATTCTCCAGGCAAGAGTACTGGAGTGGGGTGCCATTTCCTTCTCCAGGGGATTTTCCCGACCCAGGGATCGAACCTGGGTCTCCTGCATTCCAGGCAGATGCTTTAACCTCTGAGCCACCAGGGAAGCCCCTATATTCATTTTAGGATAACTTTATTGTCTCTCTGCAATGTGACTATGTTTGCATCTAGCCTTGCTAGTAAAAATGCTCATTATGCATTTATTTAACAGTATTAGAGGGCTATGATGACCACTTTTTTAAATGACAATACAACTCTGCCATTTGCAACTAGTGATAATAAATAATAGCTAACATTAATCCTCAGAAAACCTCTATAAACGAGACACTACGAGGATACTGGAAAAGAAGATAGAAACTTCCTAAGAAACTTACTACCAAGTGGTTAGAGCCCAGCTCATCCATACAAGGTAGTCAGCTCTAAGAACATAATGACAGCACTGGATGGATCATGCCAGCCTCCCTGTTTCTAGTGTAGAATATCAGAAGAAGAAAGGCATCAACATGCAGTTTGAATGGCATATGTAAAAAGCCAAGAGATCTTTAAGTTGACAGATAGGATTATGTTGTGGTTTGTACATGGAAGAGACTATTCACTGAGTCCATTTGCTTGGGATTCATAAGGTCCTCAGCAGATAAAACAAAAATGACAAAGATAAGGTAATAAAGATCAGAGCCCACCATGAGGAAGTCTTTTTATAATTTTGGACAGAGAGAATGTTCTTTCAGTGAGCTATTACTCATTCTCTCTTTTTCCATATCATCTCCCCTCCAAACCTTTATTCTTTAAATAAATTTTAAAAATCTATTTTATCATAATATATACTAAATATCAAAAAAGTACAGAGAATAACATAACCAACATCCACGTACCTAGCATTTGACTCCATCGAATTCTAACATTTTGTTCTAACATTAACATTAGTTGCTAATTAATGTTCTAGATTAAATAGTATATAGAATTCACCTGTATGAATTAAAGAGTAATATATACTCTCCAGCAAGCCTAAAAGATAAAACATTACTTCTGTCTTAGAAACCCCTGTGTTTCCCTTCCCAATGTTGCTAGTTTGACAGAGTATAGAATTCTAGGTTGGAAAAAATTTTACCTCAGGATTTTGAAGGCACTATTTCACTACCTTCTGGCTTCCAGTGCTGCTTTCAGACTTGTGATGCCACTCTGATTCTTTACCCTTTGTAACCTGCTTTTTGCCCTCTGCAGAAGCTCTTTGTCTGCAGTGCTTTGAAATTTCACAACCGTGTCTCGGTGTGGGTTTATTTTTATCCATGTGCTGAGCACTCAGTGAGCCCTTTCACTCTGAAAATTCATGAACTCCTGCTCTATAAAATGTTATTCAGATCAGATTACTTTTTTGGCGATTATCTATTCTTAATTTTAACTTTGAATGTGATGGGCTGGTGTTCTAACTTTTTAACAGTTTTCTCTCATTGTTAAATAAATCGCTTTGCCTTTTTGCTATACTTTCTGGGACATTCATTGTCTTAATTCTATCTTTAAGTCCTTCTAATTTCTATCATGTCTATAATTTCCAGTGGCTCCTATGAGATAAAAGAAATATACATATATATTAGTCTTTGCCCCTTGTTCCTGGCACAGAACTCCTAAAACTCTTGTAATTTTCTAAATGATTAAAGCTCTAAGAGCATGTTTTGTTCTCTGTGGTGACACTGGGAAAGACAAAGCCACGATTGGAAGCTTAGAGCTTTCAGCCTTGTCCCCTTACTTCTCTAGAGAGGGTAAAGAGGCTGAAAATGGAGTTAACTGATCATGCCTATGTAAAGAAGAGCTTCTCTTGTGGCTCAGATGGTGAAGAGTCTGCATGCAATGCAGGAGCCTGGGTTCGATCCCTGGGTTGAGAGATCCCCTGGAGAAGGAAACGGCAGCCCTCTCCAGTATTCTTGCCCAGAAAATCCCATGGATGGAAGAGCCTGGCAGGTACAGCCCATGGAGTCACAAAGAGTCGGACACAACTGAGCGATATCACTTACACTTTCATGTAAAGAAGCCTCCATAGAAATCCCAGTAGAATGGGTTCAGAGAGCTTCCAAGTTGGTGAACACATCCACACTGGGAGGGTAGTGTACCCCATCTCCATGGAGACAGATGAGCCCACTCTCAGACACTCCCAGCCCTCCCCCTGTGTACCTCTTCATATGGCTATTCATCTGGATCCTTTATCATACCCTTTCATATATGGTAAACAGAAGTAAGTGTTCCCCTGAGCTCTGTGAGCTGCTCTAGTGAAATAATCAAGCCTGAAAAGGGGATCACGGGAACTTCTATTTTGTAGCCAAACTGGACAGAAGTAACCTAAGGACCTACTACTTGCGATTGACAGCTGAGGAGGGGTGGGGGCAATCTTGTGGAACTGAGATAGTGATCTCCAGGCAATATGAAGTTGAACTATAGGATACCCAGTTGAAGTCATGGAGAGTTGCATGATGTAGAGGAAAACCTCCACATGTTTGGTGATCAGAATATCAAAAGTGAAGTATTCTCTGTGAGTAGTAAAGGAGACACAGAAGGGAAAAATCAGGATGGTTTTTCTTATACAGTTCCTTTTCCTCATCTGTTCTTTCACTAAAGACTCAGATTCTTTTATGGCTACACCATCTTATTTATCTATCTTTTTAACAACTTTAAAATATTTTCCTCCTCTTTGTGTGGTCTCTGTTTTCTTGAAAATGCTCTTTTCTGTTTCTTGGCTTGGGTGACTGTCATATTCTTCAGTATCTCATGGTGATCCTTGGCCTCTCACTCTGATTTAAGGATGGGGCATTAACAATATGTTCAGAGTTTCATTTTCATGTCTGGGGCTTATTGACTGCAAGCTTATTTTAAGATGTTTTGTCTAACCATTTTATTAGGGAATCCCTGTCATCTTGACTATTGGTGTTTTTTGTTGTTGTTGTTGTTTTTTATGAGACCTGGAAGACTCCCCAGAAGAGATTCTTCCTTTCTCCTTCCTTGCCTTTCAAACCTGACTGCTAATGTTTCAGAGTCAGGAGGCTGGTGGGGGTTGATGGTATCTCAGCAGCCAGTTTGTAAACATTTCATTTAATCCTTCTGTTTTCAGGGTGGTAGCCACTTCTGCCCTCAGCTGTGCCCTGAGCCCTCCAGTCAAGAAAAACACTGTTCTAGTCTCTCTAGGGAATAAATCTCCAGGTTTCTGCTAGAGCAGAAGATAGCAGTCCCCTGGGTGCAAGGCTCTGGGTGTCTAGGTTCGTCTTTTTTAGGCCCAACTTGACTCCTACTTCCATAATGATGATATCTTAGCAATGCTGAGAATACTAGTAACTTTAAGGGAAATATACTCGGTTTCTCTTTTTGCTTTCTCTATTGTCATTTTGGGGGATTCCCTTGTAGCTCAGACAGTAAAGAAATCACCTGCCAATGCAAGAGACCCTGGTTCTATCCCTGGGTCGGAAAGATTCCCTGGAGAAGGGAATGGCAACACATTCCAGTATTCTTGCCTGGAAAATTCCATGGGCAGATGACCCTGACGGGCTACAGTCCATGGGGTTGCAACAGCTGTACACAACTGAGCATGCATAGATGACAATGACTGTCATTTTAGAGTAGGAAGCTTCTTGAGTTCTGCTAAATGCATCTGGTTTTCAGAGCCCTATTTAGACTTCCCATTCTCTTTTGTTCTTGGTGTATTGTTGTTTTCTGCAATTTAACTGAGTTTAGGTGTGGATTTCATTCATCTTGCTTGGGGTTCCTTATGTTCCTAAATGTAAAGATTTGTATCTTTTCTCAAACCTAGAGTATTCTCCTTTACATTTTAAAAACTTATTTTCTACTAGCAATTGTACACACTGCTGCTGCTGCTGCTGCTAAGTCGCTTTAGTCGTGTCTGACTCTGTGCGACCCCGAGACGGCAGCCCACCAGGCTCCCCCGTCCCTGGGATTCTCCAGGCAAGAACACTGGGGTGGGTTGCCACTGCCTTCCTCAATGCATGAAAATGAAAAATGAAAGTGAAGTCGTTCAGTTGTGTCCGACTCCTAGGGCACACAGCTGTGCACAATTCTGGACATCTTTTTTTTTCTTTTGGACAATTTCTTTAAAGTAAACATCTAGCATGCTAATTCACCTTTCAGCTTTGTGTATAAACTCTTTAAACTGAATGTAGAATTTCAAACTTTAACTATTATATATTTTATTTTTAGAATCTATTAGTTCTTTTAAAAAGAATTATCTTAAATGCATTAAACAAACTTATTATCTTATATTCTGTAGCTATAATTTTAGCATCTTTGCAAAAATTTTGGTGTGGTGATATCTCCTGTGGTGATATCATTTTGTTTTCTTCTTGTTTCTCCTGCTCAGAGTGGCCTTTGACGTTGTATGTTTTGAGATTTTTCATGTTGTGTTCCTGTTCCTTGGACATGTATCTGTGAGAACTCTTTGAAACCTGGATTTAAGAACCATACACTTTGTTCTATCAGTGCTTCCTGGGAACATTGCCGACCTAGGATCACTTTGATGTAAAATTTTAAGCTGAGCACTTTGAGTGACACTGAATAGCAATTCTGACCCAAACTCAGATTGGGGGCTAGCTTGAGGTTAAATACTGTCAAGAAAGAATTTCCCCCCTCATCCAAAGTTAAGATCAAGAGAGGCAAGTTTCTTTACTATTTACCTTTTTCTTAATTGTCCTACTGAGGGGAAAAATGAACTTTGTTGGCGCGGGTGAGGGTCTCATATAAGAATTTCTATATGAATGTGTCCTATCACTTGTAGTAAGTCATTAAATCTGAAGTTTTAGACTCTTTAGAATCGGTAGATCACAGTGTGCCATGCACTGCCTTCCCTGCCCCAACCCCCACCACTCCTGCCAAGAGCTGAGGAAATTAGCAAGCTTTTTGTTCTGTGTCATAGCCCTGTTCTACAGTCATATTATTTCAAATCAGATCACATGAGTTATAAGGGAAGAAGAGATGATCTCTAACCTTAACAAGCTTTATCTCAAAAAGAGATTAAAAAAAAAAAACACACACATATCTAGATGCATTCACAAATATACAAAAAACTTACATTTAAATTTAAATATATGAGTGTTATTAAGCATAAAGATAGAGCTGACTTGTAGGGAAGGAAACCTATGATGTGAACCGAACGTACAGAGGCAACTGTGGCTGTGTACACAGCCTGGCTGTCCTCATTTACCCCTCTCTTGCATGCTGACAAAACATTCAACTTCCTCTGTTTGGCAGCTGGAACAATTTTAGCAGTCTTGGAGTCCAGACATGCACACATTTAGATCCTCAATTCTGCTTCTGATTGACAGTCCCTAAAATGGCAGTCTCTGGAAGTCTGGTCATTTGAGTCTAATGTCTCATCAGAAAGAATTGAAAAGCGAAGCATATATTGGTCCTTTGTGCCAGACAGTGTTATTCAACTGCATTCTTCCACCACAGAGGCTTGAGATTTTATGGTGCTAAACATGGACTTTGCCGTTAACGCGAATGTTGATTTCTTTTTCAGTGACCTCAAATGGTGAGGAACCTCATCCCCATCTTTGGAGGCCTCGTGGTGGAGTTAGCTACTTAGTGAAACAATTTTGTCTATTAAGAGCTGAATTATTAGAGGAAAGAAGGCATCTATTTTTTGTTGTTGTTTTACCTTCTTCTGTCTGATACAACTTAGCAGAGTAGACCAGGTTTGTAGGGGTGGATTTCTCGACCACTGTACTCAACATACCCTATACAACCACTCAATATCTCTCCTTATTCTTCTTTCCAGCACACTTTTCTACCTCTCATTCTAATTCTAGTGTGTGTATATAACTTGATAAGTGGGGTCCATAATTTTCATGAAAATGCAAAAAAAACCAAGTGTGCTACTGCTGCTAAGTCACTTCAGTTGTGTCCAACTCTGTGTGACCCCATAGACGGAAGCCCACCAGGCTCCCCTGCCCTGGGATTCTCCAGGCAAGAATACTGGAGTGGGTTGCCATTTCCTTCTCCAGTGCATGAAAGTGAAAAGTGAAAGTGAAATCACTCAGTTGTATCCGACTCTTAGCGACCCCACGGATTGCAGCCTACCAGGCTCCTCCATCCATGGGATTTTCCAGGCAAGAGTACTGGAGTGGGGTGCCATAGCCTTCTCCGAAAACCAAGTGTAACTAAGACATATATGGAGAACAAGGCAGGAAGAATTCTACTAGACATCACATACACAAAAATGCAATGTAAGAAGGGAACCTTTGAATGATCAACAATTAAGAAAGTCAAAGGAAAAAAGCATTCAAAGGAAATTTCATAATATCCTCATAAAATTTGGGGAAAGCCTCCAGCAATAGGTTCAAAAATAAATGTTGTTTCCAACAAGTGTCATAAAATGCTTTGAATTTTTAGTTAAAAACAATCTGCACTTGAGTTCTAAGTTATCACACATCACCAGGGTGTACATGTGTAAAATGGGGATAAAAATTCTAGAATCACAAGAGTAGACATTTTTTAAATGAAAAGTATTAAGTTCAATTTCCTTTGAGATAAGATCAATAAGAGTTTTAAACTGGTGATTTTGATGAAAAAATGTTCAGTTCAGTTCAGTTCATTTCAGTCGTTCAGTCGTGTCCAACTCTTTGCAACCCCATGAAATTTTAGGGAAACATTTAAATTTTGGAAGGATGATAGGCCAATAAAATTAAATCTTAAAATGTTTCCATTTTCAGAATATTTTCACATGTGTAGATGGAGATTATCAAATGAATTAATGTGTCTAAAATTATAATGTAAATCAAAAATGCTATGTTTTGGTCCATTTCCAATTCATAGTTCTAGTAATTAACAGTTGAAATAAAAATATCACATATATTTCTAATAAGTGTGATATTGCCTAACAAATATTTTCAGAACAGTTTCTTCACTGCCAGCTCACTACTTGAAACATTCTAGATGCATATTTTGCTCGTGTTTTTGTGCTACCTATCAGGGTGCATGTTCAAAGGTCATTGTCAACTATCTACTCTCAGGCATGTAGAAAGAAAGTGAAAGTGAAATCGCTCAGTCGCTCAGTCGTGTCCAATGCTTAGCAACCCCATGGACTGCAGCCTACCAGGCTCCTCCATCCATGGAATTTTCCAGGCAAGAGTACTGGAGTGGGGTGCCTGAAAGAGACTGCAAATGGAAGATTATGCATATCTGTGCAGTGACAAAAAATTTGTTTGTTTGCATGATATCATGTGTAATTTACAAGCATGAAGTGGAACTTAATGTATTGTGTAATATTTTATAAGTTTAAAATATTGCTATTTCTAAACTCAGCTTTCAAAATTTTCAAAATACTTGTAATTGGGGACATTGTATAATATTTCAAAACAGCTCATTTTGAGTTATCTTCAAGAAAACACACTCTTCTCCTTCAACAATGAAAGTAACCAACCCTCATTATAATTAAATATTCCTATGTTTATAATACTTTTGATGTTAATCATGCACTGGCCAGCTGATGGTGAACTGGCTTGTATTTCTGTGTGAGGAGGCCAAGGACAAAATTTTATAAGGTCTTTACCTCTCAGTGAAATTTAATAGTTCTTTTAATCAATTAAGAATGTATAGGGGGATATAATATTATTTTTAATCAATTAAGAATGTATTATAGGATAGGAATTCATAGTTTAAATAAATCTATAGCTCTTTCTTTTGAGGTATAACATTTCATTAATAATAATTATTATTGATACAAAACAAGACTGTACCTGGGGCAGTTGTCTATAAACTAGATTCCAGATCCAAATATCTTATGCCCAGTCTCCTCAACTACAATCCCCAAAGCTGCCTGAAACAGTTAAAGTTTTCACAGGTCAAATTCTGCGTACCTTTCAGTGGAATGTAAAGAGGTAAGTTATGTCATGGAGAAGGCGATGGCACCCCACTCCAGTACTCATGCCTGGAAAATCCCATGGATGGAGGAGCCTGGGAGCTGTAGTCCATGGGGTCGCAAAGAGTTGGACAGACTGAGCGACTTCCCTTTCACTTTCCACTTTCATGCATTGGAGAAGGAAATGGCAACCCGCTCTAGTGTTCTTGCCTGGAGAATCCCAGGGACGGGGGAGCCTGGTGGGCTGCCGCCTATGGGGTCGCACAGAGTCGGACACGACTGAAGCAACTTAGTGGTAGTAGTAGTAGTAAGTCATGTCAATGGTGTGTCAGGGCTGGTGCAAACTGACTCTTGAGAACTAATGTGTGTTTTCCAACCCCACATTCAGCACATCATACTGATAGTTAAGATCAGCCCTGGTAGAAGGAATTAGGGGCTTCCCAGGTGACTCAGTGGTAAAGAACCCACCTGCCAATGCAGGAGACATGGGTTTGACCCCTGGATTGAGAAGATTCCCTAGAGAAGCAAGTGGCTACCCACTCCAGTATTCTTGCCTGGAGAATCCCATGGACAAAGGAGCCTGGTGGGCTACAGTCCATGGGGTTGCAAGGGCCACAAAGAGTCGGACATAGCTGAGCAACTAAACACCACCACCAACAGGAAGAGTTATACCACAGAAATGGAAAACACTATAAATTTGTTCTTCCTACCTTGGAAAGCCAGCTGTTAAACACGGATCAGCATATCACTATTTAGGGGGAAAAAAAGAAAAGGAAACATGGATGTGGTTTCAGTTGTAGGAAGGCAATGAAATTTGTAAGTTGGGTTTAGAATGACTAGTCAGATTTAGAATTGGAAAATATTATTCAAAATGTCTTGTCCTTGAAGAATATTTTCAGCGTTTGTGAGATCAATGAGTTTGGAAAATTAGGAAACAGCTACAGGGAATTTTAAATTATGGGAAGTTCTGAGCAATCTAGTATGTTTGTAAAAGGGATGTGTAATGTAATTAAATGAATATCTTATCAAGCACCTTGGCTCTGGTTTGCTCCAGGTTATCCTGATGTCAAGCAAGAATTGCCTTCCCTAGAACCTCAGCCAAACCTGTTATAGAAGACCAAAAGTCCCTCAAATGTAGGGTGCAGGTTGGTGTACATGGAAAGCAAATGAATACACATTGGCAGGGGCCAGGTAATTATATTCTTCACTTGGTAGAGCCAACAAAAGTCAGCTTTCACTTCAGAGCAATGAAAACAGACAAAGTTCTAAGATGTTATAATTTGACCACGGTCGAGTTTCCCAGTGGAAATTTACAAAGAAAAACTCATTCTTACTGTTATCATAGCACAATTTCAATATGTAATTTGATTGATTATGTATAAAAGACAGAACCAGTTGTTTTGAATACAATATGAACCCATAGGACATCCTAGCTATTATAGACATTTACAAGTAATAAACAAGTATATATTCAAGTATGTGAAACCACTGTGATAACAAGATAGGTAGGCTTATTCTTGTAATAATCACCTTTCTATTGTTCTTGTAATAATTACCATTCTATTATTAATCAACATGCCATTATCTCCTTTCTGGGATTATTTTTTCTCCATGCACTTATCACACTGCATATTTTTTTTGACTGTTCTTATCCTATCTATTTCCAACCACTACAATGTGCAAGCCTATGTGGGTAAGGATCTTTTCAGCTTGCTTATTACTTTATTGCCACCACGATGTTCTTTCACCACCTGGCACATGATAAATAATGAATATATGCTGAATAAGTAGATGAATTAACACAAAGATTGGTGAGGAAGTTTCGATGACTAAAAAC
This sequence comes from Aepyceros melampus, assembly GCA_006408695.1. Classification (NCBI taxonomy): domain Eukaryota; kingdom Metazoa; phylum Chordata; class Mammalia; order Artiodactyla; family Bovidae; genus Aepyceros; species Aepyceros melampus. The sequence goes on from SJXQ01007558.1 coordinate 156,823, forward strand.
TTTCACAATTCTATTCTATTTGAGATTTCACAGTAAGCATAAAAATCAGAAATGGAGAAGATACACAGACAAACCCAGCATAAAAATGTTGTTCACTTGTACCTAGGTTACTAAACACTGAAAGTATGTTTCAGCTATCATGTCTCAGTTTAGTACAAATAGCTAAGAAAATATCTTGCAAGCATTTTAGCTGATAAGAAAAGACCATTTTCCAGAGAGAACAAACTCAAGTCATCCCTAAAACCCCAGAGATCAGATACTTTTCAACAATGAGATAAAATAGGGTGATTTTCCTTCCTTATGATGGAGAGCTATATTCTCATTGAGAGCTTTTTATAAAAAATATTTCAAGGTGTTCTCAGGGAAATGTATTCCCACATAGATATGCTGTCATCTTCAACGTTTCCTGTTATGGAACTGTGGTGTTGGAGAAGACTCTTGAGAGTCCCTTGGACTGCAAGGAGATCCAACCAGTCAATCTTAAAGGAAATAATCCCTGAATATTCAGTGGAAGGACTGATGCTGAAGCTGGAACTCCAATCCTTTGGCCACCTGATGTGAAAATTGAATCATTAGAAAAGACCTTGATGAGGGGAAAGTTTGATGGCAGGAGGAGAAGGAGGCAACAGAAGTTGAGATGGTTAAATAGCATCACCGACTCAATGGACATAAATTTGAGCAAAATCCAAGAGATGGTGAAGAACAGGGAAGCCTGGAGTGCTACAGTCTATGGGGTCACGAGCAGTCGGATACGACTGAGTGACTGAAAAACAACAACGACTATTGTATTTTAAAAGAAATGTGAAAAGTCTTTTTAGATGCATTGTAGAAACAGATTAAGAAAAAAATGACACCTAATTAGCAGACATAGGGATAGTGGGAAGATAGCCAATCCAGATGAATTTAGACTATTCAAATTTGCAAGATATGTAAGTCCATTAGAAAATAGCCTATTTTTTCATTTCCCTTTGATTATATAAAACTGGTAGTCAAAAAAGCCATACTTTATTTCTTATGTGATATTTAAAAAATTATCTGTGTTTGTAGGATGGAAATTGATGTATTGTTGACAAAAAGTGTCCATCTGTTGGCTGATAAAGGGTTCCTTCCTGGGCAATTACTTTGTCATCCCTAACATCTAGCGTGGGTCTGAGACCATAATCAGTTCTCAGTAAGTATTTATGGAATGAACATTGTATAACTGATTTAATAATGAAGTATCTTTGCAACTAGGTCTATAGCTTTGAATTCAGAGCTAGCCCAGATACTTTTGTCCTTGAAACCCATTTTCTGCACTCATCTCCCTTTATTCTTTGCTTGCCCTATGAGAGAAGTGTAGAATCTGGAGCCAACAAAGGGAACAAAATGTACAAAATAGCATTTTTCATACAAGAGTCCGTGTGACCTTTAAGAAGAGTCCAAGCTCCATTGGCTGAAAAGTTTTCTGTGGACAAAGCATTTTCCCAAGGTCACGAGAGTTCAAAGAACACAGCAAACTTTGAGGAACATGCCAATGAATTTTGTAAAAGTTGTTTGTGTGTGTGTGCAAAGACACAGGGCTTGGCTGGTCATTCTGATCTCCAGATGGTCACAGGATGCAGCCAGTAATGACCATAAAACATCCTGAAACGCTATTAGTTTAATCAAGCAACATAGTCGCATTTGTTTGCTTGTAAAAGAGAATCTGTCAGACACGTTGACTCTCTTCTTCATCATTGCCACCACCACCCTAAGTGATCATTGTTTTTCAGCTGGATTACTGTAATGACTTACTAATTGCCTCTTTAATAATCTTGCTTCCTTGAAATCTATTCACACCCTAGCTGTAGAGATCATTTTAAAACCTAATTTTTGGATCCTGTCACTTCTAGCCTTGGAAAATGTTTTGCTTCCCATTGTAGTCAGGATAGAAAGCAAAAATCTTTACCATAACCTATGAGACCCTGCTTGATTAGGACCCTACCTTCTTCAGTTGTTTCTCCTGCCATGATCCCTTTCACTCCGGCCACACAGAACTCCTGTGGTTCTTCCTTGTCTGAAGGCTTTCCCTGTGCTGGAATCTGCTTCTCACTCACAGTTAAGTGCTGCAGGTACTATTCTTGACATCTCTTTAAGGATTAGGAGGCAGGAGTTGCTTTTACTGCACCAGGTTGGTAATGCTTCATGACAAGGGTGATGCTCAAACTTGAAGATGAGTAAGCTCTCCTAGTCAGACATGTGGGACAAAAGAGTAATTTCAGCAGAGGTAACAGAATACATAAAAAATAGAGATGGCAAGGAACCATTTGACATAGAACTAGCATTGACATTTGTTAAAATAAGGAAAATGGACAGAGGATGAAATTTTGAGAGCTAGGTGATCTCTACTTTGCATGTGTTAAGCCCATTTGTCTGGGACTACTGGATAGATAAGACACTAAGCAACTGGATGGGCTTCTCAGGTGGCACTAGTGGTAAAGAACCTGTCTGCTGATGCAGAATGAGAGACATGGGTTTGATCCTTGGGTCAGGAAGACCCCTTGGAGGATGGCATGGCAATCCACTCCAGAATTCTTGCTTGGAGAATCCCATGGACAGAGGCCCCTGGAGGGGTACAGTCTATAGCGTCTCAAAGAGTCAGATACCACTGACATCACTGACTTAGCATGCTCAAAGGCAACTGGATATGTGGGGAAGAATATAGAATAGATACATAAAAGGCAGGGAAGGGTATACAGATCTATGAGGTATCAGCACATACAATTTCCTAGGAGAATTTGTGGAGAAATATAGAAAACAAATGCCAACATTTAAATAGCAGATACCAGTAAGGAAGATAAAGAAGAAGTGGTCAGAGAAATTGTCTCTGGACACAAGGGATGTGAGGGTTTCAAGAAGGAAGTGGTCCAACCCCTACCACAGAAATATAGAAGATAATTTTATTAAGACGAGGACTGAAAGGACTCAGGGATTTCAGAATAGGTAAGTCTTTTATGAGTTTCACCAAGGAGGTATTAGAAACTGAGCCACAAGGAAAATAGCCAGAGATTAAGGAGGAATTGGGATATACTGAGGTGGAGATAAAACAGAGACAGACTCACAGACATAGAAAACAACTTATTGGTTACCAGAAAGGAAATGGGTGAGTGCAGGGGTAAATTAGAAGTTTGGGGTTAAAGGATACAGTACTAAATATAAAAGAAATAAACAGGGGCCTACTGAATACAACAGGGAACTACTATATTCAGTATCTTGTAAAACCTTATAATGGAGAAGAATCTGAAAAAGAATATATGTTTATATGTATATATATATATAACTGAATTGTATAATGTAATTATATATGTAATATAATATATATTATATATTATTATATATAATGTATATAATTCA
>SJXQ01007558.1:160418-170662 GCA_006408695.1 Aepyceros melampus
AAATATTTATATATATGTATATAAAACTGAATCACTTTACTGAACACATGAAACTAACACAACATTGTAAATCAACTATGAAAAGTGAAAGTGTTAATTCTCAGTCATGTCTGACTCTTTGCAACCCAATGGACTGTAGCCCATCAGGCTCCTCTGTCCATAGAATTCTCCAGGCAAGAACACTGGAGCAGGTTGCCATTCCCTTCTCCAGAGGATCTTCCTGACCCAGGGATCGAATTTGGGTCTCCGGTCTTGCAGGCAGATTCTTTACCATCTCAACCACTAGGGAAGCCAACTGTACTTCAGCTTAGAAAAAGAGAGAAATGTAGGCAGAGACTGAAGACCATTCTTTTGCAGAGCTAGGCTGTGAAGGGTAGAGGAACAGGGTGGCCAACTGTGAGTGGACGTAAAGTTGAGGAAAAATGTTTCAATTATATGTTTTATAATAGTAGGATTAAGTTTGTTTAACAGGAGAAAGGAGGATAATATTAAAATATAGTTTTTGAGGCTATAAGGGCTTCCCTGTTAGCTCAGCTGGTAAAGAATCTGCCTGCAATGCAAGAGACCCCAGTTCGATTCCTGGGTTGGGAAGATCCTCTGGAGAAGGGATAGGCTACCCACTCCAGTGTCCTTGGGCTTCCCTGGTGGCTCAGCTGGTAAAGAATCTGCCTGCAATGTGGGTGACCTGGGTTCAATCCCTGGGTTAGGGAGGTCCTCTGGAGAAGGGAAAGGCTACCCACTCCAATATTCTGGCCTGGAGAATGCCATGGACTGTCACAAAGAGTCAGACATGATTGAGTAACTTTCACTTTTGAGGAAATAATTTATGAAACAAAATATTGCAAGAGAGAGTAGGGGATCTACTTTTGAATCAAGAAGAATTACCTTTTAGTGCAGGAGCAAACTCCTGAGATGGGGAAAAAAAAAAAGTGAAGTGAGTCATGGGCTCCTTACACATCTGTTTGTTGCCATTCTCAGTGGGGTAAGAGATGTGGCCTCTGCTAAGGGGATGTGAAAGTAGCACTTGACCTCAGTAACTTTGCGGATATATCTGATGGTGCTAAACCATAATGGTTTTCTATGTTCACGGCTCTAAGGACTTGACCCTCACATAAAATAACATATTCAAGGCTGAGACATTGCATCAGATTTGTGCCTATGGCCTTGTCTAGTCTCTCTTGAACCAGAAACGGGGATGCAAGACCAGAGGAGGAGGTTCCAAGACCAAGGATGTGAAAATAGCTGAGACAGTAGGAGAGATCCTCTCTGACATCAGACTGTGAATAGCAATGGATTCTTCTTTGGTGCGGGCTTGACACCACCTTCTTCTTGCCATTAGAGTGCATTTAGGAATCACTGCAATTCCAGGCATTGTCTCACAGTGCTTGATTGTACTCAAATTTGAGCTTTTAAATGTTTTCAACAATTGTTTAATATTTTGAGAAAAATGAGAATTTGAGGGGTGAGCGGGGTGATGTATGGAATTTTCTTTCATCAAAATAAATAACTATGCATTCTCATTAGGAAATAAAAAAGCAAAACACTTTAATATATATTTATCCAGTGGCATCACCAACTCAATGGACATGAGTTTGAGCCAACTCTGGGAGACAGTGAAGGACAGGGAAGCCTGGCATGACCCCCTGCAGTGCACGGGGTCACAAAGAGTTGAATACGATTTAGTGACTGAACAATCACAACAAATCCAGTGTTTTTAGTATATGTCGGACAGTTATGTTTGGTTTAAATCAATAGATTACAGCTGTGAATAATTCTTTCCTTCATGTATTTGTGAACACAGTGATCTAGCTTGTACTGGTACTAAAGTTTTCTTCAGTGTAATATGATTTTCTATGCTCAGGGTTTGTTCTTTTGCCTTTTTGTTTTCTTGCCTCTAAAGTTTTACCTCTGCCAGCATTATGCAGCTGAGGTAATAGCATCTGGACATCAAGTAAGAACTGAATAAAGACCTAGTGATTCACTGACCCACATCCTGTGAAGATGCTTCATTCACAGGGTCAAATCAGGAAACTGATGTTGCCAATTAAACTTGTCTTCCTGGTTGCTTCAAGCCACCTTTTCTTGTCTAAGCAGGGAATGTGAGCAAACTGCCTTGCCGCGTGCTCATAGTGTCAGTGCCGTTGCTGCAAGGAGCAGAGGCAGGAGAATTTACAAAAGTACAGAAATGTCTAACTGGTATTCTCTTTGTCTCCAGTGGCTAGTCTTTATTACACTGTCAATCTAAAGGTATCACAGATACATGCCATTTGGGTTTTTCCCTTTTTCTTTCTTTTTCTTTTTTCTTTTTTACTATAGCTTCATCCTCAAGAAAAAGAATTCTTAGGATGAGAGGATTGGGTTAAAGCATTTCATACAAATAAAGGACAGAAGAGGAGGTAGCAAAAATATACAAAAGAACTGTACAAAAAAAAGATCTTCATGACCCAGGTCACCATGATGGTGTAATTACTCACCTAGAGCCAGACATCCTGGAATATGAAGTCAAGTGGGCCTTTGGAAGCATCACTATGAACAAAGCTAGTGGAAGTGATGGAATTCCAGCTGAGCTATTTCAAATCCTAAAAGATCATGCTGTGAAAGTGCTGCACTCAATATGCCAGCAAATTTGGAAAACTTAGCAGTGGCCACAGGACTAGAAAAGGTCAGATTTCATTCCAATCTCAAAAAAGGGCAATACCAAAGAATGTTCAAACTACCACATAACTGCACTCATTTCAGACGCTAGAAAGGTAATGCTCAAAATTCTCCAAGCCAGGCTTCAACAGTATGTGAACCATGAACTTCCAGATGTCCAAGCTGGTTTCAGAAAAGGCAGAGGAACCAGAGATCAAATTGCCAACACCTGTTGGATCATAGGAAAAGCAAGAGTTCCAGAAAAACATCTACTTCTGCTTCATTGACTAAAGTCTTTGACTGTGTTCAGTTCAGTTCAGTCACTCAGTCATGTCCGACTCTTTGTGACCCCATGGACTGCAGCAAACCAGGCCTCCCTGTCTATTACCAACACCCGGAGCTTACTCAAACCCATGTCCATTGAGTCAGTGATCCATCCAATCATCTCATCCTCTGTTGTCCCCTTCTCCTCCTGCCCTCAATCTTTCCTAGCATCAGAGTGTTTTCAAATGAGTCAGTTCTTCACATCAGGTGGCCTAAGTATTGGAGTTTCAGCTTCAGCATCAGTCCTTCCAATGAATATTCAGGACTGATTTCCTTTAGGATGGACTGGTTGGATCTTCTTGAAGTCCAAGGGACTCTCAAGAGTCTTCTCCAACACCACAGTCCAAAAGCATCAATTCTTCAGGACTCAGCTTTCTTTATAGTCTAACTCTCACATCCATACATGACTACTAGAAAACCAAAGCTTTAACTAGACTGACTTTTGTTGGCAAAGTAATGTCTCTGCTTTTAAATATGCTGTTTAGGTTGGCCATAGCTTTTCTTTCAAGGAGCAAGTGTCTTTTAATTTCATGGCTGCAGTCACCATCTGCAGTGATTTTGGACACCCCCAAAATAAAGTCTCTCACGGTTTCCGTTGTTTACCCATCTATTTGCCATGAAGTGATGGGACCGGATGCCATGATCTTAGTTTTCTGAATTTTGAGTTTTAAGCCAACTCTTTCACACTCTTCTTTCACCTTCATCAAGAGGCTCTTTACTTCTTCATTTTCTGCCATAAGGGTGGTGTCATCTGCATATCTGAGGTTATTGATATTTTTCCTGGCAATCTTGATACCAGCTTGTGTTTCATCCAGCCTGGCATTTCACATGATGTACTCTGCATATACGTTAAATAAGCAGGGTGACAATATACAGGCTTTGTTGTGACTCTGTGGGTCACAAAAAACTTTGGAAAATTCTTCAAGAGATGGGAATACCAGACCATCTGACCTGCCTCCTGAGAAATCTGTATTCAGGTCAAGAAGCAAAAGTTAGAAACAGACATGCGAAAATGGACTGGCTCAAAATTGAGAAAGGAGTATGTGAAGGCTATATATTGTCACTCTGCTTATTTAACTTATATGCAGAGTATATCATGCAAAATGCCTGGCTGGAAGAAGCACAGCTGGATCAAGATTGCCTGGAGAAATGTCAATAACCTCAGATATGCAGATGACACCACCCTTAGGGCAGAAAGTGAAGAAGAGCTAAAGAGCCTCTTGATGAAGGTGAAAGAGGAGAGGAAAAAGTTGGCTTAAAACTCAACATTCAAAAAACTGAGATCATGGCATCTGGTCCCATCACTTCATGCAAATAGATGGGAAAATAATGAAACAGTGAGAGACTTAATTTTCTTGGCCTCCAAGATCACTGCAGATGGTGACTGCAGCCACAAAATTAAAACATACAACCTAGACAGCATATTAAAAAGCAGAGACATTATTGCTCACAAAATCCGTATAGTCAAAGCTATGGTTTTTCCAGTAGTCATGTATGGATGTGAGAGTGGGACCATAAAGAAGGCTGAACGCTGAAGAATTGATGCTTTTGAGCTGTGTTGTTGGAAAAGACTCTTGAGAGTCCCTTGGACTTCAAGGAGATCCAACCAGCCCATCCTAAAGGAAATCAATCCTGAATATTCACTGGAAGGACTGATGCTGAAGCTGAAACTCCAGTACTTTGATCACCTAATGTGAAGAGCTGACTCATTAGAAAAGACCTTGATTGAATGACTGAAGGCAGGAGGAGAAGGGGACGACAGAGAACAAGATGGTTGGACAGCATCTCTGATTCAATCGACATGAGTTTGAGCAAGCGCAGGGAGATGGTGAAGTACAGGGAAGCCTGGCGTGCTACAGTCCACGGGGTCGCAAAGAGTTGGACATGACTGAACAATGAGAACAACAAAAGAATATTCATTGTAGCAATGTTTGATTTCTAAAGTGTGGGAGCAACAAAATTAATATCAGCTGGAGAACTTGTATTCTAAAATATGGGATATAATATGTATTAAGAGTTATAGACCACATTTCTGAAATACATATACATTCTTTTTTATATTCTTTTTTATTATGGCTTATCATAGGATATTGAATATAGTTCCCTGCGCTATACAGTAGGACCCTGTTGCTTATCCATTCTATACATGAGATTTGCATCTGCTAATCCAAAACTCCCAATCCACCTCTTCCTGACCTCCCCTTCACTGGCAACCATGAGTCTGTTCTCTAAGCCTGTGAGTCTGTTTCCGTTTCATAGCTAAGTTCATTCACTGAACATCGATTTTAATAGTCCCTTAAGAAGCATTTCTAAGGTGTTTCTATCATAAATCGTACGCTGAGCGCTTTTCCTTCCTGTGTATTTCTGGTGAAGTCATGCTGTGCATTATTCTGCAGTGTTATATTTTTAGCACAATTCTTGACTGAAAATGTTATTGATTTTTCCTAGAAAGCTTTTATTACTCAGTTTAATATGTAGTTTTTAAAACTTTGTCTGCTATTTCAGACAAAGAAACTTTGTCTGTTTTAAAAACTTTGTGCAAAATTGTTTTTGAATCATGCATGGCTTTTTAAAACCAATATCTGGAAGGCTGGAATTTTCAACAGGAGTATGCACATTCCTATAATACAATAGTATACAAGACAGGCTCGATTCTTGCCCTGATGGAGTTTATCTTCCAGTGAGAAAGATACTTTAGAAAAGCAAGTAAAATGTTGGACATACAATTTTAGGTGGAGATTAGCATTATAAAGAGGAATAGAAGAGTGAGAGGATAAAGTGATAGAGCAATATTAATTCTTCTAATCCACTAACATGGGGTAGATTTCCATTTGTGTCTTCTTCAATTTCTTTGGAGAAGGCAATGGCACCCCACTCCAGTACTCTTGCCTGGAAAATCCCATGGGTGGAGGAGCCTGGTAGGCTGCAGTCCATGGGGTCACTAAGAGTCGGATACGACTGAGCAACCATCAAAATCTTTGTTTTTAGTGCACAGACCTTTCCCCCTCCTTAATTAAACTTATTCCTAATTATTTGCTTGTTTATTTTTTGGTAAATGCTATCATAAATGGGATTGTTTGATTTCATTTTTGGATACTTGATTGTTAGTGAAATGTCTTTTTATAAAGTCACTAATCACATTAGAACAGGGCCTCCATCCTTTTGACTTCATTTAATTTAATTACTTTTTAGTGGTTCCGAGCATCTGCCTGCAATGCGGGAGACCAGGATTCGATCCCTGGGTCAGGAAGATCCCCTGGAGAAGGAAATGGCAACCCACTCCAGTACTCTTGCCTGGAAAATTCCATGGGTGGAGGAGCCTGGTAGGCTACAGTCCACAGGGTTGCAAAGAGTCGGATATGACTGAGCAACTTCACCTATTTGATTTCATTTTTGGATACTTGATTGTTAGTGAAATGTCTTTTTATAAAGTCACTAATCACATTAGAACAGGGCCTCCATCCTTTTGACTTCATTTTAATTTAATTACTTTTTAGTGGTTCCGAGCATCTGCCTGCAATGCGGGAGACCAGGATTCGATCCCTGGGTCAGGAAGATCCCCTGGAGAAGGAAATGGCAACCCACTCCAGTACTCTTGCCTGGAAAATTCCATGGGTGGAGGAGCCTGGTAGGCTACAGTCCACAGGGTTGCAAAGAGTCGGATATGACTGAGCAACTTCACCTTATTGACCGTGTAAGGTTTTAGCATATTAACTTGGAGGAGGGGATACAAACATTCAGCTCATAACAGGAATGATATGATCCGACTTAACTTTTAAAAATATCATATTGGCTGCTGTGTGCTGAATGACCACTTGGGGGAAAGAGTGAAAACAGAGGGCCTAGTTGTAAATCTAATGCCGGGGTCCAGGTCAGAAATGATAAAGGCTTTGAACAGAATGATAGTGGTAGAAACTGAGCCAATATGTAGATTCAGATTATGCTTTGAAAGCAAAACTATGGAAACTTGCTAGATGGGGGTGGATAAAAGAATGACAAGAAACAAGGGAAAAAAAAGACTATGGTTTGGGGCCTGAGCATGAGGGAGCATGGTGGCATCATAATCTAAGATAGAGAGGACTAGGAGAGGAAAGGCAGAAAAAACAAGAGTTATATTGTAAACACATTAAGACTAAGGTGCCTATTGGACAGTCATTCGGGGACTTGGAATAAACAGATGAAGACTCAATTTGTGGCATGTTGACTCATAACCAACTTTCATAAACGCATCTATTTCAGGAAGGTTACTTATTACTTAGTTATAAGCTCTTGACATTAACTGTTGTTGAATTAAGCAGTTATAATAACATATTGAGTACCTCATAGGATTATTGGGAGAGCGAAAGAACCAGAACTTGGCATAATTAATCAAGGAAATCTACCCCCCAAACTCCAAATCAGAACTGACCCTGGGAAGAAAACTGCTAAACATATTTCAGGATGATAATGCCCTCAGATGGGCTTGAGCTACCAACATTTTAGTTTCCATACTCTCTGGAGACTAACCAGCCTCCTGGTGGCCTGTTTTTCTTGAACTCCTTCCAAAATGAAGTACACATTTGGGAATAAATGATTAGATGATTATTTTATGCTTCTATTTGTTTTTCCTGTCCTTTCTGCCAGAATCTCCATTCATAGATTTATTATGTATATTCTCCACCATGAACACCATATGACATAACTTCCAATCACAAAATTTATGGTGAAAGGAGAAAGTGGACTAGTGTTTATGGAATTATTTTATAATGTATTCTCATTCTAAAGCAGCAGCTGATCTTACAGAATTTTGAAACAATACCTGAAATACTCAGTTCTTATACTAGCTTGGGAGTTGGGGTGCTAGTATATTACATTTGGTATGTGCGCTGAACCAGTAAACATTTATGGTACTGATGTTTCCACAGCCAGAATACAGGGACTCTGGTAAGCAAGGGGCAAAAGTGGAAGTGACCCCTCCCACATATTCACCTAGTGGCTCACTCACCAAAGTTTTATATCCTATTCCAATTCCTTTAGGCTCCATGGGTTTAGAAGTCTTAGTATGCTGGGGGTGGGTGATGCTGCTGCCTTGGAATCAAGTAAAGATTGACGGGTTTAATGGAAGTGGAGGCTGAGAGTGCCACTTTTCTGATTCTGATTCTGAAACCACAGGATGAGTAGTCACAAAGAGGATTATGGAGTGACAGAAATGATTGATCGCAGCTGTATTGGGGAAAGGGTGCTGCTATCCCACAATGGGGTCAACAAGGGCTTGATGGAAACCCAGTGATCTTCCGAGGTGCTTTTCAATACTGCTGCTTGCAGCATAAAAGTTAAAGGAAATCCACAACAACCCAATATAGGAAAGATAGTCAAGGGGTCCGCTTTCTCAGGGATGAACGCATAGGTAAATTTTTGGCTAAGGGCGAAAGAAACATGAAATTGTTAACAGAGGAGGCAAGTCAATAACACAAATACAGGCTTCCCAGGTGGCTCACTGATAAAGAGTCTGCCTGCCACTGCAGGGAACACAGCTTCAAATCCCTGGTCTGGGAAGATCCCATGTACTGTGCAGAAAATAAGCCCGTGCTTCACAACGCTAGAGCCTGTGCCTTAGGGCCTGGGAGCCACAACTACTGAAGCCCACATGCCCTAGAGCCAGCGCTCCCCAACAAGAGCAGCCTCCCCGGTGAGAAGTCCACAGCTGGGAGTGGCCTCCGCTTACTGCAGCTAGAGAAAGCCCATGCAGCAACAAAGACCCAGCAGAGTCAAAAGCAATAAAATTACTTTTTGAAAAAAGATTGTTATTTAAAACAACAACAACTCAGATACAGCACCAACGATAAGTTGCAGAAATAAGGATTGTATCCACCCATATAGTCTTTCGGGTGTGTTTGTATATTTTATCAAGTTTTCCTACATTTTCCCCCATTTCTCCAGTGATTTATGTAGTGTATTTTTCTGGTGGTTAACTTAAATATTAGTAGATAATTTATAGAATATTGAGACAAGACCATGGCACAACTCCAGAAGAAATGGACATCTTCCAGAAAGGCTGGATTTCAATCTGGATAAGACTTCAGCTCATTCCCTTTATATGGGGAAAAATAGTTACTTTAGGATCAATGCAAGAGAAGTGTGTAAATTGATGCTGGGCTGCCAAAGGTTTGACTTATACAGGAAATTTGTGATTTATTTTGGCTACATAGCAACCAAGCCCCTTTCTATATCTGGGGAATTCTCTGCTTTGGTGTAGTAGAGTGGGCAAAGAGAGTCTATTGTTTTAGAAGCTGATAATGCTAGACTTAGTGTGCCTGCGTGCTCAGGTGCTAAGTTGTGTCAGACTTTTTGTGACCCTATGGATTGTAGCCCACCAGGTTCCTCTATCCATGGGATTCTCCAGGCAAAAATACTGAAGTGGGTGGCCATTTCTTTCTCTAGGGGATCTTTCCAACTCAGGGATCAAACCCACGTCTCCTGTGTCTCTGGCATTGGCTGGCAGGTTCTTTTTTTTTTTTTAATTGAAGGATAATTGCTTTACAGAATTTTGTCATTTTCTGCCAAACATCAACATAAATCAGCCACAGGTATACATATGTCCCCTCCCTCTTGAACCTCCCTCCCATCTCCCTCCCCACCCAATCAATCTAGATGGTTACAGAGCCCCTGTTTGAGTTCCTTGAGCCATACAGCAAATTCCCATTGGCTAGCTATGTACATATGGTAACGTAGTTTCCATGTTACTCTCTCCATACATCTCACCCTCTCCTTTCCCTTCCCCCTCCTCCACCATGTCCATTAAGTCTGTTCTTTACTATTGAGCCACCTGGGAACCTCAGACACTTAACACTTTCCCTTAAAGACTGAACAGTCTCTTGAGACTTAAAGTCATAGCTGGACTTTGACAAAGTACATACTGATGCAAGAAAACTTTTTTCTGTGTGTTTGTGATCATGACAATGACAGCAATTATTTCCTTATAAAAACAAGACAGAGACTTAGTTTGGAGCTTTTCCTTTGGCTTCTTAACCTGAAATTGGGCTCCCTCACCTGACCTGCCTCTTGAAGAGCCTGTATGCAGGTCAGGAAGCAACAGTTAGAACTGGACATGGAACAACAGACTGGTTCCAAATAGGAAAAGGAGTACGTCAAGGCTAAATATTGTCACCCTGCTTATTTAACTTCTATGCAGAGTCCATCATGAGAAATGATGGGCTGGAAGAAGCACAAGCTGGAATCAAGATTGCCGGGAGAAATATCAATAACCTCAGATATGCAGATGACACCACCCTTATGGCAGAAAGTGA
>SJXQ01007558.1:171045-205877 GCA_006408695.1 Aepyceros melampus
CGTGAGAGTTGGACTGTGAAGAAGGCTGAGTGCTGAAGAATTGATGCTTTTGAACTGTGGTGCTGGAGAAGACTCTTGAGAGTCCCTTGGATTGCAAGGAGATCCAACCAGTCCATTCTGAAGGAGATCAGCCCTGGGATTTCTTTGGAGGGAATGATGCTAAAGCTGAAACTCCAGTACTTTGGCCACCTCATGCAAAGAGCTGACTCATTGGAAAAGACTCTGATGCTGGGAGGGATTGGGGGCAGGAGGAGAAGGGGACGACCGAGGATGAGATGGCTGGATGGCATCATGGACTCAATGGACGTGAGTCTGAGTGAACTCCGGGAGTTGGTGATGGACAAGGAGGCCTGGCATGCTGGGATTCATGGTGTTGCAAAGAGTCGGACACGACTGAGCGACTGAACTGAACTGACCCTCCCAGTGTGCCTGTAAACTAGTCCTTTCAATAAATTCCTTTTCTACTTAACTCTAGCTGGAATTGTTAGAAATCAAGAATCCCAACTAATACAGCATCTGTTGAGGTGGTTTCCAACAATTTTGTCAACCTTATGAATCATGTTTTAAAAATACCTTCAAAATGATCCCTTTTTAAAAATCTGTTTTTAAAAGAAACAGACCTCTTATTTTGAAGTATCTTAATATTAAGCAAAATGCATTTAAGTCTGTGCAACTTTAGCTCAGATAAAATTATACCATTCATCAATTTAAGAATTCTAAAAATAAGATATATGCTACATCACTACTTTTAGATTGAGGATCACTAGGTTGAGATAATGTGCACACTGTGCAATAAAACCTCATTAATTCAAATTACACAGGAGGAAGGACTTTCTAGGTCAATGTAAAAATACCAATTTTCAAAAGCAATGAAGTTTTATAATTTCTAAGTACTTACAGTAAGTAATGACACCTAAATACCAACAAAGCATTACTAGAGATGTTAGAAAGCTACAAGAAATTATGAAAAATCTGCCAAGCTAGATTTATAGAATACATAATTATACAATCAAGTTTTGTTGAGTGATACCTGTATTTTTCAGGATTCTTTCTGATTCAAATAATAAAAATGCAATTCAACTGGCTAAAATAAAAAAAAAAGGAATGTGTTTGGCAAACAGAACTGAAAGATCCAGTTATTCTGGCTTCAGGAATTGCTGGCTGCAGGGGCTAAAAATCACCAGAACCCAGTCTGCCTCTCCACATTGTTGGGCAACTCTTTCCTTTGTATTAGTTTCATTCCTGGGCAAGCCCTCTCCTACTGCTTGAAAGATGGCTGTCAGAAGTTCTGGGCCTACATCTTTTCTCTCAGCAAAAAATAACTCTTTTTACCCAACAGTTTCTTAAAAAGTCCTAGGACTATCACAGACTTACCCAGCGTATGATCCATGTGCCATTCTTGGCCAAGAATCTGAAGGAAACTGAATGCCTGTATCAGGATGACATTCCCATCGCTAGAACCCGAAAATGACTGTGGCTCTGTCAAATCTAAAACCTCGTAGAAGTGAAGAATTGGTTCAACAAAGAATGCTACCATCAGAAGAATGGGATGCTGGCCAGGCAGAGGATCATTTCACAGCCGTTTCACTAGAGGACCTTGGGTTCTAAGCATCACCAGGAGCATCAGGCTCCTGTCTAACGTCACTGATTGTGACTCACCTTCCATTTGTACACGCCTTCTGCTGCCACAATTTTTCTCTCATTTGGCAATCTATTTTGCTGCCAGTAAGTGATAAAGTTCTTCCTTATATTGAATTAAGGTTTGCTTCCTTGGATTTTAAAAACACCAATCTCTCTATGCGCTGCTCTTTAGAGTATAGCATTTGCCCCTTCCTACTTTAAAATGATGTTCTTTCAATTGAAAGATGTCAGATATGATGCAAAGCATGCTTGCCACCCAGGATTGTTTCCTCAGCCATTTCTCACACGACACATTTTCTACAGCCTTCATTATCTTGGACACTTTTCCTCAAGATGTTCCCTCATCTGTCTATGTTTCTTTTACTAGGGTATCATAAAAATGTGCTTCTATGAAAGAATACGTGGGGGTGGATAAATAAAACAACCGGAAAACAAGTGTTCACTATGAAACACAGACTGTCATTTTGATCACTGTGGCCCATCTATCTGCAAACAGCCCAATAGGGTAAAGACACCAATCCTCGCATTTAGACGTCAAGTGGAGGCGACAGGCCACTTGATGCTTCATCCTGGATCCAGTGACCACAGTCTGCACTGCCTATGCCTTCGGCACTAGCGTAATTCTGAACCACCATCTGTTACTGAAAGTGAAGTTGCTCAGTTATGTCTGACTCTTTGCGACCCCTGGACTGTAGCCTGCCAGGCTTCTCTGTCCATGGGATTTCCCAGGCAAGAGTACCGGAGCGGGTTGCCATTTCCTTCTCCAGGGGATCTTCCCGACCCAGGGATAGAACCCAGGTCTCCCACATTGCAGTTCAGTCGCTCAGTTGTGTCCAACTTTTTGCGACCCCATGAACTGCAGCACACCAGGCCTCCCTGTCCATCACCATCTCCCGGAGTTCACTCAGACTCATGTCCATGGAGTCCATGATGCCATCCAGCCATCTCATCCTCGGTCGTCCCCTTCTCCTCCTGCCCCCAATCCCTCCCAGCATCAGAGTCTTTTCCAATGAGTCAGCTCTTTGCATGAGGTGGCCAAAGTACTGGAGCTTCAGCTTTAGCATCATTCCCTCCAAAGAAATCCCAGGGCTGATCTCCTTCAGAATGGACTGGTTGGATCTCCTTGCAGCCCAAGGGACTCTCAAGAGTCTTTTCCAACACCACAGTTCAAAGGCATCAATTCTTCAGCGCTCAGCCTTCTTCTCAGTCCAACTCTCACATCCATACATGACTACTGGAAAAACCATAGCCTTGACTAGATGGACCTTAGTCGGCAAAGTAATGTCTCTGCTTTTCAATATGCTATCTAGGTTGGTCATAACTTTTCTTCCAAGGAGAAAGCATCTTTTAATTTCATGGCTGCAGTCACCATCTGCAGTGATTTTGGAGCCCCCCAAAATAAAGTCTGACACTGTTTCCACTGTTTACCCATCTATGTGCCATGAAGTGATGGGACCAGATGCCATGATCTTCGTTTTCTGAATGTTGAGCTTTAAGCCAACTTTTTTGCTTTCCTCTTTCACTTTCATCAAGAGGCTTTTTAGTTCCTCTTCACTTTCTGCCATAAGGGTGGTGTCATCTGCATACCTGCAGGCAGACGCTTTACCCTCTGAGCCACCAGGAAAGCTCCTCTATTACTGATGTGACTGCTTATTCCACAGGTGCACGAGGCTCTGAACTACTTGAGGGACTATGATTTATTTGCCCTTGTATTCCCAGAGCTTATCTCCATTCCAGGATATAGTGGATATTTAAATACACACTTATTGAATAAAGGGATGGGTAATTCTAATCATAGTTTTTAGCTTAAACACAAAACTTTGCACATGTCCTTAAAGACACACATATAACTGGCAGATGCATGCTTTAAAACAAGCGATCTGTTTAAGTCTTAAAATAATCCTTTATGTATTTTTCAAACTAGCCCGAGTATCTCATAGACAAGGGCTTCCCTGGTGCCTCAGACAGTAAAGAAACTGCTTGCGGTGCAGGAGACCTGGGTTCAGTCCCTGGGTGGGGAAGATCCCCTGGAGAAGGAAATGGCTACCCTCTCTAGTATTCTTGCCTGGAGAATTCTATAGACAGAGAAGCCTGGTAGGCTACAGACAGTGAACAATGGCCAAATAAATGAAATTTAATTAGTAAAAACTTAATTAGTAGAGGGCCCATGTGCCTAGGACAGAGTTTCACAGATAGTAAATATTACAGAAATATTGCTGGAATCAAGACTAACTTAAGGGATATTTAGTTATCACATGTATAGATTATGATGGTAAAGTAAAAATTGAAAAAGTGGATTCAGTAGATTTGGTCTTAGGTATCTATGAGCTTAGTTTCAAACAGTGCAGAAGGATAGAACTGGCAAAACACGGGTTAAGTAAAATGCCTAGAGAAAGTAGCAACATAGACTTTCAGAACTGCCCCTCAGAAAGATGATAGAGACCACTTACTCTAATCTACTCTTTTGCAAAGGAGAAAAACCTGATCACAAAAAGCCAAATGTCTTGTTCAAGGCCACATGGTTAGTTTCTAGAGAAACAGATAAAGAATGCAGGGTTTAAGCTGGAAAAGTACAGGGTTTTTACTTTTGTTTAATGGGGCCTCTGTGTTGATGGAATTAAACAGAAATACTTTAGAAATCTCTATTATTTTGTTTTTATGGAAGGGATGTTGATCAGCTGGTTGATATTTCAATACGCTTACTTTCATGTGTAGCTGAGGGAGCATTCTAAATATAAATGACCACACTCCAATCATGAGGTTTCCCTATAGTACTTGTAGAGGGAATGCAGATTGAGTGAGCTATATGTAAGGTGCCCAGATAATTTATCACCCAGATAGAAACATTTCTAAGAATAAGAGAGGGTGCTATTAATAATTATGCTTGAACAATAGGCATAAACCCAGACTGTCAGGGTAAACCAGGATGTATTGTCACCACAGACAAATGTGCACTTGTTTCATAGTTCATTGCTTTCTATTAGGGAGCTGAGGACAAGAATTCTGATCATGGAAGTTGGGAGTAGGGGCTTATGTTTGCTTTTTATTAAGAATATACGTTAAATAAAAAATGAGTTTCCAGATTTGGATTTAGTCCAACCACATTACACATCTAGAGTTACACATCCAGAAATTATACATTTGTGATATCATCTGGAAGTATCAAGGTTACTACACTATAGCATGAATCAGGTCTCAAATAGGCTGGGAAAAGTACAAGCTGTTTTGAGACACCTTAACCCCTCTCTAATATCATTACTAATCATGAAAGCGATGCAACTTTTTTTATTTTGTCTTTGACTTGGGTCACATTCCATTGCAGGATGATGTAAGTTTCAACCAAGCATGGAACAGTAATGAGCAATTTGGGAGATCCAGTTCTAAAACCTTGCCTTTGGTCACACACAGCTAACGCTTAGAATCTAAAAACACGGAACCTTTTGATTTGCAAGGTTAATCGTATACCTGTTTACTTTTGGCATATTTTCTGAGAGGTTAAACTGTAAAAGCAAATGGTTGATTTGTCAAAAAAAAAAAAAAAAGCCTATGAGTCTTTAGTATTTTTCCTAGCTCGTTGAAATGTGCAAGCTTGGCCTGCATATCTCTCCTCTACAAACAGCTGAGGGCTCTTGACTTTTGCTTGTAGTCAGTAGTTTCCAGCTTGGCTAAACATTAGAATCATTTGGAAGGCTTTTTAGAAATCCTGAGACAAAAGCCACACCTCAGAGCAATTAAATGATCAGCTATGGTAACAGAACCCAGACATCAGTATTTTTAAAACCCTAGATAATTCCAGTTTGCAGGCAAAGTTGAGAAACACTACTGCACACCCAGCTCCATCTTCAGCTCTGGAATCATTTCAGGGATTATTAGAAGAGTACTAGTTCAATGCTCTGAGGAGTCTGGAGAAGTCAACTCAAGTTACAAAGCTAGGACTTATTGTAGTAACTGATCTCCTAGAGTTTCAGGTGGAAGTAAGAAAAAGAGGGATAATTAGCTTTAGACTTTGGTGGGCTTTATTATTAAACCTGGGATTAGATACTTAAATTAGCTGTAAGGCTTTGGACATGTTAGCCTCACTGAGCCCCAGTTTCCTCATCTGTAAAATGGACCAATAACACCTATTGCTGACCTGCTGTGATCACTTGCCGTGCTAATGAAACCAAACTTCCTCTCTTGTTTACCCTAGCTTTGGAAGCTTCTATTTCTAAAATATCTAGAGTCTTGTCTTGATCATCTGATATTCTAGGACTTAGCCTCTGCCTTCTTTGTCTGGATGCTTTCTCAATAGCTCTCTCTCCTGGACATCAGCTTGATGTTGGGAGTTTGCTACCTGCTGACAGATTATCCTGATCTTATTTTTCCTTGCATACCAGAACTTCTTTCTGGATATCACTGACATTTGTTACCTCTAAGTACACACGTATTGGGTATCAAGATCTACCAGTCCGACTGGACTTCTTCTTAGTACCTCTAATTAGGCTGTCACCCCTATATTTGCAGAGCATTTATCAAATCAAATCACTTTGGCTCTGTGCTCATAAATTAGAGAATAGTGGTGGAAGCTGGACAACAGAGGTACAATATAGTCCCATGTAGTGCAGGCACATGTGTCGGCCTTCATCATCCCTATATCCTCTTTTCTCATCAAAGCTTAACACTTTTACATTTGCTTATATCACAAAATAAGATCATTGTTTAAACATTATTTTAATTTTGAGGGAAGGAGAATGGCAAGGAAAATGGCTATTGGCTGTGTTATGTTGGTTTCTCGTGCTTTGCTCTATGCAATTGGGATGATTTAAATTAACTTTGATAAGTTTTGATAGTTTTTCAAAGTTCATCTCCCACTCCTTGGCGTGTTCAAGCACATGCCCAGTTCTATTGCAGGATCATCTTTGTGAATCTAAAGTGAACTCCATACGTTTCCTTCAGTTCAGTTCAGTCGCTCAGTTGTGTCCGACTCTTTGCGACCCCATGTATTGCAGCACGCCAGGCCTCCCTGTCCATCACCAACTCCCAGAGTTTACTCAGAGTCGCGTCCATTGAGTCAGTGATGCCATCCAGCCATCTCATCCTCAGTCGTCCCCTTCTCTTCCTACCCCCAATCCCTCCCAGCATCAGAGTCTTTTCCAATAGTCAACTCTTCACATGAGGTGGCCAAAGTACTGAAGCTTCAGCTTTAGTATCATTCCTTCCAAAGAAATCCCAGGGCTGATCTCCTTCAGAATGCACTGGTTGGATCTCTTTGCAGTCCAAGGGACTCTCAAGAGTCTTCTCCAACACCACAGTTCAAAAGCATCAATTCTTCAGTGCTCAGCTTTCTTCACAGTCCAACTCTCACATCCATACATGACCACAGGAAAAACCATAGCCTTGACTAGACAGACCTTAGTCGGCAAAGTAATGTCTCTGCTTTTCAACATGCTATCTAGGTTGGTCATAATTTTTCTTCCAAGGAGTAAGCGCCTTTTAATTTCATGGCTGCAATCACCATCTGCAGTGATTTTGGAGCCCAAAAAAATAAAGTCTGACACTGTTTCCACTGTTTCCCCATCTATTTCCCATGAAGTGATGGGGCCAGATGCCATGATCTTCGTTTTCTGAATGTTGAGCTTTAAGCCAACTTTTTCACTCTCCTCTTTCACTTTCATCAAGAGGCTTTTTAGCTCCTCTTCACTTTCTGCCATAAGGGTGGTGTCATCTGCATATCTGAGGTTATTGATATTTCTCCCGGCAATCTTGATTCCAGCTTGTGTTTCTTCCAGTCCAGCGTTTCTCATGATGTACTCTGCATAGAAGTTAAATAAGCAGGGTGACAATATACAGCCTTGACACACTCCTTTTCCTATTTGGAACCAGTCTGTTGTTCCATGTCCAGTTCTAACTGTTGCTTCCTGACCTGCGTACAGATTTCTCAAGAGGCAGGTCAAGTGGTCTGGTATTCCCATCTCTTTAAGAATTTTCCACAGTTTATTGTGATCCACACAGTCAAAGGCTTTGGCATAGTCAATAAAGCAGAAATAGATGTTTTTCTGGAACTCTCTTGCTTTTTCCATGATCCAGCGGATGTTGGCAATTTGATCTCTGGTTCCTCTGCCTTTTCTAAAACCAGCTTGAACATCAGGGAGTTCACAGTTCACGTATTGCTGAAGTCTGGCTTGGAGAATTTTGAGCATTACTTTACTAGCATGTGAGATGAGTGCAATTGTGCAGTAGTCTGAGGATTCTTTGGCAGTGCCTTTCTTTGGAATTGGAATGAAAACTGACCTTTTCCAGTCCTGTGACCCCTGCTGAGTTTTCCAGATTTGCTGACATATTGAGTGCCGCACTTTCACAGCATCATCCTTCAGGATTTGAAACAGCTCAACTGGAATTCCATCACTTCCACTAGCTTTGTTCGTAGTGATGCTTCCTAAGGCCCACTTGACTTCACATTCCAAGATGTCTGGCTCTAGATTAGTCATCACATCATCATGATTATCTGGGTCGTGAAGATCTTTTTTGTACAGTTCTTCCGTGTATTCTTGCCACCTCTTCTTAATATCTTCTGCTTCTGTTAGGTCAGACCATTTCTGTCCTTTATCGAGCCCATCCTTGCATGAAATGTTCCCTTGGTATCTCTAATTTTCTTGAAGAGATCTCTAGTCTTTCCTCTTCTGTTCTGTTCTTCTATTTCTTTCAGAACCTGCAAAAGACAGTCTATTAAAAAAAAAAAAAAAAGCTACAGGTGCTGGTTATTGAGAGCAAAAGCTCACTAAAGACTTGGGTCCAAGCAATAGAATGAAAGGAACCAGGGAGATCTGGTGGGAATACCAGCATCATATTGTTCTTATTGCTGTTAAGTCACTAAGTTGTGTCCAACTCTTTGCATCTAAGTTGTGTCCAACTCTTTGCATCTGTAGCACAATTCAAATCATATACATATACCAATATCATAAACTATGGTGGTAATCATTGGGTTATTCCATTATTTCAACTTCTTTGGAAGATTTTAGGCCATCCTGGAAGATCTTCATAACTTCTGGAGCTGACATAGCTCTAAGAACTTCAGCATTACTAAGGTTTTTATTATGCCTAGATACTCCTATCATTTCTACTTTGCCTTCTTCTACTCCCAAAATTCCTTCAGAAAAATTACCAAGCATTCCACCAAGAAAGCCCCCTGGAATGAGTTAACTGAGCTGCAAATATAAATGAGGTCATTTTCTTAATTTGTCTTTCTGATAGTTTGCTGTTAGTATATAGAAATGCAACAGACTTTTGTGTATTGACTTTGTATCCTCCACCTTTATTGAATTTACTTATTAGTTCTAATTGTATTTTGGTAGAGTCTCCAGGGTTTTCTATATATGATATCAAGTCATCTGCAAATACTTACAATTTTACTTCTTCCTTTCTGATTTGAATGCCTTTTATTTCTTTTTCCTGCCTAATTGCTCTGGCTAGGACTTCCAATCCTGTGTTCATTATTATGGCAAATAAATGTGGTGAAAGGGGGTGTCCTCAATATGTTCCTGATCTTAGAGGAAAAGCTTTCAGTTTGTCATCACAGAGTATGATGTTAGCTGTGGGCTTGTCATATATGCCTTTGTTATATTGAGGTGCATAGAATATCTTTTTATTTTTCCTTCCATGGGGCCCTCTCATACTCTTCTCAAGTCTTCTTTACCTTTTCCTTCCACCCTTTGATCTCTTTCTCTCATGACATTCTTCATTCATACCCCCTGATGTTCTATATTTTTCTGTGCTGTTGGCCTTGAATTTTTTCCCAGCACTGTGCTAGTCTCATTACTATAATCCAGTTTATAAGCAAGAACAAAATCATAGGCTGCTTTTTCTGTGTCTCAGGAGAATGTGTGCTTTCTTCTGTCACTTAAGGCTGGTCTGAATCAGGATTTGTTTTCATCTCTAGGACATAGCTTGGGATGGGAGTATTAATATTTAGCTTCTGCATGTTGGAGAATTTGGCTTAATATGGTATGGCAGAAGGAGGCATGAGATGTGAGTCATATCCTGATACAATTTATCTGTGTGTTCAGAGCCTGTTGAGACCTAACCTTTATGTAATTCCACATAATGATGCTTGCTCAGTAGAACAGATATGCAGATCATAATAAGTAACTCTGGGCCTATGGTCACCTGGTTTTGCATAACCAGGAAATTAACTTTTATCCAGGCTTAATAGCAAAACAAAAGCTCTTTCTGTAAAGGAAAATAACTTCCTGTTGAAGAATAACTTGACTAAAACCCCAGTACTCTGAGATTCTCCTATGGGAGGTTGTCATAGTCTCATACAACATCTTGATCTACTTCCAAAATTTTAAGTACCATCCACTATGTGTGTCTGTGCATGTGTGCTGTGTGCTAAGTTGCTTCAGTCGTGTCCAACTCTGTGCAACCCTATGGACTGCAGCCTGGCAGGCTCTTCTGTCCATGGGATTCTCCAGGCAAGAATACTCGTGTGGGTTGCCATGCACCCATTCACTGCTGCTGCTACTAAGTCGCTTCAGTCGTGTCCGACCCTGTGCGACCCCATAGACAGCAGCCCACCAGGCTCCCTTGTCCCTGGGATTCTCCAGGCAAGAACACTGGAGTGGGTTGCCATTTCTTCTCCAATGCTTGAAAGTGAAAAGTGAAAGCGAAGTCGCTCAGTCGTGTCTGACTCTTAGCAACCCAATGGACGGCATTCACTAGATCTACTTAACCTGCAATCTGGACTGTCTAGGGGAACTTCTTTTGTGCTGGGCCCCATTCAGATTGGGAAGTTGTATCAGGTTCCTACAGCCATTGTAACAAGTAGCCACAGACTTGGTGCCTTGACAATAGGGATTTATTCTCTCCCAGGCCTGGAGGCCAGAGGCAAAAATCAAAGAGCTGGCAGAATTGGTTCCTCCTGGAGGCATTGAGGGAGAATCTATTCCATGCCTCTCTCTAGCTTCTGATGGTCACAGAAATCCTGTGCATTCCTTGGTTTGCAGATGTAACATTCTAATATCTGCCTCTGTGTTCAGGCTGCTTCTCCCTGTGTCTGCTTATATCTTCCCCTTTCTCATAAGGACAATGTCCTTGATTTAGGGCATGCCCTAAATCCAGGATGATCTCATCTCAAGATCCTTGACTTAATTATATCTGCAAAGACCCTTTTCCCAACTAAGCTCACATTCACAGGTCCTTAGCACACAGGTGCATACTTCAGTCAACTACAGAAATCTTTCTGATTAGTCAATTATTAGTTTTAAGTATTCATCCAAATAAAGTATGTGTTCTTAATAATACACAGTTCAAGGTAAAATAACGTGTCCTTTTCCTTGGAAAAAAATATCCCAACCTATCTCTGACTATGAAATAGAAGTTATATTTTCACATACTTGATCTCTCACATCATGACACACATGAGTTTTGTTAAAAGCAAAGAATTTGCTTCTCTTTGGAATCTAGGAGCCCAGGTCACCAACATATTTGACCTGTATGATATCATATGAGTAGGTAAGACGTTCACATTTCTGTATATTAAGTTGTGGGAAGGGCCGAACAGTTGAAATCATTCCAGGATAAGAGGGAAATGGCACACTGGAGGATATCTAGCTAATTAAGTTAAAATACTCCAGTGGATCAATACGAGGACTTTTATTGATTTGCTCCTTGAATAAGATTACATCCAAGAAGAAGATGCAACTGAAATCGCTACATGCTAAGCTTAGGATAACTCATTTTCATCTCTAAGACCAGCCTAAGACCGACTGACTCTGGACAAATTTGAGAGTTGAGTAAAAATAAAATAGAAATCACAATCCCTGTACCTTTCGAGAATTTTTATGATAGCATTAACTTCAGGAACTTCTCCATGGAAATTTTAACACTTTTGCATTATTATTTGGTAGTTAGAGGGAGCTTCAGGGGCTTCAACTTGGCTCTTCCTATGTTAATAGCCCTTATATTAAATATAATATAATATTTACATTATATTATATAAGCAAGGACTTCCCTGGTGGGCCAGGGGAGGCAAGTGACTTCCCTGGTGGGCCAGTGGCTAAGATCCCATGCTCCCAATGCAGGTAGCTCAGGTTCAATCCCTGTCAGGAAGTTAGATTCCACCTGACGCAACTAAAGATCCTGCAGGCCACAACTAAAAAATCCTAAATGCTATAAATAAGACCCAGCATAGCCAAGTACAAATAAGTAAATATTCTTTTAAAAGAGAGAACACATTTGTCCATGATAGAGGTCATATGTAGCAACTGTACGCTCATGAACCAGATAATTGATGACAAAAACGGTTTGTGACCTACTAGAGGAGGGCATGGCAACCCACTCCAGTATTCTTGCCTGGAGAATCCCATGGACAAAGGAGCCTGGTGGGCTACAGTCCATAGGGTCACAAAGAGTTGGACACGACTGAAGTGACTTAGCATGAAGAATTATGAGAGGCATTTGTGGATGAAACCTCCATTGACCCTTGTAGGACATTATTCTGACCAATGGAAAACAGTGGTCTTCTGAGTTCCTAAGAATTGGTGTAACATATAGCTAGAGCTGACTCATCGGAAAAGACCCTGATGCTGGGAAAGATTGAGGGCAGGAGGAGAAGGGGACGACAGAAGATGAGATGGTTGGATGGCATCACTGAGTCAATGGAGATGAGTCTAAGCAACTCTGAGAGACAATGGAGGACAGGGGAGCCTGGTGTGCTGCAGATCATGGGGTTGCACAGAGCTGGACATGACTTAGTGACTGGGCAAAAACAGCAAAGAGCTGGTGTCCAGCGATCCTCAAAAGATCGATCTCGCTTTCCTAAAGGGAAAATGGCCCTGATGAATAGCTTCCGGAATGTTGGATAAAAGTTTCAATATGTGTACTTCTGACATTTTTTTTTAAACGTGTCCTCAAGGGAAACCCATCTGGGAATTAGGCAAATTTTGATTCAAATTAGGCCTCTATTCTCTAGACCAAGAATTATTTTTCTATTATAAACACCATGGAAAGGAGTATTTCCACTTTGGGGAAGATAGACTAGATGTTTTTTTCCCTGTTGCTCTCACTAAAGACAACTAAAAGCTTCACTAGAAAAGAAACAGACACATTTGAACGTACAGTTGGGGATAGTCCATCCATGCTCTGCGTGGGACTGCTTTTCCTCTGTATGACCTCAGTCCCTGAAGATGCTCTCGCTTATCCACTGAAATTCAGCAGATTCTCTGGGGCTTGCACTAACATGGAACAAGAATAATTAGTTCAAGAATGACAGTTTTATTGTAACTTGACTTCTATGTCCTGAGAAGTCCAGACACTTTATAACACTCAGATTGGAGCTTTGTTTGAAGGTGGCACCAAGGATGAGAGGAAGTGGGAAAACCCTGTGTCGAAGCAGCTGTAGAAAAGGAAAATTTGATCTGGTTCCTGCCCTTGTATGTACATAATTGATGGCATTATGTCCACAAATGTGGGGGTTTACAGAATGCACTCATAATTTATAACTTCACGCTGACAGATATAAGCTTAGCCAAAGCATTTTTAAAGGAAAAGGAGTGATTCTTATAATCTTTGGTATATTCTAGGTCTCAGAACTTGATTATAAATTATAAATACAATCCATTTACTAGTCCATGCTAACCAACCTTCCTGCTTTGTCTCAGAATGAGGGGTTTCATGGAACATAGGAATTTCAGTGCTAAACTGAAACAGTCCTGAGCAACATGGGATGAATTGGTCACCTTACCTAATACAAATAGCTATCATATACCAAGGATTGGCAAATGACATGCTGCTTATTCCTTGTAAATAAAGCTTTTTCGGAACATAGGCACAGCCATTCACTTATGTATGGTCTGTGGTTGATTTCAATTGCCCTGGAAGAGTTGAATCACTTGAGACTGTATGGCTCGCAAAGGTGAACATATTTAGTATTTGGTTCTTTACAGAAAAAGTATGTCAACCCCTGATCATAGCACCTGGAGGAGATCTTGAAGAGGAGCTCTGAGCAAAGATAGCTAAAGGATTTATTAGGGATGACCAAACCCACATCTGAACTAAGTGCTTTACATACATCACTATATGATTGACTGGTATAAAATGGCTTTACAAGCACTTCTCAGAGATACTGTGCGTTGCATTCCAAACCATTGCTATGAAGTGAATACTGCAGTAAAATGAGAGTCACACGTTTTTTTTTTTTTTTTCCCAGTGCATATAAAGTTGTGTTTTCATTGTAGGCTATTAGACGTATAATAGCACTATGTCCCAAAAGTTTATATATCTTGAATAAAAATATTTCATTGATAAAAAATGATAATTATTATTTGATCCTTCAGCAAGCTGTAATCTTTTTGCAATAGTAACATCAAAGACCACTGATCACAGATCATCATAACCAATATAAAAATACTGGAAAAGTTTGAATTATTGCAAGGATAATCAGAATGTGACACAAGGACCCGAAGCAAGGAAAATCTGTTTGAAAGATGGCACCAGTAGACTTGCTTGGCCCAGGTGGCCACAAAACTTTAATCTGCAAATAATGCAGTATCCACAAAGCACAATGAAGTAAAACACAACAAAGCAAGGTGTGCCCGCTCAAGGTGAAGTTCTGATACAGCTATTAGTTGACTCCTTAATAAGAAGGTAATAACTCTTAACCAGAAAGAACATGAGAAGAGCTGTTACTGTATTCTACATACAACTCTCTCTTTTGTCTAAATCTCTTTGCGCTGCGATTTAGATGCATTGCATTAGAATTGCTTATAGGTCTGTAGACTCTCTCAGTTCTCAAAGTTTTAAAAATCAAGATTTCAGTCTTATTATCTCAGAGGATGACTGCTTCCCATAGCTGTTCTTGCTGTGAGGCTGTCTGCTTGCTCTGTTTATCAAAATGGACCCTAAAATCAGACCTCAGTTGGAAATATAGTTCTACCACGGACTTCATTAAAATAAAATATTTGTAAAAAACCATTTTAAAAAACAGAATATATTCTGTTTCAGAAAATCAGACCATGGGGAACAGACTGGCAATTGCTGAGGGGGAGGGGAGCGGGAGAGGGTAGAGGGGGAAGTTTGGGATTAGCGGATACAAGCTAGTATAGGATGGGTAAATAGCAAGGTTTAACCTCGTAGCACAGGGAAGCCTATTCAGCATCCTGTGATAAACCATAATGGAAAAGAACATGAAAAAGAATGTGCATACATGTATCACTGAATCACTGAGCTGTACAGCAGTGTGCAAGACAGCACTGTGATTCAACTATACTTCAGTGAAAATAAACGGAAAAAGATCCTCTTGGCTCAGAGGTTAAAGCGTCTGCCTCCAATGCGGGAGACCCGGGTTCAATCCCTGGGTCGGGAAGATCCCCTGGAGAAGGAAATGGCAACCCACTCCAGTATTCTTGCTTGGAAAACCTCATGGACTGAGGAGCCTGGTGGGCTGCAGTCCATGGGGTCACAAAGAGTCGGACACGACTGAATGACTTTACTTACTTACTTACTCTGTTAGATGCAGAATCTAGCAGAGGTAGTCACCTACTCAACATATCATTATAGGTTAAACATTTTAATGTCTCCAAAGGATTAAGCTTTGGGAAGCATGTACTATACATTCATTTAACTTGCTACTGCTGTTATTAACATCAGTGTTATTAACAATTCCTTGAATCATTAATTGCCCAATTATTTTGGACTTTTACTTCCTGCTTAATGTCTGTATTAGTCAGGTTCTCCAGAGAAAGAGACCCATCAAGGAGATATATATATATATATATATATATGAACTGCCAGGGAAGCCACTATCTAGACATATATAGATAGATAGATAGATATGGCAGTGGGCCATGTGCAGAGAGGCTGTCGCTGGCACTGCGATCTGAAGCACGAGAGTAAAGCCATGCTGGACCCTCTGCCCACCCTCCCCGCGCACCACTGCAGAGGAGATTCCCTACACATATATATAGGGCTTCCCTTTTCCCTGACGGCTCAGTTGGTAAAGAATCTGCCTGCAATGCAGGAGACCCGGTTTCAATCCCTGGGTTGGGAAGATCTCCTGGAGAAGGAAATGACAATTCACTCTAGTATTCTTGCCTGGAGAATCTCATGGACAGAGGAATCTGGCGGGCTGCAGTCCATGGGGTTGTGAAGAGTTGGACATGGACTGAGCAACTAACACACACACACACACACACACACACACACATAATTTATGCTACATGGATATATGCAAGTTTTGTTATTGTTTAGTCACTCTTTTGTGACCCCATGTATCAATGATTTCTTATAAGGAATTGACTGATGTGGTTATGGACGCTGAAATTGACATGCTGGAGACCCAGGAAAGCCAGTGGAGTAATTGAAAGGCCTGAGAGCTGATGGTGTAGATTGCAGTTTAGGTCTGAAGGCCAGAGAAGCAGGAGATCCAAGGACAAGAGAAGGTCGATATCCCAGCTCAGCAGTCAGGCAATGAGGGAATTCAAACTTCTGTCTTTCTGTTCCATTTAGGATGTCACCAGATTGAGTGATACTTTCTCCTTGGGGAAGTGATCTGCCTTACTCAGCTCTCCAATTCAAATGCTAATCTCTCCTGGAAACACCCTCACAGGCACACCAGAAATAGTGTGTAACCTGGGCATCTCATGGCTAGTCTGCTGCTGCTACTAATTCGCTTCAGTCATGTCCAACTCAGTGAGACCCCTTAGATGGAAGCCCACCAGGCTCCTCCGTCCATGGGATTTTCCAGGCAAGAGTACTAGAGTGGGGTGCATTGCCTTCTCTGGCCTTCTCTGTCTAGTTGACTCATAAAATTAACCATCACGTGTCCAAACTGAAACAGGTAACATTCTGGGCAGAAAAATGAACACTTATAATTCCTGTCCTCAAGGTCTTTCCAAGTAGCACTTGCTCACAGACATTAGAATTGAACCTCACGGGACCCACTCTGTGAGCTGCACCCACACATGGGTCCCGCGGAGCACCCCATTTTATCCATCTCAACAACTCAGCAAGACAGGCAGAGCTGGCCCCCTGACCATCTGAGCGGGGGTCAGTCACACAGGGTAGTGAGTCATCACCTCACATCACGTAGCTGGTAAGCCAAGTCGTGCGCAGCCAGACCCTGCCATTCTCTCCAAGTCTGGTGCTGTCTCAGCTGTAATTTATGGACTCTGGTGTCCTGGGTGATAATCCCCAGGGCAGCTTTGAAACAAAAAGCCTTATGTGGTTTTAAATATTGAAATATTTCTCTAAATGTCCTTACTAAGGACAAAAAAATTTATTCCCCAAAGAAGACAAAAATCAGAATTTTTTCCTATCTATCCTTTTGTAAGTCATGCACTCAAGACCAAACTTGCTGCCTCCTAGGGCATTTTTTTCTCAGACCCTCCAAAACCACGTGAAGATTAGAGGACATTTGACAAAAACAGAAGCCTCAGAGCATGGGATAGAGGCCTTAGGAACCCTGCCCTAGATACTGATCTAACTGACAAAACAGCCTTTCTTTCTTTCTTTCTTTCAGATTTCTCTCATGAAATCCACTTTGACCCAGAAAGTTTATTTTGGATGATCAGAGAGTTTTGGAGTTGGAGGACTTCAGAAGTAAGTCCAAAGAACCCTATTGTGTTGTCAGGGGGTAAAGCTACACGACACGCCCCGGGTCACAGCGTTAGGGGAAGCACGCTGAAACCACCTGCCCTGGCCAGGCAAGGGAGCAGCTGCTTGCATGACTTATCTTACAACAGAAAGTCCTGGTAACAGATGAGGAGCTATCAATCTACCACAAACTAGAGAATTCAGGAAGGGTCAAAGGAGAGAGAGGAGACGCCAGCCCGTATGTCCTACCAACCCCCCAGAATCCTCTTCGCTGGTATCCATCGGGGCTGAGGGATGTGCACCCACCAGGAAGGATGCTGAGTCAGCATGCCGGGCCAGAGACAACCCAGAAACGAGCTGTGTCACCATAAAACCCAAGCCCGCAAGACACATGCCACAGTGAATCTCCTGGGTCCCCTTAGCCTCCTGCTTCCTCCCCCAGATGCCCCTTCCCAATGAAGTCTTGTTTGCAGCACGTGTCTCCTCAGACAATACATTTCCGAGTGTCAGACAAGAGCCCACGCTCAGGTCCCGGAAGCGTCCCCCTTCTTGAGCGCATGAGTGCGTGCTCAGTCATGTCCGACTCTTTGAGACCCCATGGACTATAGTTCACCAGGCTTCTCCAGGCGTGAGATTCTCCAGGCAAGAACACTGGAGTGGGTGGCTGTGCTTTCCTCCAGGGGATCTTCCCGACCCAGGGATCGAACCCACGTATCCTGCACCTTCTGCATTGCAGGCGGATTCTTTACTGTTGAGCCACCGGGGCACCCCGCCCCCACCACCACTTCCTGCAACACCAAAAGGAAGTAGAATTTCACTGATGTGATTTAACCTCTTGAATCTTGGTTCCATGCCCTCTCTTCTATGAACTTTCCCCATAAGTCCCTTATTATGCTTTTCATACCAGCACAAATGATCTTCCCAGAGAGCTAATGAGCCACCTGCTCACAGAAGTCAGTTCAACCTCAAACCCATCTCTCTGGCTGTCAAGGCTTAGCCTTGGGTAAGACCTGAGTTCCAGCTTCCATTCTAACTCCCTTACTTTTCTCCTCTGCTCTGTGACTTGGTTCCTTTCCCTCCAAGTGGGCTTGATCAAGTTTGTGGGCACTCAGGAAATTATTTAATACGATGCGAGGTCAGTTGTGTGAAAGGGTACAGGACAGAGAGCAGTGATCACCTGGTGAAGGAGCAAAGCCCAGCGAGGGAACACGAAAGCACACTTCTGCTGCCGACGAGCAGCACCCAGGGAAGCAAGTGGTCCATGTGTGCCGCTGTCAATAAACTCAAGGCACAGGCTAGTGGAAATCCCAGAAGGGAGCTGAGTCTGTGAAACAAAGAAATGAGGTTTGTAGAGAGCAGAGTCTCTTCCTGTGGTATTGTGATTAGGTCTCAGACACCCAGCCAGGTGAACCTGGGTTGACATCCCGTCCACAAACCTTGTGAATTTTTGATGCTGGTCACACTGCATACCCTCTTTGAGCCTTAGTTTATTTTCAAGAGAAAAAAAGGACTTAAAACATACACTATAAAATAATATAATGCTTTTTTATAGTATTTTGCTGAGTTATTATGGAGGCTGGAAACAGTGTGTGACTTTGAGCACGAAAATTTAAGAAATATTGCTGCTATTGTTGTTATTACTATTATCACATCACTAGCACTTTTATCATCGTCATCCAGGCTTAAGTTATCATGGTTTATCCTCCCTGGAAAGGGTGAGTATATCATCGCAATTATGTGATGGTTTAGTCGCTCAGTTGTGTCTGACTCTGTGTGACTCCATGGACTATAGCCTGCCACACTCCTCTGTCCCTGGGATTTCCCAGGCAAGAGTACTGTGGTGGGTTGCCATTCCCTTCCCCAAGGGATCTTTCTGACCCAGGGATTAAACCCATGCTTCTTGCACTGCAGGCAATTGCCTGCATTGCAAGTGGATTCTTTACCAACTGAGCCGCCGGGGAAGCTCCCATCTCAAATACATATGTAAACTATTTATATTTTATTTTATTGTATGTGCATTTGTGGACATTGTTATACAACCTTTGTATCCAAAATCACAGTTTACATGCACAATTTGGAGTTTGGGGAGTTTAGGTAAGTGATACAGCACTTCCAGCATATGCTACATGACAGCCCAGCAAGCTCTAGAGAAGCGCCCCACAATCAGTCACATCCATTTTCATGTCAGGCGTTCCCAGGACCATCCCCAGGACTGGCGATTTGCTAGTAAGACTCACAGGATCAGCATATAGTCATGCCCATGGCTACGATTCATCAAGACAAAAGGGCACAAAGCACAATCAGCAATGAGAACGGACTCAAGAGGCAGAGGCCAGAGGAAACCAGACATCAGCTTCCGGCGGAGTCACACAGGACGTGTTCTCAATTTCTCCAGCTACAAATAACGACAGCACATGTGAAATGTTGTCTCTTGCATACAATCACTAGAGACTCAGTGCCTAGGGTTTTTACTGGGGACTCGACACATAAATACCCTCTGCCCAGCACATACCATAGTTCCACTCCCAGGAGGGACAAACAAATCTTCAGCACACACCCCATGGTTTCCGTGAACAGTTCAGCACAGTAAGTCACTCACTCACCTGTGGTGGAATGGAAGCACCTGCCTGAATTGCAGTTCCCAGATGACAGTCTAGGCACCACCTCGCAAGCAGGCTTTCTAAGGAGTGCAGCTCAGGCCTGACTCTGAACTCTTTCCACACAACTTTCTGTGGCAAAATATATGAATAATTACACTAACGTGAGAGAGGCCAAAAGTAGCTTCATGCCACTTCACATCAGGCTTTGCCACCAGATCAACTCAGATAAGTTCAGATATTGCTGTAAAGTGCATCACAAATATCTTCTGGTTTCCAAAGCTTCTTGTGTTTTGTAATTGCAGATAAGTGATTACAGTTTTTTTATCCTCTCTCCCTGCCGCTCTCCCTTCCTTCCTTCATTCTTTCCTTCCCTGCCTCCCTCCTTCCTTCTTACGTTTACTTTTATTCAGTTGATTAAATGAAAAGTATAACAATAACACAAAAGGCAGGAGGCTGGAAGTGGAAGGTTTTATACCACATTTACTGTGGTGTGACATCACTTGAAGGTATACTGTATAAGTTCAAGACAAACCTTAAAGCAATGACTGAAATAACAAAACAAATAGTACAGCTAAATGACCCAAAAGGAATTACAATAATATATTCACTTAACTCCAAAGAAGGTAGAAAAAGAGAGAACGGGAACAATGAACAGATGAGACAATAGAAAACAAATAGTAAGATAACAGATTTAACTCTAATTATTATCTATAATCACAGTGAATATAAATAGTCCAAACATTCCAACTAAAAAGCAAAATGTTAGTTTCAATAAAACAGCAAGATCTACCTTGATGCTGCCTAAGAGAAATGAACTTTGTAAGAATATGTGTCATAAGCTATCTATAGTAGACAGAATTTCAAGGTGGCCCTAAAGATTCCCAGCCCCTAGTATACACACACCTTCTCCCAGTTATTCAATCAAACAATAATCTAGGTGTTACTGTGACAGAATGCAATCAAGGTCCTGAACTAGTTACTTTAAGATGGGAGATTATCTGGGCAGGCCTTTAGAGCTAGAGAGTATCCTCGGGCAAGTCACAGAGGAAGGACTCAGAGAGACTTGGAACATAAATAGGACCCGATGCACTGTTGCTGGCTTGAAGATAGAGGAGGGCAGGTGGCAAGGAATATGGTGAGCGTCTAGGAGATGAGAACAGCTTAACATCTCACAAGGAAACAGAGACATCAGTCCTACAACTGCAGGAACTGAATCTTAACAGAAAGAATGAACTTGGAAGTTGAGGTTTCCCCCTGAGTCTCTGGATAAGATCCCAGTCCAGGCAATATCTTGCTTCCAGTCTCGTGAGAGGCTGAGCACAGTAAGCAGCCAGCCCATGACGAAATGCTGAGCTAGGAAATTAGATCATTTTAACCATGAAGCACGCACTTATTTTTTATGCAGCAATAGAAACCTAATACTTCCCAAATGATTCTATGAGGTCACCCTTACCCTGGCAGTAAAACTAGACAAAGGCATTATAAGAAAAGATAAGAAGGTAATTGATTAATATCCTTCATGCTCAGTGATGCAAAAGTTTTTAAACAAAGTTTAACAAACTGAATCTAAAAATATATATAAAGGATAATCTTCCATGACCAGGAGGGCTTATCCAGATATGCATGGTTGGTCTAACACATGAAAAACAATTAATATATATAGTCATGTTGATCAATTTAAAAAGAAAAAAGAACAATCTCAGTGAATGCAGAAAAAGCATCTGACAAAATTCAAAATCCATTCTTGGCTTAAGGAACCTTCAGCAAATTAGGAATAGAAGGGAACTTCTTCAACCTGATATTCTATAGCTAACATCACACTGAATGGTTAAACACTACATGTTGCTCCTCTAAGTCTGGGAAAAGGCAAAGAAAGATGTCTGCTCTTATCATTTATATTTATAATCAACAGGAAACAGGGGACTCTTTCCAATGTAATAAAACCAGAAGAGAAATAAAATCTACCCAATTTGAACAAAAAGGAAAAACAGTTTTAATTCGTGGATGATTCCACCTATGTGGAAAACTTCATTGACTCTGTATATGTATTTACATATGGATATTAATATATGCATATATGGTCTTCCCAGGTGGTGCTAGTGGTAAAGAATCTGCTTGCCAATGCAGGAGACGCAATAGATTGTTTCAATCCCTGGGTAAGGAAGATTCCCTGGAGGAGGAAATGGCATCCCACTCCAGTATTCTTGCCTGGATAATTCCATGGGCCGAGGAGCTTGGTGGGAAGTCCATGGAGCTGCAAAGAGTTGAACACAACTGAGCGACTGAGCATTCATAGTATGAACTAGACGTGCAAACGAGGAGGACCTTGTCTGTTAAATTCCTCTCTGTGTCCCGTGGTCTTTGCAGGCCCAGCAAACATTTTTGGGGAGTGGGAGCTCCCCTGGTGGTTCAGACATTAAAGAATGCACCTGCAATGCAGGAGACCCAGGTTCAATCCCTGAGTCGAGAAAATCCCCTAGAGAAGGTAATGGCTACCACACCAGTATAATTGCCTCAAGCATCCCCTGGATAAAGGAGCGTGGTGGACTACAGCCCGTGAGATGGCAGAGAGTCTGACATGACTGAAAGACAAAGCACAGCACACACACACACACGTGTGTGTATATATATATATACTAACAACAAACAATGAAAAATTGAAAAAACAATAACATCTACAGTGTTTTTAAACCATAAACATTTAGGGTAAATCTTACCAAAGATGTATAGGATTTGTACCATGAAAACTACAAAACCTTACTGAGAGAAATTAAAGGAGATCTAAAAAATAGAGACATATTTTCTTATTCATGTGTTGGAAGGCTCAATTATTTTAAGCTGTTGCTTTCTCCAAACTGATCTATAGATTTAGAATGATGCCAATCAAAATTTCAGCAGACTTCTTTGTAAAAAGGACAAGTCAATTCTTAAACTCATATGCAAATACAAAGAACTTAGACATCTAAAACAGCTTTGGAAAAGAAAAATAAATTTGGAGCACTAATGCCTCATAATTTTAGGGCTCATCATAAGCTCCAGAAATCCACATTTTGGTATTAGTATCAAGATAAACAAATGGGTCAATGAAACACAATAGAGTCCAGAGAGACACATGGACACATATGTGCACCACTGGTTTTTGACAAAGCTGTAAAATCAATTCAGTAGAGAAAGAAAAACCTGAAAAAAAGTGGATATACGTATGCAAAATAAAGACCAAAAGAACACTGATCCTTAACACACTCTAAAAAATTAAGACAAAACTGATCATGTATCTAAATGTAAAACCTAAGACTATGAAATTTTGAGAAGAAAACATAGGAGAAAGTCTTTGTGACCTAGGATTAGGCAAGTTGTTTTAGACACAACATCAAAGCATAATTATAAGTAAATTATTTTTTAAACTGACCTCATTAAAATTTTAAATATCTGCTTTTCAATTAACACTATTGCGTGAATAAAAATACAATGGTAAAACCTAGACTTGATAAAGCACTAGAATCCAGAATACATGAAGAACTCTCAAAACTCAACAATAACAAATAACACAATTTTGTAAGTGGGCAAAAACTTGCTCAAACACTTTATCATACTCCCTATGTAAATGGCCACTTAGTACATGCAAATATGCTAAACATCGCAAGCCATTAAGACTGTGTAAAGTAAAGCCATTGCATACCTATTAGAATGGCTAAATTCTAAAACGATATCAAGTGCTGGAAAGTAGGTGAGAACACTGGAGCATTCATACTCTGCCATTGGGAACGTAAAATGGTATATCCAGGGCTCAGCAGTAAATATCAGCCTGCTCATGCAGGAGACACAGGTTCGATCCCTGATCCAGGAAGATCTCACATGCTGGGCACAGATACTGAGCTTGTGCTCTAGAGCCTGGGAGCCACAACTACCGGAGCCCGCATGCCAATAAGGAGGTCTGGACTCCCTAGAGCCTGAGCTCCACAACAATGAGAAGCCTGCACACTGCAATTAGAGAGTGGCCCCCACTCTCCATGCAACTAGAGCAAGCCCGCACCACAACAAAGACCAAGCACAGCACCCCCAGAACAGTACCTTCACTTTGGAAAATAGTTGGAGATTACTTTAAAAATTAAACATACATGTACCATAAGATCTATTCAGTCTCCTTCTAGCTCTTTGGTCAAGAAAATAGAAAACCCACGTTGTCAAACATTTGCACACAAATGTCCATAGCAGCTTTATTTGTTACTGGTATAAATCGGAAAGAACTCAAATGTCCATCATCAGTAACTGGATAAACAAACTGTCGTACATCCATACCATGGAAACAACTCAGCAATAATAAATTAGCTATTGGTAGATGCTTCAGCATAGATGAATCTTGAAGAATAATCCTAAGCAAAAGAAAACAGTTAAATATATGTGTGATTCCATTTCATAGTCTCTAGGAAATGCAAATTAATCTATAGCTATGACTTAAACTTTTCACTTTGCTGCATTGGAGAAGGAAATGGCAACCCACTCCAGTGTTCTTGCCTGGAGAACCCCAGGGACAGGGAGCCTGGTGGGCTGCCATCTATGGGGTCGCACAGAGTCGGACACGACTGAAGTGACTTAGCAGCAGCATAGAAAGCAAGGAAAGAATTGCCAAGGAGCACAGGGAAATTTTGGGGGTAACATTACGTTCAAGCTTTGATTGCGGTGATATGTAAATAGATCAAAACTTACTGAATTGTACACCTTAGTAGGTATGCCTGCGCGCATGCTCAGACCTTCAGTCATGTCTGACTCTTTGCGACCCAGTGGGCTATAGCTCACCATGCTCCCGAGTCCACGGGACTCTCCAGGCAAGAATCCTGGAGTGGGTGGCCATGCCCTCCTCCAGGGGATCTTCCCAGCCCAAGGATGGAACCCGCGTCTCCAGCAGCTCCTGCATGGCAGGTAAATTCTTAACTGCTGAGCCATCAGGGAAGACCCTTAATAAGTATACTTCAGAAGCATGCATTATGCATCAACCACATCTCAATTTTTTAATTGTCGGACTTACAGCAAATACCACTGCAGGATCCATTTCTAACAGTGGCATATTTAATACACTCAAACCCTGTGAAACTGAGTTTCAAGTTTACTGTGAAAGAATGCTTTGACAATTCCTTCTAAATTAGTCTCTGTAACTGAAACAGAATTCGACCAGTTAGGGGACTCACTAAACACTTAAAAAATTTTTTTAAGATATAGTTAAATGGTTCTGTACAAGTCTTCTACTGTTCAATTAAAACAGCAAACACAACAAAAGCCCATCTGTAGAGACCACTGGGATTTGTGTCCCTTAGTGAAGCTATCTATAATCCTTGGCAACAAATCCTTGTCACTTGCAAATCCTTGTCATTTGCAAATTCTTGGCCCCTCCCTCCTCCGAGCTTTAGCCTGTGAGGAGCTGGAGTAGGAGACAGCAGCCTAATGCCAAGCTTTAATTATCCAAGTATATTCCTTTAATATGGGGCATTCAGCCTCCTTTGGTATTTCTCCTAAGAGGAAGTTGGCAGAGCCTATTCTAAACCACCTATAAAATAAGCAAATAAAAATATATGTTTACTTCCCTCTCTTCCTTATGCTCTCTTAAACTTGCCTAGAAGTAAAAGAGCTGCTTTATATGAAAAGATTCATGCATACACAGGTTTATTTCCTTAAAATCTGGCATCTCTATAAAGAAAAACTGCTTCTGTATAGCCATATAAGAAAACAAGATGAGCCTTAAAAAGAGATGATTTTTAGACCATTGTACATGTATGTTAGAAATACCTTTGCCATATTATTCATGAAAGAGAGTCTGTGTGAGATGTAATCCTTTCATTCTTGAAAGAAGAGCAACTTGCTAAGCTGCTTCAGTCTTGTCCAACTCTTTGCAACCCTATGGACAGAAGTCCGCCAGGCTCCTATGTCCATGGGATTCTCCAGGCAAGAACACTGGAGTGGGCTGCCACGCCCTCCTCCAGGGGATCGCCAAGACCCAGGGATCAAACCCATGACTCTTATGTCTCCTGAATTGCAGGTGTGTTCTTTACCACTAGTGCCACCTGGGAAGCCCCAAGAACCACAAGAGGAGTCCAAAATGACCGGGAGGGGCTGAGTCCCTGAGACACAGCTGGCTCTCTTTAATTTTGAAACTTACCTAGCCTTTTATGTCATAGTAACAGGGTAGTGCCTTTGCCCCACCAGCTCTCACACTTTATAGGACTTGCTGGAGGAGGGGTGAGGCATGACTTAGCAGAGCTTCCTTTCAGATTACTGATTACTGGAAGCCCAAGTGTTCTTCCCGCTCTGGCTTGTGCAAGAATAAATCCAGAACCATCTAATAGGGCCATGATTTTTCTTGTCCTTTCCTGTTTGGAGACAGATATTGACAGTAGAGCATGCCAGGTCACTGACTCATATACAGTGCAAACGGCCAGAGTGCAGAGTGGAGAAGGACACCCAGCTCCAAAACTTCATGCTCTTCACAGCAGTGATAAAGTACTCACACAAGACCCACAATTATTCTTAAAATTTCTGAGAAACTACAGCTTAATAAAGGTTAACAACTCTAGTGACACCATGTGAATATCACTCACACTGTCCTCACACTGTCCCAATATGATATGACAAAAAAAGGGACTTCACTTGTGTCACACACACACACACAAACCCCAAAAACCAAAAACTAGATCCCAGCCTAATCAAAAGTCTTCCCAGGTGGCTCAGTGATGAAGAGCTCGCCCACCAAGCAGGAGATGTAGGTTCAATCTCTTGGCCTGAAGATCCCCTGGCAAATAGCCCGTATTTTTACCTGGGAAATCCCACTGAGAGAGTTAATTCTTAGGCAGGTTGATAAGGAGTCCAGGGCCCTCAAGAAGGAAGGGGTCCAGGGCTCTTGAGAAGGAGACAGTGGTCCAGGGCTCTCAAGAAGGAGAAAAGGACAATCATCTTTTTCTTTGTTTTGTCTTAGTCACATAAGACATTTTTTTAAAACTGAGTTGTTATAACAACAGTCTTTAAGACAACTTTTTTTAAGCCCAGAGCTGAGAAATCTATATGCAAGTCAGGAAGCAACAGACTGGTTAGAACTGGACATGGAACAACAGACTGTTTCCAAATAGGAAAAGGAATACGTCAAGGCTGTATATTGTCACCCTGCTTATTTAACTTATATGCAGAGTACATCATGAGAAACGCTGGGCTGGAAGAAGCACAAGCTGGAATCAAGATTGCTGGGAGAAATATCAATAACCTCAGATACACAGATGACACCACCCTTATGGCAGAAAGTGAAG
Source organism: Aepyceros melampus (assembly GCA_006408695.1). NCBI lineage: Eukaryota > Metazoa > Chordata > Mammalia > Artiodactyla > Bovidae > Aepyceros > Aepyceros melampus. The sequence goes on from SJXQ01007558.1 coordinate 198,143, forward strand.
AGGAACTAAAAAGCCTCTTGAAGAAAGTGAAAGAGGAGAGTGAAAAAGGTGGCTTAAAGCTCAACATTCAGAAAACGAAGATCATGGCATCCAGTCCCATCACTTCATGGGAAATAGATGGGGAAACAGTGGAAACAGTGTCAGACTTTATTTTTTTGGGTCCAAAATCACTGCAGATGGTGACTGCAGCCATGAAATTAAAAGACGCTTCTTCCTTGGAAGAAAAGTTATGAGCAACTTAGATAGCATATTCAAAAGCAGAGACATTACTTTGCCGACTAAGTTTCATCTAGTCAAGGCTATGGTTTTTCCAGTGGTCATGTATGGATGTGAGAGTTGGACTGTGAAGAAAGCTGAGCGCAGAAGAATTGATGCTTTTGAACTGTGGTGTTGGAGAAGACTCTTGAGAGTCCCTTGGACTGCAAGGAGATCCAACCAGTCCATTCTGAAGGAGATCAACCCTGGGATTTCTTTGGAAGGACTGATGCTAAAGNGTTTTTCCTGTGGTCATGTATGGATGTGAGAGTTGGACTGTGAAGAAAGCTGAGCGCAGAAGAATTGATGCTTTTGAACTGTGGTGTTGGAGAAGACTCTTGAGAGTCCCTTGGACTGCAAGGAGATCCAACCAGTCCATTCTGAAGGAGATCAACCCTGGGATTTCTTTGGAAGGACTGATGCTAAAGCTGAAGCTCCAGTACTTTGGCCACCTCATGCGAAGAGTTGACTCATTGGAAAAGACTCTGATGCTGGGAGGGACTGGGGGCAGGAGGAGAAGGGGACGACCGAGAATGAGATGGCTGGATGGCATCACGGACTCGATGGACGTGAGTGTGAGTAAATTCCGGGAGTTGGTGATGGACAGGGAGGCCTGGCGTGCTGTGATTCATGGGGTCGCAAAGAGTCGGACATGACTGAGCAGCTGAACTGAACTGAATGGTTCAAGGACATGTTTTCCTTAAGCTCTGCACTGATGATTATATAAGGACAATGTATCTTGCTTGAGGACATGTTTCTCCTTCTTAACATGAACCTTCTGACTAGTCTTGTTATCCTAAGACTTATGCTGTGGGAGTGGGTCTAGTAAAACTATATCAGGCCTTGATAAGACTATCAAGTGGGACATTCTCCATCCTCCTTCTGATGTCTGTGTCAGAAGCTTTCTCTGTCCTTTTTATACTTTAATAAAACACTGCTACACAAAAGCTCTTGAGTGATCAAGCCTGGTTCCTGGTCCCAAAGCTAAATCTTCTTCTTCAGAGATCACAAATCTGACATCGTTCACCATAAGCCATCACTGACAGGCCATGGGGTCCCGAAAGAGTCAGACACAACTTAGTGACTAAACAACTAATCAAAAGAAAAAAAAAAAAAAAAAAACACCAACCCAGACTGAAGGATGTTCTAAGCACACCTGACAAGCACTCCTCAAGACTGTCAAGGTCAAAACCAGGAAATTGTCACAGACCAGAGATGGGGGAGTTGTGACAGCTAATGAGGGAATCAGGATGGAAGGTGTTCAGGAACTCTGTACTACCTTTGCAAACTGTTCTGTGAAAGCTACCCTAAACAGAAATCTATTATAAAAGCTCAAAAATAATTCTGAGAAAGGATGTTTGTTCTTTGTTGAAATAAGCGTCTAAAAGAAAATATTTAGAGCTGACAAGGATGATGGGTGAATAAATAAAGCTGGTAAAGTTATCTAAGCAGATGACATTCTTAAATCTTTGCCTTTTCTGCTGCAAATTTCATTGTTGGCTTCCAAAAGAAAAGTTGGAAAGTTTCAGGTGAAACTAACATGAAATTTGAATTTAAGAAAGAAAGTCTTTAGAAAAATGTAAGCCTCCACCAAGTCTATGTGACATGAAGAGCTACACAAGGGAAAACGTAACAATGGATTTTTTTCTGTGCCCTTACACCCGTGTGCAAACATATATCCAGTGTAACACATAGCATATAGTTAATGTTTACACAACTGCTCTGTCCCTTACACCTGGATTTCCTTGTAAGGCAGTATTCTATAGGTTGAAAAGTAGTCTTTAGAATCATTTTGTGTGTGTACTAGTCACTCAGCACATCCAGCTCTTTGAGACCCATAGACTGTAGCCTGACAGGCTCCTCTGTCCATGGGGTTCTCTAGGCAAGAACACTGGAGTGGGTTGTCATTCCCTTCTCCAGGGGATCTCCCTGACCCAGGGAGTAAATCTGGGTCTCCTGCATTGCAGCAAGATTCTTTACTGTCTGAGCCACCAGGGAAGCCATTTAGCATCATTCAATATAACATAAATAAATCCCAACTTTTCCAACTTCCTAGTAGGGACTTCAAACATTTATCTAAATTGTGCTTCAATCAAATTAGGTTCTACTAGCTAATCTTCCATTGTGCCTAGGTGTATTTCACAAGTACTCAGTGAATGTCACAAAATGGTGATGTTTTTCATTAGGGTGAAAAGAAAAAAAAATGTGTTTCCATGGAAAACCCTGCACTGCCTATAGCAAATTCTTCCACATTATCTGATATTAGCCTCTCACTGCCCTTGATCTATTTTATAACTTGATTATTTTAGGTAATTCATAGCAATGCAAAGTGATCCTTCTGTAAAGTTATGCAAATTAATTCTGTCCAGTAGAGGGGCCACTCTCCCCTTTACCTTTGGAGAAGGGGTTTTGTATCCAACTGTAAATTCAAGACTTTACTCCATTGTTGGAGGAGGTCATTGAGAGTTTGTGACTACAAGTTGACCCTCGAGCTGGACCTGGGCAAACAGAGGCTCCTCATAGCTCCCCTGTTGTTGACTTGTAACTCTGCCCATCATTCCCATAGCAGAACCATTTTCAAGGATGTAACCTTGAGAGAATAAGGTATTGTTGAGACATTCTGAATCCCATTAAGGTCTCTATATAAACTTTTAAGATTCTGGCAGGCAGGTGGTTATTGCTGCTATTAACTAACTCTCTCCAACCTCATGAACTGCAGCATGCCAGGCTTCCCTGTCCTTCACTATCACTCGGAGTTTGCCCAAGTTCGCATTCATTCAATTGGTGAGGCCATCCAAGCATCTCACCCTCTGCCGCCCCCTTCTCCTTTTGACTTCATTCTTTCCCAGCATCAGTGTCTTTTCCAATGACTAGGCTCTTTGCATCAGATGGCCAAGGCACTTCAGTTTCAGCATCAATCCTTCCCAAGAATATTTAGGGTTTATTTCCTAAAGGATTGACCTGTTTGATCTCCTTGCTGTCCAAGGGACTCTCAAGAGCCTTTTCCAGCACCACAATTTGAAAACATCAGTACTTCAGTGCTCAGCCTTCTTTATGGTTGGACCATAAAGAAAGAAGGCAGGCAGGTAAGGAGAGAGTACACTGGATCTGTAGCTGCCCAAGACAAGTTCCCTTGCTTATTAAACCTGCTAGCGACCAATGTGATGTGGCCTGTCCTCTGTGTATGGGGTCCAGTTTGCAAACCAGCATCCATGTTGGTTTTATTTATTGCTTTGTTTTTTCTCTTTTAACTATTGTAACATTTTAGAAGGCTCCTCTTATTAATAAGCGGTTAAATAAAAATTTCTGAACTCATGTTCACTTGACATCTGTAGAGGAGTTACAATTTATCATCTGGGGAAAATGATCCTATAATAAGGATATGCATTTGATTTTACTCATCTTTGTATTTTCAGTGTCTATCCTGATTGATGATGTGTACTAAATGAATAAATGTAGAAAAGATACTATTTCAAAAATGCGAGGAAGAAATCTTGCAAACTGAGATGAAATTTGATGAAGACATTGGGATGCCTACTGAAGGTCTTCATAGAGCTGTAAAGAAGGATGAAAGTGCCAATGTAAGGTCAGTGGTATTTTCCTGTGGGAGGCAGCGGTAGCCTTATCCATTAAGACCTAGAATCCAGCCAATCTCTACTTACAAGGAAAAGTAGCTACTTCACTCCATACTTCTACTGCCATAGGCCATTTGATCCCTGGTAAGGGAACTATTTTAGAGAAAAATATGAAAAAGGATGATGCAACTTTGAGTGCAAGAAGACCTGGGTTTCAGTCATGGTACATCGGAGACCAGATTCTGAACCCGAGGCACCTAAAATTTTGTACAAGGTCAATAACTTGAATGGCTTCAGGTATTACCTTGAAGCCATTACCAAAAGTAAGCATTGCCACTTAAATGATGCTAAGAAGGCTGTAGCAGAGGCGGTTTACCATCAGCAATAGTAATCCTTAATGCATACCTGCTAACTACACAAATAGTCAATGGGCTCATGCTATTCCCAGAGACCTATATGAAGCATTACCCAAAGGTAATGTTTAATACCACATCTTTTAGGTTCAGACCAAACTAGGTTCAAACTCTTGCACATATTGGCTACATGATCACAGAATTAGGAGGGGAATTTGCATGGAAACCTGCGTCTAGCACACAGCTTCGCTCAATAAAAGTAACTCTTACATTACAATTACTGGATAACTGAGATAAAGTTGTTCAGTTGCTAAGTTGTGTCCAACTCTTTGTGACCACATGAACTGTAGCCTACCAGGCTCCTCTGTCCATGGGGTTTTCCAGGCAAGAATACTGGAGTGGTTGCCATTTCCCTTTTCCAGGGGATCTTCCCTACCCAGGGGTTGAACCCATGTCTCCTACATTGGTAGGCAAATTCTTTACCACTGAGCCACCAGGGAAGTCTAAGATAGATCAAAAATCCCAAAGAAATTCAAAAGAGAAAACAGGATGGAATGTAGTTATTTCATTTGCAATTATATTCTAAAATTTCCATCATTAATCACCATTATTATTTAATGATCATTCAGCCCCTATCCCCAAATTACTATTGGAAAGTTGAAGCCGCTGGGAATTGGTGAAGGGCTTTCCCAAAGTGAGGTGTTAAGTGAATATCAGTTTCAGTTTTATTAATCGAACTTAGACCTCCAGACTCAGAACTCTCTGAAATCCTGCACCAACTCCCAAGTCCCAGTCAGATGGCGTGAGGGCAGCTTTGTGCTTCAAATATTATTATATATAAAATAAGCTACAAGGATATATTGTACAGAACAAAGAATATAGCCAATATTTTGTAACTATAAAAGAAGATGGTTTAGAAATTGTGAATCATTGTACCATATACCTGTAACACATAGTACATCAACTATACTTCAAAAGGGAGTTCCCTGGCTGTCCAGTGGTTGGGACTCCAGGCTTTTACTGCCACAGGCCCAGGTTTGATCCCTGGTTGGGGGACTATTTGAGAGAAAAATATAAAAAAGGATGATGAAACTTTGTGTGCAGGAGGACTTAGCTGTCATTCTCAGTGAACCTGAGACCAGCATTCTGAACTTGAGGCCCCTAAAATTCTGTACAAGGTCAATGACTTGAATGGCTTCAGGCAGTTGACTTCTTGGCTCCTTGTCAATTAGATCAACTATTTTTATAAAATTTAATAACTATGCAATGATATTGGATCACATTCTGAAATGGAGGGGGATGCCTACCCATTCATTATAGGATTAAGACTGCAACACTTCACAAAATTATAGAAATTAAAAACCTGACATTTATATGCTTGTTAGCTCATAAAAGCCCTTCCTTGAATAGAGGTGAAAGAATTAGTCACCTTTTCTTCTTTTAGTCTTGCAATTAAGTGTGTGTGTGTATTTCTGTGTATGTGTGTGTGTGTTTGTACATGTGTTCAGCATCATGTAGGTATTTGAGAAATAAAACAGAAAGGAACAACATATAATCCCTATGAACTAAGAACCTAACAAAGAACCATATATGTCCACACAAAGTCTTATTCAAACACATTCATGGTAACTTATTTAGAATAGTGGGGATCTGGCAACAGTCAGAAATTCACTAATAGAACGGATAAACAAGCATGACATATTCATACAATAGAATATTACTCAGCAACTAAAGAACAAACTACCGATACACATGGCAGAATGGATGAATGGATGAAATCTCAAACACTATGAGAAGTGAAAAAGGACCTTTACACAAAAGAATACAAATATATTACCCTGCTTATTTTATGTTCTAGACTGGTGATCTTCCAACCTTTTTGGCACCAAGAACCGGTTTCACAGAAGACAATTTTTCCATGGCCTGGGTTTGGGGGATGGTTTCAGACGCTTCTCATCAGGAACGTGCAACCTCAATCCTCCCACGCACATTCACACTAGGGTTCCTGCTGCTTTGAGAATCGCGTGTCACTGCTGATGTGACAGGAGGCGGCGCACAGGCGGTCATTCGAGTGACGGGAGTGACTGTAAATACAGAAGAAGCTTTGCTTGCTCACCTGCTGTTCACTGCCTGCCATGCGGCCGGGCTCCTAACCGGCCACAGACGTACACTAGGGTTGGAGACCCCTGTTCTAGACAACAGGCAGAACTAATCTGTGATGAACAGTGTCTGAGCCGAGGCAGCCTGTCTGCGTGCGTCTGTGAGTGCTGTAGGTGTAAGCATACATGTTTGTGCATGTATGTGTGTGTGTGTGTGTGAAATACTGACTGGGGAGGAACACGAAGTAATTTTGGAGGATGAAGGCAATGTCCTAGGATCTTGGCTGCAGAGAAGTACTTATTAATCAAACTCAGGAAATGTATACTTAATATTTGTACACTTGAATGTATGTAAGAATTACACACAAAAATATTCTAATCAAAATAAAAAAAAACTCTAAAAGTATACATGGGGGTAATGAGTAAGAATGTCTGCAACTGATTTTGAGATGTATCCACAATTAAACATATTGGTCAATGGACAGAGAGATATAGCTGTACAGATGTATCACAAAATGTGCAGTAAAAGCTAGATGGTACACAGATAGGTTTACATGGTAAATCTTACAGGTATGTTTGAAATTTTTCACAATAAAATGTTGAAAAAAAAACAATGAATTTGAGTAAAAGAGAATTACACAGAATGAACTTTATCATCTTCCTCATCATTATCATCACTATAATATCTAAATATTCCATTTATTGAAAATCTGCTTTGGCTTTAACATAGTTAAAATACTGACTATCTTTACCCTAGTCTGATGGCAATACTATTCCAACACACGTAAGAGAAATGAATTTGCTGAAAGTCACTAGCGGGTAAGTGGCTAAACTTGAGCTTATATTCTATACTAGTATCTTCTAGTTGTTATTTGCTTATTATTGTTTTTGTTCTCTGTTGCTATGTCAATTGCATAAGGCTATTGTTTATGACCAAAATGGGTCAAAAAAACCAACTAAGATAGAGTACAAAGTTCTAGAGACTCAAGTTTGAAATTCTGTCATTCAGATTATATGATACCTTGGGTAAATAGCAAAAGGAATGATTGATGTGAGTAATAATTCCATGGAATTATGTGGTACATCTGGACAGAGAGCGAATTTGAAATGAAAATGTGCATGACTGATATTGCTTAAGTTGCAAGCAGCTTTAGACATGGTGAAATCCAATTGCATAACAGGAACCACTGGATTGGATTTGGGAAGGAAAGGAACACTGTCAGCCAAAGACAGCTTAACACATCACTGGAGTAACTCATCTGCATACAGTGCTATAGAGCCTGCTGCTTTTATACAACTCTTTTGATTATAAATTTGCACCCTTATTCAGCTTGCAAATGAAAGATGACTAAGGGTGCTTTGAATCATGAGTCATCGCTTTGATTATCTGCCAGTTACCTTGAAAGGCGAAGTTGCTCAGTGACTTCACGCTTGATGACCAAATCACTTTAGG